>OY720452.1:26170597-26738097 GCA_963082715.1 Harpalus rubripes | reverse complement strand
AATTCTTTAAAAAAAATAAAAAAATATTTTTATATTTATATAAACATTTATTATAACAAAGCCTTTTATGAAATATATTTACATTTATTTCATTCAAACCATTTAATTTTTCTATAAATATTTCTTTCTCTGCCATCTATTTACGGCTTTGTTGAACGCCTATTCGTCCACCACCAACTCCACCTATGTATTGTGTGTTGCAGACGAATTCAAGCGCAGTATGACCACTTGGACAAAGAGTACCGCGAACATGCACTAGGAGCGCTGCTGTCGGCCAATACTCGCGGATCTGGCAAGGTGAGACAATTACTTTTACTTTCACGCCAACTTCGGACGTTTTTTGCCTCACTTGTTTTTCTTTTGTTACATTTTGTTTATTTTTGTTTACATGGTGGATTATTTTTGGACTCTTGTTTATTACGACATTGTTAATTAATTTGTGATACTTTTACTCTCTGATTTAAAATAAGTGTTAGTAATTTTGTAAACAAGAAAAAGGAAGTATAGATTTTTATAAATGATATATGCTTAATTAACATTAATTGTATTGTTTGAATAACAATACTCGTATAATCAATTAATCTGCCTTTTGCCGTATGTTATATGATTTTATACACTTCGTAATAACACACTTTTATAATGAAACAATAATTGTATGGTCTAACATTGTTCACATGCTAATCATTCTTAATATATATTGATTATATATTATCTAACGAAATAAATGTACAATTTATACCATCGGTTTTAAATAGATTTCGTTAATAGAAATTTTCTATATTAATTACAGTGTGTATTTTATTTTTTATAATTAAATATTTGATAACTAGAATTTGAGTTTAATTCGCCAATTTAGATATTTATGTATGTACATAGTTAACTACTTACTTATATAATTTATATAAAAAATATGTACATTAAATATTGTAAAAATTTCAATTAAAGTAATTTATTTTATAAATTAGTAAAGTATGAAAGAAAATTAAAGATTTAGTTAAATTTCATGTAAATTATTTTAATTAAATTTGTAATAATTTATTTTAAAATCTAAGTTGGCAAACATTTAGGTTTTTTTAAAAAACTGGCCCAATGAGTTTTACTGGATTTTATTGTGCTTTTTGAGTTCTTTTTTGTTTTTTTGAGCATTAGTTATTGAATTTAATGTTAATAAACCACTTCCACAAATTTTTCAATAAGCAATTATTTATTTTTAAATTTATCAAATAGTAAGATTCATATTACATTGGCTTCAATATTTACAGGCTCTGATTTGCTCTTAAACAAATATGATCACTTTGCATTAATAGGGATTTTTGTAGATACATAGTTATAAATTTTTAAATAATTTTTTTTATTGGGAAAAAATGGAGCAGCCCTTGTTATAAATAAATATGCAATTACCTCAGAAATAAATTACTGAGTGTACATGTACACTTTTGGTTTTCTATAAAAATATGAAAATTTTAGCAACTTTTAACCTTTTTAGATATTTCATATAAAATAGTACTTAATATTTGATTTCCTAATAATATTAATTGTAATCAAAATTTCTAATGATTTACTGCATAAAATCTTAAATGTTTTAAAGATATATATTTTTGAAATATTGTAAATATGGAAATTGACGTCAATTTTAATTAATATAAATGCTTGTTCCACAGTATTCATTTGTAAAAGTTTCTCTTATTGATGCTTTTAAATAATGCAGAGAAGAAACTTTATTTATGACTTCTACTTTGTTTCTTGTTTCTAAACGCACAGTAATGACTAAATAATACTCTCATAAATAAGTAGCAACACCCAAACGAAATTACGTTCGTTGCTTGCTGGTACAAAAGAAAATAAAGATTGTCAGGCACGTCGAAATTAAGTATAATATACGAGCCGTCGCGTAGTACGCTCGTACTACGTTCTTCCTGTGTTATCGAGCGTCTCGACGAGCGTCGTGTGGCGCCTCGCAGCGTCGAACTTGCAAATCCACCCCCCAGTCAAGGGAGTGCACCCTGACAACATGTAACAACACAGCGAAAACAAGTAGAATAACCCTACCTACACCTGCATTTCTACACTGCAACCAAACTACCTTACGAAGTTAATCTCATCAACTGAGGGGCCTTCTCTATCAGATTATCCAAGTCATCGCTGTCCGCACCCGTCAAAAGTGGGGTTGTGTTTCCGTGGATATGTCACGCTGTGTTTTGTTATTTTGATACATTGTGTTTGACATTTGTTTTGGGGTGGGGATTGTGTACTTTGTGAAGTGACTGCAATTGTTGTAATTGCCCCAATAAAGTGCAAATGAATTAAAACATGTTATAACGAGAAATAAGTGATGACAACAAGAGTAATTGGACAGAAAATCAATGTAAATAAATATGTTAGTATTTACTCTACACAAATTTCAAGGCTAACTAATTTTTTAAACGTAATGTGATACTATTTGATAAAAATAACTAACCATGTACGAATCCAACGAACAAAATTTGGAAAAGCCAAAAATAACGCGACCTAAACCGACAATCGCTTCCAAGCCGAAGTATATACCACCAGTTAATTTAAAAGTCACACCAAAGGCAGACCATCGAACATCGACAAACGGAAAAGAAGCATTTCTGGAGCACAAAATTCGTGATCACCCGTTATACGTTAAAAATATCGATTACAGTGATAAATGTCCAACCGAGAAAGACCGCACATTGGCTGAGACCGTAAAATTTATACCACAACATCAATCATTTAAAACTTCAAGTCACGAAGTAACAGTTGGAACCAGTGACGTTCGTGTACGCGCAAAAAACGGGCACGAGCATGACCGCAGCAAAGAATACACTACCAACGTAAGAGTGAGTGAAATCGCCAAAACTAGTGAGAAGCTCAACTTAGTGGCTCCAAATTCCCCTAGTACAGTATGCTGCAGCATCCTGTCAAATAGCGCGAGCGACTGTTGCGGCATCATGGGACACAAGAAAGAGATGACTTCCAAAAGCATGACCAAAATAGACTCACTTGATTCCAACTCATCAGATTCCGGCGGATTCAAAGACTTCATCCAGTTAGAATCGATTAAAAAGCTCCCCTTTGAAGCCGAGAATGGAAAATTTGAGCGCAAATTCGAGGGACATCAAAGGAAATTTTCCCAGCCGGAATTTCTAGAAAAATCCGTCGCAGAGCGCGCGAAATCTCTCTCCCAAAGTTTTTGTGAACGAAAATCTATCGAAGACAACAGAGTCATACCAAAGACTGAAATCGGTAGACTGCCGAAACAAAACTTAGTACAAAACTTAGCACCAAATTTCACTGAAAAGACTGACGATAGTAAATCCTGTATAAAGAAACCACCTGTAACCAACCCAGGACAATTTAAACAGTCGACGAAGATGTTGGAAGAAATTTTAGCGCAGAGGTTAGAAAAGGAAAAACAGAGACTGAAGAAATTCAACATATCTCAAGGCGAAGGTGATTCTAGTCAGCATGATTATGAGCAAGCAATGGCTGTTCAAAAGCAGATTCAGCAGAAACTACACGCAGATTTGAAGCAAACTGTCAAACAGATTCAGGAAATTCAGAGCATCGAACTTAGGCTACCGCAAAATCGAAGTTGGGATGTACGTTACCGTAATCAAAATATTGTTTTATTAACTCATTAACTTAATAAAAATTATTATTATTTGAGCTGTGCTTTCTTTTAAAACGTAAAATATTAACAGGCTTAAACATTTTAATTTACATTCAGATACTCATGCTTAAAATAGTGTACACGTCTTGCAAAATATATTATTTCGTTCAATTATTATTATTATTTGCGAATTATATTATTTTCACTTCATTTGCATTCGTAATAACATTTATTCTGTAAACTCTTAATTTTATTCATGCATATGCAGAATAAAAATGGCCCGTATTACAAACGCACTATTATAATAATAGCGCTATTAAGTATGATGCGCAATTTTACCGTATATTTTTATTAGGTTAAACGTCATTTTTCATAAAAGCGCTCTATAAAAATGGGTTTTTTAGTAAGCGTACCTAGCGACAAAAAATATTTAGTTTAAATTAATATTTAAAACAAACTATGCATAACGTTTATGGTTTATGTACACATAAACTTGTCATACTACATACCCACTACTAACTGTAAATTGAAGATAAATCAATTTTTTCTTATGTAACCAAGCTTTCTTTTGTGCCACAATAACGGTAGAAGAATGATTTTGGTAGTTTATAGAGTCTCATTTCATTTTGTTTTGTACCCTTACAAACATATTTCATCCGACTCGAAGAGCCAAATGAGTTTGTATATTCTAATATATTGAATTTCTAATTCCTTAAGGCCCGGTATTTTCATCGCTGGTTTAAATTAACTGTCAGTTAAAACTAATAATATCGCATCGAAAAATTGACACATGTGTAATTTTTACAACTTATGCTATAATAGTATTTCTATATTTTTTATTTTAAATGATAGCAGACCTTTTACCTGGGTATGAAAATATTTAGCCTTAAAATCGTTAATAATTAATCCTAACTATCACTTATATAAAATTAGCTGTCGCTGTCAAAATTTTATGTCCGCATTCTTGCGATATCGGAAGTTGGTATGGTTTAGCACGTTGTAACATTAATTACATTTATTATCTTAAATAATACCTGTTTCACATTGCTTAAATATTTTTATATTAAAAGTAATATTTTTAATTAAAACTTTTATTTCATATTAATTTACTTATTATTTTTTCATTCCAACACGTTCTGTCTCGCCATTGATCATTTTTCGTTTAATTTGTTTTGTGTCTGAAAACTTCATAATCACTTTAATTTTTCTTTGTTTCAGAGTAACAGGAGTCAACCGGCGATTGGTCTGAAACACACACCAAAATCAAGGGTGAGTCACCATATACTTTACTTTCCCCATAAATATGTCACAAATATAACGCAAACAAAGCCCGTAAGGGACGCCTATGAAATATTACGATCAACATCTCGATAGTACCCCTACAAGTATGCATCCCGATACCCGTTCCGATATGTGGATTGCATACAAATAGCGTAGAATTAAACTTCAATAAATTACAGAATTTATTATGTAAAGATGCATCAATCTTGGTTAATACTAGTCAAATTAGTTCTCGGAAGGTATTCACAGGTATTGTTAACAAAGTTTAAAATCAAAATAAGATAAAGCATCTCTGGACAGTAGTCAAGCAAGTTGGCGCGCAGTGGTTCAATGGCCGATCCACGCTAGCCAATGGGAAAGCAGCTGCACCGGATCACACTCGAACAAGCTTCAGTTAGGTTGTGTTTGCGTTCGAGGAAGGATGCATGCGCGTCAATTCTGTTTATAAACAACATATGCAGAGTGATTCGTATTTTTAACCATTTCTTTTTTAAATGACAGCTTGATATTATGACAACCTGGTTGTTTCAATAGAAATATTCAAGTGAACATTTCCCATCAAGAGGAGTTTTGTTTTTATAAATTGTTTTGAGTTTGGATCTAGTTGTTTGTGTTTGACGTTTACCTATGAAGATGTGTATTTGTTTTGAGTGATTTTGTTTGGTATTTTTCGCGCGGATTTGTCTTCATCGGTGAGTTTCCAATTTTTTTAATCGTTATGCATGCTACTGTTTTTGAAAGACATTTATAAATATTTATAGCGGCATTATTGAAGTGCATTGTTACGTATTCTAAACGCGGTTATCGTAAATCGTAATTGTAGAGAGAAAGTTAATTTTTTGTTGTTTTGTAGTTTGTACCTATATAGGTATGTTTTTACCTAAAGCCGGTTTTACAATAAAAAAAACTACCGTACCTTACCTGGCGGATCAACAGTTGTGTACAGCGTTTAGATAAGTTTTATTTTTGTTTCGTTTACAATAGTCTGCTGATGTTATCAAATTTTCATTTGATGACAATAATTATTTTCAATAGTTATACAGATACATAAATATTTTGAATAGGTGCCAAATATATTTTAATAGTATGAAAACATAACAACTTACCTAAATATTTTTATAGTAGATCCATCACTATCACATTATTGAACAGTTATTATTCTAAATATCTTAAAATATGAAACATAAAAAGGTATTTATTTCATTTAATAATATGTAGACACAACGCAGTTATTTTTAAAATATTACCAATAATGTAGCGTAAACGTTATGGCGTCATCGATCATCATATTATGTGTATATTAAAAACTAGATATTATACTTATAATAGGTTTGCGTATCAGTAATTATCTTAACAATTAAAACAATTGAATGAAATCCAAGGTATTTGCATAGCCAACTAGTGATACATGCAAACAACTGAGGCATGAAGGTCAACAAAGTGTTTGAACTCTGAAATTGCAGGTCCAGACAATTGACAAGCGTTTCCTGTTCCGAAAATTGGTCTAATCTAAACCCAACCCACAATAATAGCAGCAATTACTTTTACTGGCACTGTTTTGTTAACTTTAATCTCAGTTTAAATATTTTTGGTTCCGACTGTCGCTTTTAGCCGGTATTATGTAATTCTAGATTTGAGATAATATTGTGTGGGATGTAATAATATAAATGCCAGGTTTTAATTTATAGATAGATGGAATTTATACCTATTTGTATTTTCTGAATTGTATACAATACAATTTATGTTTAAAATTGCTGAATTTATATAGGCAAATTAATGACGTAATAATAAAAGCTATTTATTATAATGAGCTGCAAATATTTAATTAAATTTGCTATTATAGCCTATTAACAAGAATATAATAATATTTTCCAGATATTTGCAAAAATTAATTATAAATCACTCCTATATCATTTAATGTAGATACCGCTATAGATATGTGAAAATATAAAATTTATATATGCTTCGTAAAAAATAACTTTTTTTCTAAAAAAAAATGAATAATTTATGAATATTTATTACATAACTGCTTTATATTTTATAATATATTGTTGGGAAGATTGGAGTAGATTGATCTTGTGTTTTTATTGGTTAATACCCCGATATTATCCAATCAAATAACATAAGATCAAACTGCTCCTATCTCCCCATCACTACAATGTTACAAAATATAGAGTATATAGGTATTATATATTTACTGTCTAAAAGAAATATAGTAAAGTACTTATGTATGTAATTATTTTAAAAAAATCTTCTTTTCGCAATAGCATTGTAATTAATTATGTGATACTTATATAATTGCAAAATATAATTGTAAAAGTATATTACGAGAGTTGTTAGAAGCTTATTACGTACGAGTGAAAGAAATTACTTACGCGCTTTCAGGCGAGTGCGTAATTCCACATATTTTAAGTACGTATCATATATTTTCTTTAATTGGGTGTTTTGAAAAGGTATTGGTAATTGATATACAGATCAGTATCAATTAATATTTACCTACCTATAATTACTAAGTTATACTGTTACCTTTAATGTTTCTAAAATTGTCACATTCATCTAATGGTCGAGTATGTACCAACATTAAAATTAAATGACCTCATACATAAATTTTTCATTTTATCGTTATATTGACGACTGGCGTTATAAGAAATATTGCATGTTACTAATTTTGCAATCATTACTAGTATATGAAACATAATGTGAAACATTACTTAATTTGTGTATAAATTCTATATACTGAAAAATATATCGTAAATTATTAGAAAAAACAGACTGTAACGTCGAGGTATGTATAAGTATATTTGAAATCTTTTGTATGTTTTAAGGTATGACCACGGGTATAACTAACAATATAATAGTGATGGTTTTGATACTGAATTCTACCATAAAACCGTAATTTCGATCCCTAAGTATATTTGAAATCTTTTGTATGTTTTAAGGTATGACCACGGGTATAACTAACAATATAATAGTGATGGTTTTGATACTGAATTCTACCATAAAACCGTAATTTCGATCCCTGTCTCATTTCCAGAAAAATTCGACCGATCATTGAAAATGTTAATCTGAATAATTTTGTTGAATAATATGACATCGACATAGATGTTGCAGGCTTACGGCAAAACATTTTTAAAATTGTTAAGAGGAATGGGTCCCCCTGCCTACTATATATGAAGCGAAAATTCACGTAAATTGTTCCTATACTAGAACTAGTAATAATTTCAAAAATTGGATATAGTTTTTATATCATATTTATAGAAAAGTATAAGGATTTAAAAAGGCTGGCTACTACAAATTCGAGGAAAGAGGTATGAAAGAGATCAAGTTATTCATTCTAATCCGTATTTTATGGCTTTCTTAATTTCGTAGGATTCCAGAAATGAATAAGAGAGCTATCTATCGTTCGTAATTTTTACTTATTGCAAAATAAAACCAGATTTTGTTATTTTTCGCACTCATTCTTTAAAACTACTCTTATAACTGACATAAGTGGGCGACAGAAACTTAAAAAATTTACACGGTTAGGGTTAGGAGGCATACAATTTGGTAGATTTTTTATTTGCAACAGGAAAAACAGTTGAAAATCACGCTCAGATTTTTCTAAACCTAGGTATCTTAACATAACCTAACCTATAACGCAAAATTTTTCACATCTAAGTATTATTTTACCACTCAGATGTCTGGCATCTAATTAGCTATCGCCCATTAATCATCGCCTAGTCACCTTGTCCAGTTTACCGTGTATAAACACAGGTCCGATCCAAAATTAACCAATTTTTACGATCTTTCGATTTATTCGCACTCAACCCTTTTTCAAAAACACTATATAAATGTGTCAACATAGTGATATTATTTCAAGTTTAATTTTCTAATTACTGCAGGCATACTCATATATTGATCTATTATTTCTCCTCTGTTTTTCTGCATCCTGTGAGTCACCAATCACTAATTAGCCGTCCCCCATTTCGCGACGGATTATCCTTAGAGCAGGACAAGTAAGGCAGGATAGTCACAAATCATCCGATAAGCCATGCAGGAACAACTCAACTCTATTTTCCCAGTTTTTCCTTCACAGTCAGGGTGCAACGTAATCACTGCGCACACTAACGTTGCATGTCGCAATTCATTCCAAACTAATATAATTTGTCATGTTAATGGTCAGCGCGTGGAGAATATTATCGCAGGATGAGAATAAGAAACTTACTTTTTGATTATTCAGTTACAACGGTCGAACAATTTATATTATGCAAGTGATTTTAATAATAATCGTTTATTGCCCAATAGTAAATAGTACCAATTCTCGTACCAATTACAGGACAAAATACAGAAAAAGAACATATAGAAATTTGCTTATAGGATAGCAGACTTTAAAGTTGGTTTCATAATTATGATGAAGTAATGATTATAACAAAACATCTAAATCTTCATGTAGTAAAATATTCGTTTAAAGAAGTACAAAGTGTATACAGTGTGATATTAAAAATATCAATTTTTAATTCTAAATTCTTTAAATTATTACACATAGTATAGATTGGAGATTTTTTTTAACAAATTTGTCTCACAAGGTGAATTCGAGGGTGAATTGTAGAAGGTAATAGAAGACCGAGAGTTTATCCTCGGAACAAGAAAACATATTTTATTCAGTAATGGAGGACAATCTATAATATTGTTCAGTAAATCAAGGAAAGAAAGAAAAGAATGCTAGCCAGCGGGATTTGAACCCACGATCTCAACATTTGTACTGTTGCGTGTTACCAACTACACCACGGCTTGGTCACAAATCCGCCAGTCTATACAACCTTTTCTTAAGTTATATTCTCATAGACATGTATGAGACCCGCATCACATGTCTATGAGAATATAACTTAAGAAAAGATTGTATAGACTGGCGGATTTGTGACCAAGCCGTGGTGTAGTTGGTAACACGCAACAGTACAAATGTTGAGATCGTGGGTTCAAATCCCGCCGGCTAGCATTCTTTTCTTTCTTTCCTTGATTTAAAAAATCAAATAAAATATACATTCATCTTAATCTAGTATTGTTCAGTAATTTGAACAAGTACATTATAGTATTTTTTTATCCTTCTACAGTCTGACTGAAAATTGAATTTTTTAAGCAGTTGGTTGTGGTATGCATCACGGTTTGAATGTGCCTTATATAACTTGAAATGTATATAAGTACTTCAGGACTTTCTTTGAACTTTTTCTAATTCAGATTTTTGTTGATCATGATAAGATACCATATACCTGATCCATATTCAAGTTTTGATCTTACATAACTTTCAGACAGTGGTATTACGGAATCGATATTTGTGAAGTCTCTGGTATTTCTAATAATGAATCCTAATGTTTTTATAATGTTTTATAGCCATATTTGTCAAAATGATCTTTAATTGTATTTTCTCTATGCAAAAGTTTATTACCAAAATTATAGTTAAATGTGATTGAATTATATTTCCTGGTATAGGTTACTAGTACTAGACGTTATTAATATTGACAAATAGATTATTTCTTGGGCACCAAGTATAAATTGAATTTGTCATTTTGAAGAACAGAGCAATATAAATAAGATTTAATTTCGTAATAGATTTTCAGATCACCGGCAAAAAGTAAAACTTGTGATTTTAATTCAAAACAAAGATTATCATATGAATATCAAAAAAAGTAATGGAGCTGGATTTGATCATTGCAGCACACCGGACATGACCTTGAAAGGAATGGAGTTAAAACCGTCATGAGAAACGAATTGAAATCTATTTGTTAGGATTTAAGTAATTCAGTCATATTTTTACTAATATCATATTTATCTAGTTTATTAAGATATAAAAGTCTATTTGGTCAAAAGCTTTCTGTATATATGTATATATTTTAAACGATATAGGAATTCATATAATTAATAAGTCCAATTTTATTTATTTGTTTACAGCCTTTCTCTCTTTGTGATCAGATTAAAATGAATACATCTTAGATTCTTAGAATAATATTTATGAATTTATATACTGAAAAGAAAACTATTCGTAAAGCCTTTACATAAAGCTGGGATTTACAGATTATGAAGCATATTTATGATTTTGCTTCTAATACTTTGAGTCATTATACAGCGTAATCTCTTTACTTTTCCGAGTACTACAGGTGCATTTTAAAATCTTTGTTGTGCATTTACGAACACAGAATAACTATTTGGAAAAATTACATTTTAAAATTTTAGTATTGTATTTATTATAAGTATGTCTTCACTAACGAAATCGAAACCATAAAATTTTATACAATAATGATTATAATCACTATATATGTTATACCTTTGAGAATGCAGGGACGATTAACTATTTTATTATTATTAATTAATTAATTAATTAAACCAGAAGTAAAATTCAAGACCAATTCATGTGAAAAAGTGGCATTTAAGTTCACATCTAACTTTGTAGTTTAAATTTGGAGGTCAAAAATTATTATTAAAGGAAATAGTCATATGCCCCTATTTATTCAGTCAATATAATATTAATATACCCATACCCAATAATGGTTTTTAAAGTTAGGTTTTTTTAATTGTATCAATTAATTTAGTTAAAGCACTCTAATACAGGAATAGGAATGTCATCAAATACTAGTTTTTCAATTTAATAATAATTTTTATCTATATCAATATCTGCAAGTCCATACAAACATTGGTAACTAAATAAATAGCTCGTTAATTTCCTTTAATGTGGTTGTTGATATATTGATAAGCCAACCTCATATACCCCATAAACCAAATAGCGTGAACCTTAGCACATCCGTGTTGTTTTAAGTTTATCAGTCGTTGTAAATGGCTTCACACCTGGCGCTCATTTAAATTTTGGCAGCTGAATTATTCACTATTCCTGCACGTTACGTACAGTTCCGTCTAAATATTTCATTAAAACTTCAAATTGGCTCTTGTTTCATGTTTAATGAAGTTGACACAACTTTCTGATCTCGATGAACTCGAGAGAAAAGATTAAATTAGTTTTGGTTGTTGTGTGTTGGCTTCGTGCTTATATGACTATAGCTTATATAGTTTTCAAGTTATCGTGAAATTATCTGGAAGATGAAGATGCAAATTTTGAGGGGAATTATTTTAGTGGAGTTTCTTAGCTAAAGTTTGTGCAGCACAAATGATAGCCTGTCAAAACTTTGGTAAATTAGAAGCTAGATTAAGTCGTATAATGGTTATAGTTTCTTGTGCTTGTAGAATATGGAAATTGATGTATTAAAAAAAATTATTATCATAGTTTGTATTTTTAAAACAATGATTGTAAAATCAAAATTTCCCTAGTATAGTTCGACTTAATAGTTTGTTAACGAATTATTCATACGTATTTTTTTCCTGTGGAATTTCCAAAGTTACAAAATAACCGTTATTGTAAAAACTTATTGTATAGTGTTTAATTTTTTCTATTCTTTCTTATAGTGGAAATCGTAAATCTGACAAGGCGATTTGTCGCGAGCATGAGTTAACTGTAGTTATGTGTGGTTTAGTATGGTTTAATATTTTCGCGAGCAAATTGATGACGTCAGACACCAATGTAGTAAAGTGTGGTTTGGTGTGGTTAGACAAATTCATTTACCCACCGCAGTAGCTGGTTTTGGAAGAGTTAATATATCCCTCTCTCTCTAAACATAACCTAAAATTTAGTTCTGATTTTTTTCAAATTGTTTATGAGTTTATGTGATAAAATTCATAAATTAAATCTGATTGCAAGTGATATTAGATAATTTCCTTTACTACTACTACTACTACTACTACTACTACTACTACAACAACAATGGATATGAGCTAATGCCACAAATGATTAATATCATTTGAAATTTTACGGAATAAATCTTTATTGTAAAACGTAAATAAAACTCATACACTATAAATAATTTGGTAATCCACTCCTCATAAAAATTCAGAAAACGGATATATTGGTCTCAAGTCTCTATGTATTTTCGAATAATAATAAAATTATTGCGTCACGTTTATTTCTGATGAATGAATTAGTTATTATAGATGTTGAACGTGATACAACTGTTTCTAATTCATCCATTATAATGAAATATAAAATATTTTTCATTGTTACTCAGATTCATTTTTAAATTTGGTAGCTACTCCGTTGCTATTAACCATACATTTTTTCTCGAACTCCTTAACCATACATAACTTATGACGTCATTACGCTAAACTCTAGCAAACCACGTTAACTGTAGTATTTGTCGCGAAAAATCGCCTAAATGATATTTATTTCGTTTCTCTTATATTAGAATTTTCTTTTACAAATATATTGTACGAGTACTTATTAATTTTATGCCTTTAATTCCTACGTTTTATTCAACTTCTAATGCATATAACCTACATACTGACAAAAGTTTCGACAGGATGAGCACAGTTAGTATTTGGATGGGTTACCGTAACAATAATAAAATAAATCATAATTTATAATTTTATCTGTATTGAAATGTAACCAAATAGTACATATATGTACTTGTAGTAGCTAAATATATGTATATGAAAATTGCGTAGTTCTTTATTTATTGGTTTTTACCTCTCGCTAAGAGAGTTATTGAATTCATGCTAAAAATCGCATATTCAGATTTTAGCGAATAAGCACGTTTTAAGGTCCCTAGAATCCGATTATAACATTTTTTCGATGATGTCCGTATGTGTGTGTAGATGTGTGTGTGTGGATGTTGGATCCACGATTTCTCATATACTATAAGACTTAAGACATGTTTAACTACGGATTCCTCAATCTAACAATAATGGGAAGAGTTTATTAAGTTTTAGTAACAATTGGACAATCGGAAGTAGTAGTTACAAGAAAAAAATCATCTAAATATTATTTATCGAAAATTTATGTAAATACTTATATTAAAGAACGTTAAATTCTTTATTCGATAAATATAAATTCATTATTATATCTTCTATAGATTTAGGATAGGTAACGAAATGCATATAAAATAATTTCATGTAAAAAAATCTCAGATCAAACTACTTCAAGACAAGAAATTTGTAATTGACACATAAATGTCACTGTCAAAAATATTTGTATGCCATTGTCAAAAATATTTGTACATCATTATGAAGATTATGAAAAGAATATACGTAAAAAAGAATACAAAAGGAATTTGCGAAAAAAAGACGAATATAAAGAAAAAGAAAAAAAAAGTAGAAAAAGAAAATTTCAGGATATTGAATATAAATATATGTATTGTACATAACTTATATTAAAATATCCCATAGATTTTGCAAATATATGTGAGAATTATTTTGTAGTGAGACATGGATATATGTATTTGTATTTAAAAATATTTTTCGTTTTATGCGTACAACCAGGTAAAATATCTGGCGAGAGGTTACGTGCTGGCTACATCAGATTATTAATATTTTGGATACGTAGTATCTATAAGTCATAAAATTGTGCAACAATGCTTATAGCTGATTTTATGACGCGTTGAAAATATAAACTTCATAAAACTGACATAATGACATTTTATTTTCACTGAGAAAGAGGCATTATCAGGAATTGACATTTCATTTTATGGCAGCGCCAACAAATATAAAGGATCCTTGATAAATGGTTTCGTTCCGTCACTCTTTGTTTGAGGAAAATACGGCAAAATATCATTTCATGCAAAACAAATAAATGCAATTAATTTTATTCAAAGGAAGCCTATTTCTAATTTGTATACGGAAGCCTATTTATAATTTGTATATCAATATCAATGTTTTTTTAAATGAAATTATAATTTTTAAATTTACCTAATTATAATTTATAGCAAATAAAAAATTACATCAAACATAAAGTAACGCTGGAATCATGATTTATAAACTATAAGGTAGCTGTGGACCGTTTGCGTTAAGATTGCGTTAAGAGACCGATTGAGATTCGAACAGCCGGGGTTCATTTCCGACTGATGGTCTAACTGAAAACTTGAAAATTATTTCCAATTATTAAATACTGACAGCTTTGGGAGCCTGTGAGGTGACACCTGGTAAACGCCTTTTACGGTACAAATATGCGAAGAGAAGCAGATTGGTACACCTGGAAGTTGGTAACAAGGTAGTTAAAGTGACAGTTTATTAACCATTAATTAAAAATTAAACGAAAGGTTAGAAGCGATGCGAATAGATTTAACTTCCAGTTGGCTCTAACCCAAGGCGGTGAGAACAATTTTGCAACATTACCGTTGATTATTATCACTAACTGTCACTTTACCTAGAGGTGGTAGCAGCGGGCCCTATAAAGTGTAATTTAATAAACCATTAATATTTTAAATAAAATTTTGTAAATTTAAATTTCAGATTTCAAATTCTGTCAGAATTGGGTTTTCCTCACGAAGAAATCCACTGCTCCAGACCAGTAGAATTTGAAATCTATCCGGAGAAAGAGTGGTGGAAATATCAATTCAGTTAGATTTCAAATTCTGCTGGTATGGAGCAGTAAAATTCGTAGTGCGGAAAACCCAATTCTGACAGAGTTTTAAATATGACAAAATTTAGAGTTACAATATAGAGGCCCAGTACAAACAAGTAATAATTTACTTTTCTATTTTTATAGATAGTACAAATATATTAATTAATTCGTCACAAAAAATTGATTGAAACATTTCATCGACACTGTATTTTTATACAATTCTCTTTCCTAATTTCCAATCAATAGATCTTTACATTTAAAATGTGGAAATCGAAACAGTATAACTAGTAAATCAATCAATCCATCCTTCCGGTGATAGCGGAACTAATCGTTCATGTAGTTAGCAGCGGCTAGGTTCCAGGAATTACATCATAGTCTCGCAGTGTGATTCGTAACAAGGTTTCCGCCGACTTCCCGCCGAAAGGCTGCGAAGCCAAGACAACGCAAAGACGCCGGCTGTAGATGTTGACAAACCGTTCTAGCGCCAGACACGCTTCGGAAAGCAGTAGCGTTGGACAAATATTTAGGAAAGGGTTCATGGCAAAAATAATAACAATAATTGAGACCCGCAGGATCTGCTGGCGGCGCTGTAATCGCACCTGTCATGGCGACCAGTAGTACATGTTAGATTTGTTTACATTTTGAATTGCCTAGTGCTTTCTGACCCAAAATATTGTTAACAGTTCAAATCAGTACAATTTTTATATTTATTCAGTCGAATCCTTCATCGAGAAACATAATTGAGGGGCAACAATTTATAAATTTGAGATTAATTACAACTTATGACGTATCTCGATCAACGACAATTCTGACTTGTTTTCCAACATATTTAAATTTATTTTTCATACATTCGACTTTCAACTTTTTCTTCTTTGTCAGGAATTACGGAATATGCATTGAATTTTTGCTGTACTCGTACTACCTTTAATACAGCAGTTTTTGATGTACACTATGTTCATTTTCTTTAATTCCCTTATTTTTCATACATTGTCAAATAAATTTTAAAATCAATTTACTAACATTTTCTAAAATGCGGGAAATTCAATTATTGATTCTGAAATGAATGCAAGTTTCATACTCACTGCAGTCGATTCGGAATTTGAATGCAGTTTGAGAATAACGTTTTCTCTATGTGTTGCAAATAATATATTTTCTGCTATATTCGTAAAAAATGAAAAATAAAAATACAGAATGTGTTCTAAATTAATGACATATCGGTTGTGACTTGGGTAGTTGGTAGCTGCGTGTGCGTGCATAACATTTTATATCAGCCTTAACAATCAATAAATAGAAAAATTATTTTGTACTTTTTGTACTAGTGCGATAAGTAGCTATTTTGCGCATTAGTATTGAGTTTGAAAACTCTTTTATGTACAAATTTTAATAAATCACCATCTCGTAACTCACTGATTGTTAATATCACTAAAATAAAATATAGAAAAAAAAGTTTCCATAAACAAGTAATAAAAAGTATAATAAAAATTATTTACCAGATATGTAATAACATTAATCATTTACATATTTATATAACTTTTATTTGATATTGTTTATCTGTTTCTCACTTTAATTTCTTAAAAGTAATTAATATATGTATGAAATTTATTGTCATTAATTATTTCTGTTACATTGTTTGTGTATATTATCAATCAATTAAGTTTTTTCATAGCACTTATATGATAGTTGAGTTTATGTATAATTATCTTATAAAAAATATGCATATTTCATGATAATTCAAAAACACAACACTATATCAACAGTATTCGATAAGAAAATCAAACCAAAATAAAATGCAATTTATCGTACAAAAATTAATACATTTTTCAATAAAGCTTGTCACGTGTTTGATAAATTCGCTTGGGAAACTTTTCTACAATGTATAAGTAGGTAACAGCGTAAATCCAACTGCAAATTTAATTTAAAATACATGATTATAAAGTATTTATATTTACAGGAAAAATACTCATACATATTTATATTTGTAAATTTTAATAAAATAGTGAAGTGAAAATGCTCTCGTGCCGTCTCTGGCGTGTCGACGGTTCGTTTCGCTCGAGATTTTAATAAACATTTGTTTTATTGCGAGTGATGTAACGGCGATGACGTCATGTGCAAATCCAGCGCTGTCTGTTGGCAAAATCTCACGTTTGCACACTGTGACAACGTCGCACATTCAATAACAGAACAGATTCCGTTTCCTTTGCATTCAAATGTTCAAATTTATTTCCGTTAGTTTGAGGAAAGTTTTTATTTAACCCTTTAACTAATAATTTTATACTTGTGTATTGGTAAAAGCAAACTATCCATAAAAAAGAAATTATAGCATACGTTAATGAAAAGACTGAAAATATTACACTTAAGGTGCATTCACCAATGAAAATTAGATTTATGGTTTTTGTTTAGGTTTAAGTAAGTCATTCATAAAGATAAGTTTAGATTACTTGAAAATTAGTTTTGATATGTACAGACATCTATGTAAATACTTCAAAAACAAGATTAAAATATCGGTAGAGCAGTACTCAACAAGACACCTGTGCGCCGTAAAACTGTCATTCCCTTGACATTATTGGCTATATTTCAGCAATTAAGTTATGACAGTCTCCATGTTCTTCTCGCATTTGTTTAAAAAGCCGAATCCTCCAACTGGATAATAAAGATGGGTGTATATATCTATATCATTTCAGACTAGTTCTCATTGATGAAGTTTGTGACGTCAAACTAAATCATAAACCTAAAGTTTGGACCTTGCAATGTTTAGCTTTATGATTTGGATTTAGAGACTCTAAATTCTGAAGTGTGAATGGAGTCATTATACATAATATGCGGCCAAAGTCTTTAAATCTAAAGTATAAACATAAGTCTAAACCTAGTTTTCATTTGTGAATGTACCTTTAAATTTTTTTAATGTAATTTTTTTTTTCGTTTTATTTTTGTAGTTTTCCTCTAAAAGAGAAAAAAAATCCGATGTTAAATTCACCTCTTCCAGTTTTTGGTGTACACCCTCGTGTACACCTGTACTCCGTTCGCCGAAACGAGAGAATTTGGAACTAATTCTTTTGAGCAGAAACAAGTCATTCTATTGGTTCGGCTCCAAAATTATCCTCTTTTGATCAATAAAATGTCTCTGTTCAAGAATTAGTTCCACATTCTCCCGTTTCGGTAAACGAAGTATAGCATATTTTTTTATTGTGCACCCACGGGAGAAATTAATACCCGCCGCCCCTGCATAATAGGTATGTTCGAATCACTACTCTTCGTCTACGATTTACTAGACGTGGCAGTAAACCGTACGCAAAGTAGCGAAAAAATAAACCTAAATAATTGACAGAGAACATTTCAAGTATGCCTAGCCTAGAGTATACTAGTTCGGGAATTTCTGCTCCGCTTTGTTCGAATTCGGTTTGGCAAGGTTGGTGGGAAAACAGTCTAACAAATTCCACCATGAAATTTTGCTAGAGTATCACATCTACGTAACATTAACTTGTTGAATGTTTTTAAAATCCATAACCATAATTTTGCAAACAGCAAATTATACGTGCATAATGTTTATGGAAATGCAAATAACCTCATCCTTAATTAAACTTAATATCGAATTTAATGTATAGTTAGGTATCCTTTCCCACAATATTTGATAAAGAATTCTCTGCTAGGTTCACTGTCTTCAACAGTTTTGTGTTAATGAAATGACATCTAGCAAATTCCACCTAATATAGAAATATGACGTCATTAATCAATTCTGTTTAATGAGATATACCTACAACTAACCTAAATTAATTGAGATTTTTGTTACAAAAATCTGATGTGGCCAGCACATAACCTCTCGCCAGATATTTTATCTGGTTGTACGCACAAAACGAAAAATATTTTTAAATACAAATACATATATTCATGTCTCACTACAAAATAATTATTTTAATATAAATTATGTACAATACATACATTTTCTTTATATTTCATATCCTGATTTTTTTTCTACTTGCCTTTTCTTTTTCTTTTATTCGTCATTTTTTTGCAAATTCCTTTTATATTCTTTTTTAGGTATATTCTTTTGCGTTGTTGACTTTTTATTTATTTTCATAATCTTCATAATGATGTACAAATATTTTCGACAGTGGCATACAAATATTTTTGACAGTGACATTTATGTGTGAATTACAAACATTTGAATTTCTTGCCTTGAAGTAGTTTAATTTGAGAATTTTTACATCAAATTATTTTATATGCATTTCTTATTTACATAAATTTTCGATAAATACTATTTAGATGATTTTTTTCTTGTAACTACTACTTCCGGTTGTCCAATTGTTACCAAAACTTAATCAACTCTTCCCATTATTGTTAGATTGAGGAATCCGTTGTTAAAAATGTCTTAAGTCTTATAGTATTTGAGAAATCGTGGATCCAACACAGACACACACATATACGCGCACGCACACACGCACACACACACAACAAACAACAAAAATGTTATAATCGGATTCTAGGGACCTTAAAACGTGCTTATTCACTAAAATCTGGATATGCGATTTTTAGCATGAATCCAGTACCTCTCTTAGCGAGAGGTAAAAAAAGAATATGTTCAAAAATTCAAATTACTGGAAAAAAATCTCATTTTGAAAGTATTCACTTTATTACCGACTATTTTTCTCCGTATGTACACATATAATTTAGCCGATGAAATAAAATTATAAAAATTAAGAAGGAAAATACGTTCAAAAGGTGCTATTTATTGGATCAGTATTTTAAATAAATGGTCAGTGACATGTAATTTAACCACCAAAATAAACTAACCTCAGTGAACCAACCTAATCTAACATGGACACATCACTAATACTTACTGTTCATTTATTTTACAAAATGCTGATCAAATAATTATAATCATTTAAAATTAAGTTAGGACAATGTCACACGACCGGAATTGAACGATATGACGCCATAACCCAGGACCATTAATAAATGGACTCGTTCAATTCTTTTAGATAACCTCAAAATTGAAAAAGCACTACCAATATATTTAATTATGTATACAGTCTGCTTTGCATTGTTATATCAAATATTTTGTAGCATTGGCTATAGCACATAGCAGTAAAATAGCAAGCAAATACAAAAGTTACGATCTGCTATAAAATTGGACAATAGCACAGCACAACATAAAGTTTTGTCGCAAACATCAATATAAGGACCGTATTAACAAAATTGCATCCTATAACTGGCAGTAGCAGTGTCAGCATATACAAGTACTCAGACATGGAATATTGGCTGAGACACCTGAAATTTATGTGAAATATGTATTTTATGATATAGAATGAATAATAGAGAAAATACGTACTTTGTGGTTAGAAAAATATGTCATAATGATATTTAATGCGTCATATTATGTACGTAATATACGTAATCAATTTTTACTTCCGTATATTAATATGTTACAAATATGAGTACTGCAATAAATTTGTTTATCTACAACTGTTATAATATGCGTACATTTTGCGTGTATCCATATAGATAAAAAAGACCACTCATATTCCACATGTAGAATATGAAATATTCATATTCCACGGTAAGACTATGTTTTAAATTAGTATGCTATACATATACACTGAATATTGATACTTTTAACTTATTAATAAAGAAATCAGTTAACTCATGTCAACATGTGACATGAACATCTGTCATATTAGTCGCGTTCTATAATTTGCCTCATCTCATCTCAAAATGAGATGAGTTTGACATAAACTGAGTTAATAACAAGTGAGATTTTTATTAAGTAAAAAGAATGACAAAAGACAAATTTTGTTGGTAACTTGAACGACTGATGTCCCTGGATGTCTTCTGTGTGTGTACCACGTGTGTAGAATTTGAATTTGACAGCAGCTTTTCAAAGGTCAATCACGATATTTGAGGTGTTATTTTAGATCGCCCAAAACTGGGCATTATTTGGGCTTCTGTGTTATTCTGTCGATTACATAATAACATTCTAAAATGTTTAAATTGTACGGTACTATAACTTCCACATAATTTTCAATTCTATGAAGTTTACGTCTCTTTGCTATATTATTTTCCACGGAATTGTCTGCATATTTATTCTTTAAGGAATAATAATATTTGTTAGAGGTATAAACAAATAATCTTGTGACAGCACGTAACAGCAAAACATTCATCCCCACCATTCATCTAAGATTAAAAACTCAACAAGCACAACCTCCAGAGTTGACTAAGAATCGGGAAAGGTGGAGGAACTATTCTCACTTCGGTCTCACTTTATCTCACCTCCGTTACGATAAAAAGAAACGGTCAAAATTACTGAGACATCTGAGGTGAGCTGAGATCTCATACAAAAAGTGTAAAAAGAACGCGACTATTATTGCAGTTTCCGCTGTCTGTAACATAACCACACAAAATATATTTATCATTTATTTATATATATATATATTTATATATATATATATATATATATATATATATATATATATATATATATATATATATATATCTATATAAAATTGATAGTTGTAGATAACGTATAGTATTTGACTCTCATAATGGCTATATAACTCTCGGATTTCGGACTTTTATGCTCGTTAAATAATATAGTATTAATAACTAATATTTTAAATTATTTATTTATTATTACCTACTAATAATCTAATTTAATTGTATTAGAAATCAATACAAGACAAGTGTTATAATAGGTGCTGATAATTATATAAATGACTGTATTATTTCTTCTCACTGGGAGTAAAAATCGATATCTTTGATGTAAAAATATGACAATTAAAAGATTTTGCCTCTATAGGGAGAAAGTATGTTAAAAATATACCCTGGGAAGTTTAGATTATTTTGACAGTTCATTTGTGATTTATGATATTTTATGCTTACCTATATTAAATGCAGAAGCTGGGTCAATCATTTCTTGGGGTTCTTTCTAGAATTTTTCACTATATTCTTGGTACCCCATTTTAGGAAAAAGAAGGTGTACAAATCAAAATTTTCGATATTAAATTTGAGGAAATTCCACAAAAGTCTGTGTTGTCAAGGTGTAAATTTCAAAGAATTTCTTCAATTCATTGAATTTTCAAGGATGATAGTCGAATTTGCCAGAAACTTTTAATATTTAATTTTATAATATTTCTTATACACCTAGGAGAGAATGCTGTTTTTTTCCCTTGATGTATAATATACTATTTTGTATTTTTATATACATAATAACGCAATTTAAAATATTCATATCAACGTATTTCGATTATCTCTTCTTACGCCGTAGTGACGTAAACGTGACGTCACTATATTTGCGCTATTACATTAATAAATATTTTATGTGGTAGCGGTATTCAGCAGTATTTTAAGCAATAAAAGTTTATGGAATTTTTTTAATTGGTAATAAATATAGAAATAATCATATGCTTAGAATGTAAAGATAATAAAGATCATAGCATTAAATGGGAATATAAAAATTGTATATATATTATATTTTCTTTAATTTATAAATACAATATTATTATCTAGTTTCGTCATTAAAATTTAAAAATGAATGTCATACTCATAACTATGCGAAATTTGCAACCAACTCATTATAACTTTATAAGAAAAACAAATAACTTTTATCACTCTCACAAGAAACATCACGCTCGTGTCATCAATTTCGCGTCTTCCTCTTGTTTCTTATGGCAACAGTGTCATCTCCCAGTAAGTTTCCTAGTGGAAAATGATGTGGTCGTTAGTAACGAGACGCGAGGTAATGTTAGTACCCTGAAATTAAAATTCGCTTTGAAACACACATGCACATGCATATTAAATTTCGAAAGTAAAATCCAAGCATACTATTTCACACATGCTTGGATTTTTCTCATCTACTCGAGTAACGTGAAATTACTGTGAGGATAAAGTAGCGTGAAGATTAAACAGAACTGATTATTGTTGCTTATTGTTAAATTAAATGGTGCTGTGTTGATATAAACTTGATTTGTTTTTTGCATGATATTTAAATTGTTGTTGTATCCTTGAACTTTTTACAATCTCATTGACAAATAACTTTTAAAACTAGGCTGTGAATGGTAATCAACAAAATTGATTCTGAAATATTATTTTCGTTTTTAAATTAAAATTATTAACCAAGCTTTGTCATTTTTAAAACTTTTCACCAATAAATTGTCATGTTTTAACTGTAATTTATTTCATTTATACTTTTTTACTATGAAACTAAAACGGATGAAACTTTTTGATTAGTTTTTTGTTACAATTAATAGTCAACCCCTCGGGCAACCCTATGTAGTACTTCAAATGAAACTACTAAATAGTTTTGCAATGAAAAATTTGTGTGAATATCACAATATATGTTATTACAAAATATGACAGAATCTAGAAAAACATTTAATTTTCTCTTTCATTTACATTCTTTTCCTACGCCCTTTGTTACAATGTGACTTAACGTACTGCGGTTTCCATTGGGCTAAACACTTAATCACAACTTATCTTATTGGACACGTCGTGAACCTAGCAACTGATTCATAACACAAGCTGAAGGTAGTTGCTGGTGCAGAAAGCTGTCATTCTGTGAAAATAAATAACCTAAAAAGTATTTCTACATTTTTTATGCTGGTTTAATTGACAATCGTAGAAAAAATATAGTATGTAACTTGTTTTATAAACTCTTTAAACACTTATTTTTTATAGACTCGCTCCGCTCGTGTCCCAAAAAATAAACTCTTAGTTAAGGCGACGTTTATAAAACTTCATACGTAATATGCTATTAACTACGCTTTTGAAAGAGTATAATATATTTTGTAACAACTTTTACTAACGTCTTTTCAGTTACGAGTTTTTTTTTTGACTCGAGAGAAGCGAGTAAAAGGGTTTATAAAACGAATCACATGCTACAGTTTTTACGACTGCAAATTAAGGTGGCAAAATTAGAGTAACACAAATAAATACAATGACAGATATCATGTATGGCTGATGAAACGGAAAATACAGGAAGCTAACTTCAACCTGTCCGTAATGAATCAGTTGCTAGTGGTTGTTAACTTCACACATTATCCAATACGATTGAAGCAACAGCTTCTCTAGTTGTAATTAAAATGGTGTTTAGTGTCACGGAAACCATTTCATTTAAACAACGATAGTAAAAATCTTTTTTGTTCATCTTGCACAAAAAGTGCGCGAAGTAAAACAGACGTGCGCACGGCCTTTTCGCACTGTTAAGAAATGAAGCAATTTGCGCACGCAAAACAGGCACTCAAAAGGTCCTTTCCGTGCAAGTTGGAGAAAAAATATCGTGTGTATCACGTGTCCAAAGCGATTCTGAGTTTTGCACCCCTCGCCAAATGTGACTCGCCTACTTTGCGCACTTATTACACAATATACTATTAAAATCTTCAAGTGAAGTGATAATTTCGATAGGTATGTACGAAGAAACGAGGCTCTAAAAATTCGTATTAACAGGTTTTATATTTTGTTCATCCAGATAGAAATTAAAATAATTTGATGGACTTAGCAAACGTACAAATGTGTATAGTTTGTGTCATGTGTGTCACAACAGAACACTTCCTTATCTATCCTTAAAACAGCACATTTATCAAAACACCAACTCCGTCTTAGCGAAGTCTCTTGTCTGAGTCAACCCAACATGTAAATAAACAAACGCCTCTCACCTCACCTCTTCGCTTAATCTGCATGATTCATAGTATCCCTCCCCTCCCCCGTAACTCTGTATAAGAATTATAGAATGTTTTTAGATATAGTGAAAGCAATAATACTGTCACTTTTTGGCTTCGCTTAGTATCCTATTGTTGGGCGAAAAATCCAGGTATATTACACAGGAGCGTATTGCGAATAATATCAATGATACACTTAATATAGGTACATTATTATTTATTTAATTAATCCACTACAATATCATCATTATCATTATCACTATCAGAATTACTATCACCTAAATTAATAATAAAATTATTATAAATATTACTTATGTCTATGTACTTATTTTCTATTTCTATTACATGCTCTATGCTCTTAAACCAACCATTTGATACATTTATAGTTCCATTTTTAATAATATCAATTATTTGCAGACAATTTGTTGGTGAGGTATTATTTCGCCTAATATTAGATTTAAGTTGTCCCCACATTAATTCTATTGGATTAAATATACAATGGTATGGAGGCAAACGTAACACAGTATGGCCATATTTTTCCGCGATTTCATCACAGACATAATTTTTTACTATAGGCTTAATCTTATTTAATTCTAACAATTGTTTTTTTGTATAACTTTCTTCACAATAAATGTCCATGGAATGTAAATATTCAAAGAGCTCTACTTTTGTCGATGATTGGCTAGGCAATTTACTTAGCAAGCGAGAATGATAACTTGCATTGTCCATCACTATCACACTGTTGGAAGGTAAATTGGGAATAAGCGTATTACATAATGTTCTCGTTGCTATAATGTTAAAAATTCCTAGATTGTCTTATACTTGGGAAATATCTTCAGATTTAAATTTAAATCGATAACTGACTAATTTGCCTTTGGACACTAATTTGTGTTTAACCCGAACATACCACGGGACAAAGCAATCAGCTTAACGTATTACAAAATGTTACCGTTCATGAGATTAAAGAATCCTAGATTGTCTTATATTTGGAGAATATCTTTAGATTTAAATGTATAAATCTGCATAGTTCCACCCTGTCCTCTAATGCAATAAATACCCGCTGTGCAAGGGCTGGCCCGCACTTACCGATGATTTACTGCTTTCACTATATCTAAAAACACTCTATACATTCATTATCATACTAATACATGACTTGGTCAATCTGCAGACCTAGTCCATTCCCAAGGTTGAATTGAAACATGTGTGAATGTTAGACCGCGGAATAATAAATAACAGTTCTACGCACAAAGTAGGATAATGAAATTGAGAACATATGGTTGATAGATGATAGATGCACCCAAGATGAATATATATTATTAATATTGAAAACTCCATGGACATGTGTTATGTGTTGTTGTCTGCTGTCATATTACAGTTCAATTTTAATATTCATTTATTTTTTGCTTGTATGAAATCTTTATTATCTGCGAAAATATTATACTGTAAAAATATATTGCGTAGCATAGATTGGCGTACATAGTAAACGATGCTATGTATTAATATATTCGGTAACTTAACCTCGACCGTGGTTATGGTTTTCTTATGGTTCACGTCACGTGGTCAGGTTATGGTTATTGAAAAGTGGTTGTGATTCGGAACATCTTGGTTAATTTGTGTCGGTAAAGCAGGGAACCACCGCATCATTAGAAATAAGTGACAACGTAACACTATTTGTCTATTTTATACTAACGTAAATATTATACATACATATCAGTATATATTAATAATAATTATATGTTTATACAATTTTATTTATTATAAGTAATAAGAAAATGACCACAACAACCATTAAAAATTGTGGTCGTTGTGGTCACGAAAAAGTAACCAAAACTTTCATGAACCACATTCCGAAATGGAACCTCGATCCTGAAATTATCTTTCGGTTACCTTCCGGAACGCTTAACCAGAACCTTTGGTCACCGCGGTTAAGTTACGGAATATACTATATGATACAAGTGAAGGCATAGTCGGAAGCGGAAAATGTAGTTTTTTACTCACGAAGTTACTACTTACACATTTTTTTCAACATTTACCTTTAAGGTCTTTTTTAAATAAAATAAATATTTGCAATTGACAATGGTGGAATTTATGTTGAAATATAATTTTTCCACATTACTACAATACTATACATGCAATTTATCGTTAGTTGAATCGCCCGCAGTACGATGACGTTTGCGGCATCTTACTTTAGTTCGCCGTAGTTGTCCGCTTCGAGCGCTAGTTTAAAATGAAACGTCAAATTCAATGTTAAATCGCAAAAAGCAAATTATTTGATTTTAAATATTTAAACGAAAAACCTACAAAATACGATAGACACAGAAATTAAATTGTCAAGTCTCAACTGTAAATATAAACAGGTGCCCTTGTTTTGCTTCTGTCTCTTTCTATGAAGCATGTTTTGGGCACGTATGTCGAGAACTAATTTGCACATAGTTTGTTATGTACGCCATAATGAAGGGAAGAAAATATTTAAAAAGTTTTTTCCCCCGGTATTTTTTAAAATTTTACAAAATATAAAAGTTAAAACGCTTTAGATTAAAAAAATATTTCATATAAAAAAATCAAAAATTCGAAAACTCCCCCATTAAATTTAATTTTTATAGTTACCAATACCCATACATAAAACTGTTTCTAGAAAAGAATGCTAAAGGTTTTTATACGGGTAGAGGACAACTTTATGCAGTTCCGAGTTTTGCGGGTGTGCGCTTCGTGCGTTAGCCTAGTTTACTGTGTGTATTGACTAGGTATAATGTTGTAATAATTTTGTACTGTGCAGATTTAAGCAAACTTTTTATTTTACTATGATAAAACAAACACTGTCCAAATATTTGTTTTACATTGTATTCTTTTTTAACCTAGAATTTATTTTGAATTCTTTTTTTTTCTCTGTAAATCCTAGCCTTATTTTATTTGCAGTATATCTGCTGCACTCCTAGAAAATTTTGTTTATTCTTTTTATCATTTACAACCTCAGAATATATATTTATAATATATATTTACAATCTCACGATTCATTTCCAAGAAAATCTTATGTCAATAAAAATTATTGTGCACTATAAAATTTATGTATAAAGTGTTCATATCTTTTGTTACAGCATTTCCATATAAATTATTGAAGAAAATAAACATCAATTTCCTAGGTGTTTGCGACACTTTATTATTTAAATAAGATAATGTTAGTAAACTACAAAGCTATGATGACATTCTTAGAAATGTCACACAGATTTATATTATACTGCGAAATAAATTCTACGTCTGTTTATTTTGATATTTGAGATATAAATATTATTATTTTAATTACATCAAAATATTCAGCTTTTGGCTGGTTTCCAGAATAAAATTTAGAGTAAACAAAACTGTGGTATATTTTACATAAAATAATAGTATGAATAATTTTCTCATTAATGTAATCGATGTTTATTATGTGGATACATGGTGAAACATAGTTAAATCAAGTGTTTTTCTGACTGTTTAGTTTGCTCGTTGTTACCGATTTATATTCTGGGCATTAGTAAACAGTGTTATCATTATTTATATTTGCTGTTGTAAGGTATTTCTATGTAGGAAATAGGCGCCATGCTATCACTCATACACCTGTTTGTAAATCTTATCAGTTACTGATAAGGAAGGGTGGTCTTGGTTTCATTCATCTCGTGCAAGGATATACCTGAATTATTACATTCGTTACCTTCAGAATCTGAAACGTTGTTAGTTTCATTCATAGAATAAGAAATAGTTTTGCCCTTGAAAAATACATTTCTATAATATTCTTCACGCTAAAATTATTAAGAATAAGAAAATCAGGTAGGCCATGGAAAATAAAATTTACTCTAAACAGTTATTTATGTATTTGTCTTAGGATATTAAATTCCGAAAGTTAAGTTAGTCAAAACTTAGTTAACTAATTTCTCTAAGTACCGTTGTAACCGAGGTTGTGACTGAAAACATGAAATTAACCAGAGTGTACCTTCTTTATTTATTGGCGAAAAAATATACAGAAGTTTTACACGCCGTAGTTATTTGATTTGGTAACGTGCGACTTTTGACTATTTGTTGGACATAAAAGAAATTTACTTTGTATAAAGTGTTCGTAAGTTGTAAAATCATAATTATTTTCAAAGTATTCCAAAAGAAGATCGGTTGGGAGGTTTTTAGAAATCGAAGGAAAGAATGGTGAAATGTGTTATTGTTAAAGGAAACTACTTTAAATATATATAAAAATATGAATTATTTATCTTTTCTAAATAATTCTAGAGTGATCCTCATATAAGGGCAAGAAAAATGCATTGTTTCGTCTTTAATTTCGGATTTAAATGGCACAAAATTGACCCCTGTGGTGCACTCTTCACGCCAGCAATGAGTGCCTGAGAGGTGACGCCATGAAAAAACCTGCACGGTACAAACATGTTATTACCGAAATCTGTATACGAAGCAAATTGGCACACCCAAAAATGGGTAATATGTCGTGATGATATATTTATTTATTTTTTATACACAAATGTAAATATTTTAAATTTTCAAATGTATAGTATACTATTTTTGAATGAAAGAAAATAAACTAATATAACAGCGATATTATAATTTATTAATTAGTATATTCCTTCATCCAATGAAACATTGACAGGCAAAAAATATTATTTTCATTCTAATTCAGTTTATAATTTTCTCACAAATTAAATGGTTATAATTCATATTTTATATATAATATAATTAATATGTAATCACTGAACCAATATTTTATATAGGTTGTATTAAGACAAATGTAAAACTTTTCACACACAGAAATTAATAATAACAATAATTAATTAAAATTTTATTATTAGTATTGTTATCAATAAAATATAGCAAATTGTTGTATGCACGCCACTGGCCTCATCGCACAACTTCAGACGGGGGCGATTTACCCTTGCTTGTAACTAAGAATGAAATCAGAGGGATGCAGTAGTGATTATGGATTTACGTAATCAAATGTAATTCTAGTTCACATTTACAAAAGATTTATTTTTGTATTCCTTATTAATAGAATTAAAGCTTATTATTCTATTGTTGCATGTTCTAAATTTTTATAAATCTTTAGTAGGTAAACTAACAATACTTAATAGTTTAGAAGTCAAAAGAGTAAAATGAAACCTTAAAAATCACAAAATGGAGATTGACTATGTTTACACGTAACAAAAAAGTAATTTGACTTGACTTTCAAAAGACGAGTTTTGCAGTTGTGTGAACACTATCGCCTATTTACTTTTCTTCCTAAAGTCAAGTCCAAAATAAAATTGTTTTGTACATAAAGTAAAATAGAAAATTTTAAAGTTGTAGGTATAACTAAACTAAATGAAAATGGATAAATATTGTAGATGAAACACCGTAAACGAGGGTAATGTACTCAATAGAATTCCATAGAAATGGAAAGATGAACGATACATTAAAAATACAAAATGAATGAATTCTTACCAGCATTGAGATTACATTTAGTTGCAACGTTGTTAGTTTCTACGGTCTTTTTAGAATTCAGAAAGAATTTTAAAAGTAACTAGCGGTTATTGTTCTTGTTAGTAACGTATAACATAAACGTAATAAGTGATGATGAAGAATCAGATTTTTTTGTATACTATTTAATAAGAACAAGAATGATGAATGCTAATGCTAATAGTTTCAAGAATTTTGTACTTATACGAGTACAAAAATAACTGTCGTAGCGACATCTGTCACTTTAACGCAGTGACACACTGGTACTGGTACTACAGATTACTGACAACAATATAAGAGGCTCGATAAGAGGTCTTGATAAAGGATATTTCAGGTAAGCAAATAGCAGATGGCGTTTGAGAGCAGACCGTTTTTACATGCATTAAATAAATGTGTAATTCAAATTCGTGCAGTCAAACTTTCTCAATACTAAATATTTTTATACGTAAAAATGTACAATATCTGAATACGAAAAATTACAAAGTCGAAATCAACAACATGGTTAAATATCATTTAATAACTAGTAGTACATTCTGATCAATCGGAGGGCAGAATTTATTTTACTATCTAATCAAACGCTATTGTCGTACCTGTTATGGGGTCTCGTGGCCGAGTGCTTGAGTGTCTGGTCGCGAATTTGGGGAACCGGGTTTTTTCCCGACCGACGCCAAATATTTCGAATTTTAAATGGCACAAAATTGATCCCTGTGGTGCACTCTCCCCGCCAGCAATGAGTGCCCGTGAAGTGAGGCCTGGTAAGCGCCTGCACGATGCAAATATTTCATCAATACAGATATCTGTATACAAAGCAGATTGACAAACCCAGCAATGGGTAATAAGCCGTGACGATATATTTATTTAATACAGACAATATATAAAATGTGTGAATATTTTGGCGAATTATTTTATAATTAAATTTTAAATAAAATACAAAATATATTTTTACTTTGCAAAACAAATCTGATATGTTCAAATAATTTCGTATCTAACAACTGTAAAAAAGTCGTACTCAATAGATAAAAATAACAATTAAATAAAGCATTCGGTGTGTATATTTTCTTTAATTACATTAGAAAATATTTTACAAATGTAACTAAATCACAAACCGGCATTATCTAATAATAATAATTTATATTCTTTTACAACATGATCATAGTTATCCTAGCTGATTTGTAAATGGAAAACGTATTATTTATGTAACGGTGCATCACATATAATTACATAGGCTTCAAGTGGTCTTCACAAATCGCAGTGTTTACTCTTCGCAGTAAAATATTTGCACGCAACATCGTGAGTGTGCTATGGAATAAAAACATTCACTTTTTGTTTTTGTACGTTGCTCACATATAGAGATAATACTGAAAACTCGCACAACGGAAAAAGAAGAAAATTCGTTCGTATGAAAACATTGCTGATACGGTATGCTGTTACAAATGCCAGCAAATTTGATAAGAACTTTTTGAATAGTAAAATGTTATTGGAAAAGTTATATTACATTTGGGGACTTAAATTAGTTCAGATATTTTACGAAAATACATACATTATCGTGGTTTATTCATTTCTTTTCACAAAATGTACAAATTATATATTATAGGTATAACTGATTGTAATACATATTATTTTTATTAGTAATAGTTTTCTTGTTTCCAAAATGACACGAAAATATATATGATACAATAATGGCCATAAAGATAGCAACTTTTTCGATTACTTTCAAGTAAGAAAGGAAATATTAGAGGTATTGTAGAAGGCTCAATACATACATACTGTGTCTTAATTTAAAAGTATTTAATTAAATGTTTACGCACTATTCTTATATAAATTAAATGTTTTCGAAATATCATTTTGTGAAACACCAACTTTATACGATCGGATTATTGATTATTACGATCCATGATTTGTATTGTATTTAATTTACCTTTTCAGTTTGATTTACCTGATACCTATACATAAATACACGCATAAATAAAATTGATTAATTTTTATAAATATGTTATGTAAACGTAGATTAAACTCGATTCAAGGATACATGCATTAATTTATTTCTAAAATTCTCATTCTAAATTGAGTGTAGTTGAAAATTTTTAAAGTTGCTATCTTTATGGCCAATACTATATACCTAATCCAAAATTTTATTATAATAATAAAAATGTATAAGCCTTCGTCATACAGATAACTGAAAAAAATAAATGATTCAATAATCAATAATACGATTTTAATATGTTTACTGATTTTTTAAAATATTAACTTAAATTTATTTTTGTCGTATTTAAATAAAAAATAAGTAATTGAAAAAATTCCCCTGTTTATGCATGATTTTCTATTAATGAATAATTGAGTACAAATGCGTTACAAATATACCTAATCCAAAATTTTATTATAATAATAAAAATGTATAAGCCTTCGTCATACAGATAACTGAAAAAAATAAATGATTCAATAATCAATAATACGATTTTAATATGTTTACTGATTTTTTAAAATATTAACTTAAATTTATTTTTGTCGTATTTAAATAAAAAATAAGTAATTGAAAAAATTCGCCTGTTTATGCATGATTTTCTATTAATGAATAATTGAGTACAAATGCGTTACAAATATACCTAATCCAAAATTTTATTATAATAATAAAAATGTATAAGCCTTCGTCATACAGATAACTGAAAAAAATAAATGATTCAATAATCAATAATACGATTTTAATATGTTTACTGATTTTTTAAAATATTAACTTAAATTTATTTTTGTCGTATTTAAATAAAAAATAAGTAATTGAAAAAATTCGCCTGTTTATGCATGATTTTCTATTAATGAATAATTGAGTACAAATGCGTTACAAATCTGGAAAAAAAATCAATTTAATAGGATACGACAACGGAAAAATATTGTAACTAACACGTGTGTTAATTGGCGATTATTAATCGCCCTTATTAATACACTTATCGTACCTTTTGTATGTATTCGATTCAACTTCAAAGTCAGCGTTCAAAAAATTTTGTTCAATAACATTGACCTTTTCAATAGTTCAAAAATTTACGATGCATTGTTTGGCAATTATTACGTATTGTTTTATGTTATCGTCACGACTAAAAAATGTTGATTCTGAAACGTCAGAAATAAACAGTTGCGGGCTGTTGATAATAATTACAAAACACAAGTGGTAAAAGAACAAATCGCTTGAAGAAAGGTAATTGTTTTATTGTACTTTTGTTGCTTTGTTTTTCTTTTTATTCAAATTTTTAACTATTTACATTTATAGCTTTAAACGTTGATGAAATCTTTTTTATATATTGGAAGAAATGACGTAATTTACATACAGTTATCAGTAAAGGTTTTAATGAAATTTCCAATTATTTCCTAATAATAAAAAAATGCTTAAATGCTACGTGGATTTTGTTCGAATTTCTAACTCGTACCGTACTAGAATAATTGCAATGTATCTAACTTATGTTTTAATATAATACGATTATTATATGCGAATAATTTATTAAAATAGTTGTCAGTAAACGTGAAATAGATAAATTTACTGCAAATGTGCGTAAACATGGTTGAATTGTATTCAATGAAAAGTTTAAATAGATCATCAAGGAAAATTTGGCATTTACTGTTAGTTTCAAACCGGACTATATCAATGAATATTAAATACAGAAGGCTTCGTATTTCATTATTTTGACATTGACACGTTACAAATCTAAATAAAATTAATTAAATATTTCAACTATTTCAATCTGATATTTCATTATTACACCTGTATTTCAATATTATCAGAATAGACTAATTCAAAAAATAATATTGCAAAACCTTTTGCGTTTAATAAAAATACCATATTTTAATCATTCGCCATACATATGATTGTTTTTATTATATTGGATAGCAAATTTCATGTACCTACTTTTCAGATTTGAATAAATATATAGGCTGCAGATTTATAGACATTTTAATTTAAGATAAAATTCGTTCGAATTTTTTCCATAATTTTTAAATTACATAATCGAGTTATTAAAAAGGACAGACCGAGTATGTTGTTCATTAGGGTGATACTGTACTAGAAGTAATATGAATATTTTAATATCCTTGACGAAAAATAAATTAAATGGTTATAATTTGATCCATTGTTTTCCGATACGCAATTTATGAAACCGTGCATAATGCATTCATTATAATAAAATGCAAACCTACCCGTGCACTCCATTGACATTGATTCTCCCTGCGTTTCATTACATATGTACGCATTAATTCCCCGTGAATTTCTCCGTGTATAATTGATGAGAAAACCGCGTATGAGGTGGTGTGTGACTATGTGTGGGTAATCACACATGTAACCGTGTAATGTGGGGTGCCGCATTTGTTCCTAGCAGCGTCTCGCCTAACTGCAAAGCCCGCTGTTATTGTTTGTCATAATTACTGCTCGAGATATTCCACACCACGACTAATTTGTAATTAACTGGTTAGTGTAGGCAACGGGAGACTTCAGACAACCATAGGTAATTACTTATGTATTTACCTATGAATGTAATGTAAGGGGTAGAATGTCTTAGAGGTTATGTAATGTTAAAAGGAGGTTTACGTTTCTAGACTGCTCATTCAAATATTAAAAAGACGAAAAGTTTACCTATTATTTATATAAGTTGAATTAGAACATATTTTCTGCAACCTACTTATAAAATGAGCTTTGCTACCATAGCAACATTTAAAATAGGCACTACGTTATTCAAATTCTCTAAATTCGTACAGGATTGCTTTCTTCTATCAATATGTTCCGCCGAAGGACAGTTGTAATATATTACACAATTGCAATATTTGGTGCAGTTATGTTTGCTATTGACAATTAGACTAGGCTGAGCAATTTTACTGTCTTGTTTGATATATCAACATCATATTAGTGCAACTGGAGTATTTGGTGTGTATCTAGTATTCGTGGCTGTATTTTTACGTATTTATTCTAGCCAGCGTGTAAGATGGAAATAGTTATTTGTATATCAAGGCCGCGAAATCACTCTTTAGCGTACCGAGAGAAAAATTAAAAAACGGGCGCCTAAGGAAAAATTGATCGGCCAGATGTCAGATTAACGTTGACTTAGCATTATCTTATGGCTGGTCGAATAGCTCACGGCCACATTGTTATACCTTCTGGCTAAAGCATTTCAGTAATTTTCTAAAACGCCTAACTTCATTTTCGTTATGTCGTAGGCTTATTACAAAAGCAATCGTTTTGGATTTATTAGCTTGAATATATGATTAAATCGAGCTTTCAATATATCTTAACATAACCTAACATAACGCCCAAAACTCGATAAACTGAAACTGACAATGTAGCCGTAATAACACATTTAAAATCAATTCATTCACAAATATCTTAAATTTAGGTTGTTAATTCTTAAATGCCTATGTATGTAAATATTTTACATAGACGACCACTACAGAAAATAATAGATATCCCAACAGTAGCCTACTTAAGAAACTTGAAGATATCGTACAACTATAGCTTGATATAAACATCGTACTAGCACGATATGATTATATCGCAATGATCAGATCAAATAAACAGCATAGTTTGATTGTTTCAAAAAAGCAGTAAATATTGAATTGTCATTTGAAATAAAATTCTTGAAAATACTAATGTTATTCTTTGTGGTCGTCTAAAAAATAGTGCTCTTAACTCGCGTGAAAATATTATCGTATTGATTGTGTGTTAACTCATTTGGTTGCGAAATTGTCCCTTTCGATGCTTGTTATGAAATATACTATGTATTTATGTTGTTTATTGTTTTATATTTAGTTTGACATTGTTTAGTTATATTGTTGTTGATTTATTATAGGATAATGACCTAAGTAGTCGATGACCATAAATTAAATAAATAAATGTTGTTTAGTACTTCTAAGTTCAAAGCATAAATTTGCTTAGATCAGATAGTGTGAATATTTATATATTCAAATATTGAAATGAAATTTCCACAGTGTAGGAACAAGAAAAAAAGAACATTAAACTCTGGTTCCGAGGAACACTTTTTTACATTTTGTCTGAAGATTTAAAGATGGATAAAAGGATAAGACATTGGAAACTGACGTTGGAAGATTTCGTTCTACAGTCGTCGTTTTGCACACTAGTTACGAATTGAATATTATAAAAAAGGAATAATTTAACTATTCTTTTTTGCACATTTTCCATCAAAACAAATTATGCTGTTCCACATTTTTTGCTTTCTTGTAGTTATATTTTACATTCATATACAAAAAACTTCACTTTATGAGGCAACATTTTAAATAGATCTTAATATTCCTACATTTTACAAAATAAATTATATAAGTAAAGATGTAACTTTTTTAATGCAAGAACAACCAATGGTAACATTTTTTTGTAATTTGGGAAACTTTCAGAGTTAATAATACAGATTACCTTTCTGTGCAACTTAATTTTATTCTTTTAATGTTAATTAATGTCACTAATTCTGTGATTTAAATTGCCTATACCGCTAAAGCCCTTTAAAATTTTATTAGTTATTTCTGGATTTAGTATTTTCTTTTAATGTCAATCTACAATAATTATTACTTCAAAGGGTGACCGCTTTTGTTATTATTTACATTTATACTATCGTAAAAGTAGAAAAATAATTATTTGAAACCATATGTAACATGTAGATGTGCAAATTATCATCTTAATAACGTCATACGTAAAAGAGTTTCTTACAATTTCATTCTAACTTGGACGTGACATCTCATTTGCATCTCGTGACTATATGCGACAATTGAAACGACAATAAAATCCGTCTAGAAATGGAGATGTCATTAATTATTCGCGAGATTTTTCAATGATATTCTTGGAAGTGTAAGTGTAATGCACTCAGATTAATGATAGCAAAATTATGTTTCCTCCGTTCGCATAAGTGAAATAACTACTTTGCGAATTGGTTTTATTAAAGTACAATTTCAGAAATTATGATTTTGTCAACACATTTAGAAATAATTTTTTTACAATGACAAATATTTTGACACAAATATTTCTGAAACAATTCCACTCATAATCTGTAATCCAATTAAATCACAGTATTTTGGTGAATTAAACCAATCACATAAAAATTGCCGCTGTAATTTCACGATTAGGCGTTGCTTAGATACAACGTTTGTCAAGACTTTTTGAATGTATTTCCGTAATTAAAAAAAAATAATTGAGGAAATATATATTTCAAGGAATTGTCATGCCGAATACCAATCGTGACTACAATGTTACCGGTAATTTACGTCACCACAATTGCGCGACTATCATGACGTGTACGTGACGTCTCAATATTAACTTATAGATACGTCTAGGGGCGTATCAGTTAATTTTTTAGGACAGGACGTACCTATAAGTTAAAATTGAGACTACGTCATGAACTTTGCTCAGCTGTCGTGACGTCTGTGTCTCATTCTTAAAGTAATTTTACTCTAGATCGCGACTGCTTGTTGCTTTAGAAAATCGTCACTTGTTCTGTCGCACTCGTTTCGATTTTCGTCGCAACAAGCAGTCGCGGTCATGACTGCAAAAACTGCCGTAAAATTATAGACACTAGTGGTATTATATATGATAATTATACCTACTGTTAAACAGCTAAAAAGCAATTGTTATTAACTGTATTTGTTCTAGAGACGATAGGTATAATAAAATTTAATCACCTCTCTATCAAAGTAATTATTTTATCACTAGGAAATAACAGTAACAATGTTATTGTGGTCTACAAAAATATTATACAAGTACTGTACGATTACTGTACTTTAAAAAGGTGTTAAAAATTCCAAATTAAAGATAAATATTTATGCGAGGCACCAAAGAACGTGATTGCAAACGCGTTAATTGTGTAAATAAATTACTGTAGCAGTATAGACGACTGGAATTACTGGAAATTTATTATTGTACGGCAAACATCTCTGGTATGTATTTTTAAATTGTAATTACACCACGTATATAAAGGCATGGCTGATACACATGCTTCGAGATACACATATGCATTTCCGTGGTTTTAGGTTTTTTTCTTAATCATTAATAATTATACGGAACACCTGTTTCGTTATAACATATTTGCATATTTATAATGGATTGCGAAAAATTGATTATCAAGACATGAAATTATTTATCTGTACTTCCTAATAATTACATACATGAAATAAATTTGAACGTGACTATTAGAAATGGACCTAGCAATACAAGTAGGTGAAAGACATTATATACATATACACAAAGTTATGGGTTCAAGTTCAGTGAGAGTTATTTATATTCTTTTATCTTCTGAAAATTCCCAGGTGGTTCATTGTTTTTTCTTCCGTTAGTTCTTTTGATATATCGGTTAGCAACTGATATAAAACTAAAATATATCATGGTGTATAAAAAGATGTATGTGAACATAGTTGTAATATATGAAATATAAATATTTTATTGATAAATCTGTCGCATTTAGTTATTTGACCAAACTAATTTAGACATATCCCTGCGACATATCTATATCAGCACAATGAATAACTTGTTTTTAACAACAAGGAATAAATTTGGTAGCATGAATGGTGATTAGGAGATGACTAGCAGTGTTTTAACTCAGTCAAATGAAAATTAATTGTACGCAACTTTTATTTGAGGTATTTTATTATATTCTACTGTAAAATATTAGAGAATAAATTCAAAATTTCATTTAAGAGGACATATTCATATATCACAATTGTAAGCGTTCTCACGTTGTGCCGTTTTTACACCAAAACACAAATAAATTTTCCATTTTGACATTTACTTGTTTTGACGTATCACTTTGTTTACGAATTCTTCGCATGTACGTTTCTTTTTGTAGTATTTCTGAATTAAAAGAAAATATTATAGTTTCTTATAAAGTACAAACAATTTGTGTGTTATCGCGATCGCGTTATTCAAATAACAAGTTTCTTAACTAATAAATACATAGCAAAATTGTTTTCTATTGGCATAAATCTACTTCTCATAGCTTAAAAAGTAATGCCAAAAAGTTGATGTTCGATACAGTAATATTTTATGAGTTTACAATATCAAAATATGTAATATGCATTTCTCTGAAAGAGATGAATGTTTATCAACGATATTTCTCTATTTTGTATAGAATTAAAAGTATTAATATTTTGACACATAACATGTAGGCCAGATCAAATGATAAATATATAATACCAGTTTGTGAATTATGTTGCATTGTTTTGTATTTAATTAACTGAAATGAATTCATCATATTACGGAAGAGTGTGTAACAATTCAGCATCAAATTCATTCATGTGTTGAACACATTGTTTAAACAATAGCTGAGCGCTACTAGGTCAGCTTGCCACATTCATACAGCCATCTATATTTCACCAAGGGTGTAAATATTAGCTTGACATTTATTTTCACTGCAAATCCGTATCACATATCACGGCTTATCCTGCCAAATCTAATCCCTGCGCGCTGTGAATTTTACCCATTCATACGTGGACAACGCAGTTAAACATCACTATTGTATATTGTATTGTTTCGGCTGTTTTGTGTGTGTATTTTGGACACTCCCAGTTAAAGCAATTAGTGTGAAGCGAATGGAAAAAGAACACTAATTAAATTAAATCTTTTGTCGCATTTAATTGGGGATGATCTTATTAGATAAAAAATAAAGCCGAGGATTAACAATTAGGGTGAATTTTATTTATTTGCTCAGTAAGGATTTAAGTAATTGCAATAATCTTGAAATTAAGGTTCCAATAAACAAATTACAAAAAATAAGGTTGATTCTTTGTTGGTCTTTTAATCAAAAGAATTTATCAATCTACATTTAATTATTTTTCAAATAAATCTGTTGATCGAAGATTTTTTTCGAAAAATGTTTAGAATGGGGTCCGGTACTAAAACAAAGTTGCATATATTTTTAACATATTGAAAATAAGACTAATTTTAAATAATTTTATACAAAAATATTTTTAAAATATAAAACTTTTCATTCATAATTTTAATAGAAGCGATTAGCACTATAACGATATGACGTCACAACAGTATTTTTGCATCAGTGTACCAAGCGAAAAGAATATAATTTTATATTATTCATAACTTGTGAAAATAAAATCCATTTATTTATTTATATCGTTCTATTTTACATGAAAATATATGAAACATTTATCATTTTTATTAAACTAAAACATATTTATTTAAAATCTTTATAACAATAGATATTTCCTTTGTCAAGGTATAACTATAGTTTTCTGAAAGTGACAGCTGTCACTAGTTAATCCTCCTTGACACCAATTTTTGGCAGAATTAATGACATTGACAGATATAAACAACTTTAGTCAGTAGGCAATTAAAGATATGACGTCACACAAAATTATTTAAATTTAAAAAAATTATATTTCTAAAACTATACACATTTGGAAAGTGTAACAAACGTTAAAATTCATCATTTTATTGAAAAATGAGTACCGGACCCCGTTATACTGTTTGATACGTAATTGAAATCTGTTTTACAGGGCTCGTTACAGGGTGATCACGGGAAATGTGATATACTCGTATAGACGTTTTCATAGGATATTATCTGTTCTGTAAAATTTTATGTGTGTTAACTGTCAAACATGTATCACTTTTAATGGATAAGCGATGTTCATTTTTGAAATTAATCGTAAACTGTTTTTGTTTTCGCGATTTTAATTAAGTTTACTTGGTTTGGTTACTAAAAACATTCAAAAATTTCGACGCCAAAAATTCCAATACTGTAATAAGACGAGGGTAAGAGCAATAATAGATAAATAACTTTTTATAAACTTTTCTAAATTATAGTTTCAACATTAATATTTTAGCTCTGTTTATCTGTTTAAGTCAAAATTCAGTTTAGAAATTCTTATCGTATTATGATAGTCACGACATTTATTTGTCGATCATTAAGTTTAGAAATTATTATATATATATACGTGCGTGACTTTAAATGCCCTAGCCTATGCACCCTGTACCCCTAAGATCATCCTGTCCTGAAGGTAGCGCTATGTTTTTAGAGAGTCGACATAAGATACTCATGGAGTAAACATGAGAAGAGTCTAAATTAGTTCGTCGCGGCGTAAAGACGTTTTTTGTTGACGGAACATGTAGTGTCTTTTAGTTTTTGGGCGCGTGCAGAACGCCCGCCCGCTGGGTTACGGAATGTAACATGTTAGGCTATGTTTAATTAATAATAATATAATCAGTAAACACAAGTATGTCCATGTTCATAAATTGTCATAGTGTTCATCAGTGTAAAGTGTAAGTGAATGTGTGTTCTTCCTTTTCACGAAGTTCCTTCTCTCCAAGTCGTGGACGCCAATCATCCGAGTGTCCACCAGTTAGGAGTCAGTGTATCATCGTTGGGAGAAGCAGTAGTATCCTCAGCAGAAGCTAAGAGGACCCCCCTCGTGTTACAATACTTCTCTAAAATTAGAATTCTCTTGCCGATATATGTATACAAAGCAATGGACAATATGCCGTGATGGTATATTTATTTTAGACATTATTTAAAAAAAAACCTTATTTGGTTTACTTTCGTTATTTTCTATATTCATTTACCAGCTTGAAAATGGATTACCGATTTTAATAACTACTCCTAATACCTTTTTCTAAACTTTGATAAATTACCAATTTTAATAATTTGTTACTATGGTACCCCATTAAAAACTAGACAATATGAAAATCAATTACAATATTTTTTTTCTATTCTACCAAAAAAACGCAAATAAAGTTTGAAATTTTCATCACATCACAGAGTGCTGTGGAGGGAAATGATACATATTTGTTTCACAGTACACGAATTTTTTTATGAACTTAACTATCGTGTTATACGAGTATATAAGGGATTCATGAAATTGAACAATACAGTCGTGGCATCCGGTGTATCAGCGTTCTAACGTGCATAGAATTTTCCTGAACTTTTATTTTATATTTTAAGAGGAAGAGATTTCTTATTAATAAGTACCCGCATAGATATGGTATATAATATTATCCTTCATAAAAGGAAGATGCAAAATAAAACAAATATTATCTGTCCTACCAATGCAGTGCCGAGAGCCATTGAATAAACTGCGATATGTAAATAGGGCAGCAAACGCATTCCTACACAACCACAATGGTTGGGTTGCAAGGAATCACGCTACACCACACACAATCGCACGAGCATAGTGCATACACCTAGCTCTGCTCTACCTACTTTGATCTGCCGCAAAACATACGACCAACCACATAAACACGTCGGCACTCGAACGCAAACAATGGATTGCAAAAACAAAAAGTAGAAAGAAGAGCAGCGAAGAGTGTGTTCTCGTTCAGGTGAAAAATTTGATTATTTTGTAAGAAAATAATGGAGTTATCTGTGTTTCGTTGTGTTTGTCATTTTTCTGTTCAATAACTCCATATTTCAACTGTATTTCACAGATATTTTCCTGGATTGAAGTAGTTCAGTTAGAAGAGCATTCTATTGGACAAGGAACGGTCGTGGGTTCAAGTCTCAGTGTAGTCCATGAATGTTTCACAAAAAACTTGCTTCAGTATTCAATACGTAAATCTTTTATTGTTCTGAATGTAATAAAAATAAAATAACTTTGTGCAAACAAACAGTTTGTAAAAATTAATAAGCTGTTGTTCCGATGGTTTTATCATGACATGACAGTCTCATACAAAGTTTTGCCAAATAAAAGAATTCATAAAATGATACACTAAATTTTGAATAATTAGGTTTAGAGAATCATATTTGCCACATTTCGAAGAGAATTACTACAAAAGTATTTGGTGTCTGGGTCATTTTAGTCTCATTTATAAAAGGTCATGTAAACTGTCGTTGGGTAGTTTCCTAGTAAATCTGTCGTTTGTTGTAGGTATGCTCTATTCTATCTTTAAAACTGAGCTCACAAGTGGTAAATCTTTTTGTAGAATTTTGCATATGCATATTTGTGTAAAAACGCACGCCGTCGCTGTCGCCGCCACTGTCGCAGCCGCGTCGCAGCAATGAGCGAGTGTCTATTTATAGCGATGACGCAATCGCGCTAATACCCGGGCGAGGTAAACAGACGAGTCGCGACCTGTTTAATTACTTCCTGTCGCCTGAACCTTTTGTGTTCATTGTTATTATGTGTTCGAACATTCTAGGCTTTTCTAGAAAATAATGGCAGCTGTATATAAGGGGCGTAGTTATGCTCGAGGGACACAGTTAGTGACATACAGAGTCATAGAGAGTAGAGAGTAAAATGTTAGTGAAAAGCACAGCAGTATCGTAGTGAGCGTATGCAGTTGGTGTCGAGAAGTTACTGGTATATTGGGATAGCTGTGAGTGTGATTTCTCAGTAATGTTGACGAGTATTGGGAAGCTATAGTGTGCAAGGACAGTAACGGCGAGTAGAGAAGTTACTGGTACACTGGAATAGCTGTTAAAGATAATACTCGGTAGTGTTGAAGAGTATTGGGAAGCTAGGTATACGGGGACAGTAACGACAAGTGGAAGTGAATACTCGGCAGTGGTGTTGAAGAATTGTGGCATACGGAGAGTCGGTGATACTGAGGCTGTGGAAGTTAGACAGAGAGTTACATAAATAGACAGATAGTGTTGTGAAAGAGGTGACTTCTGTCCGAGCAGTTGAATATACAGACGCTGTTGAGTCAGTTGTGTATATAGACGCTGTGGAGGTCGATAGGCGGACAATAGAACGTGATATAAGTATATAGTGATATAAATATCGCGTCAGTCTACAAGAGTTTGCAACAGACCGGTAGTCTAAGATTAGAACGCGTAGTGAAATAAATAATTAGTAATATCGTGGAAATAAATAGTAGTGTTAATTGGTTACGTAAATTGTATTAGTGTTATCTAGTTAATTATAGTTTTTAGTCTTGATTAGTTTTTAATAATCGTTTAATATTAGTAATAGTAACTTAAATTATAGTTTAATAAGCACTTAATTTTAATTAATAATAATTGTCTAGTATTTACACTTCACCCAAATAAATAAAAACGTTACAATATTTAAATTTCAATTTAACCTGTCGTAAATGCTTTCATGATAGAACCAACTAAAAGTACGTCGCGCTGTCAACTAAGCAAATTTTGTAACTAGAACGCGATAGCAAATACAATTCATATTGAATAAGTAAGATAATCCACACTACCTTTTGTAAACTATTTTGTCTTATTCCTACTGAATACGTATTCAGCTGGTCTGGACTTCAATAAATACGGTATTTAGACAAAAAGTAGTGAAGATTATCTTACTTATTCAATATGAATTGTATTCGCTATCGCTTTGTAGTTGCAAAATTGCCCCCCTGGAAATAAGGATGTACTGTAAAGACAGGTGATGAATTCACTGACTTCAGGGGAACTTCTTAGCTCAGTTGGCAGAGTATCTTTGTAAACGTAGGGAAGACCTGGGTTCAAGCCCCAGTGAAGTGGTGAAAATATGTTTTGTCAAAACTGCAACCGGTTTTTTGATTCAGTGAACTACAAACGCCATAATAAGAGATATGAATGTCTCCGTTTTTATCATCTCATCTCCTTCAACAAGCATTAGAAAAAACGGGTTACAAGAAAAATTATCTTACCTCAATTTATCATCGCTTCCAAGTGTAGAACTAAATCTTACTTCTAGGAGAAAATATTTCCTACGTTATATAAAATAGAAGAGAGTTATGGAGCTCAAAGCATAAAGGCTGTAAAATTATTCGTTATTACACCAGTAATGCAACGACATATTGTTTCGTTTGATGTATGCAGAAGCGTATTCTTATAAACTGGCAACTGTGCTCCAATATGATTATTTTATAAAAGTTTAAACCCAGTCTCGGTTCGAATTGCATATTTGTTGATATCCAAATTATGAAAGTTAGGAAAACAGGTAAAATAGAGTGATCGAGAATAAAAGTCTTTGGTATCAAAATTTAAAGAGAAGAGACGAAATGTGGTCGTTTTCCCCTAAGGAAATTTTATTATTTTGACAAGTAATTTAATGCATTACATACAATTCTCTGTATTTCAAAGGCAACAAGGTCAAAAGTTCCGCAACGGCAGCACCAATTATCTCTTGTTTCTTCAGAAATGAACTAATTATTGAAAGCAATTTTTAACAAATTGTTAACAAATTTCTGTTGTCTTTTACAACGATTCAAGGTTACTAAATATGACAATAATATTTCAAAATTCCTTATTTTTATAATAACGTTTTCCAACACCGGTCATAGAAAAAATAGTTATATACACCTCAGAGGAGAATGCTATTTTTCCTTCGGTGCTTTGTATCCCTCGGTCTTTGCCCCCTGGCTAGAAATTACACCTCTGGAAAAATCATTCACTTCTCCCTCTTACTATGTATATAATATATTATTATATTTATAAAAAATTACAAATGAAAGACTGAAATATTATTTGCGGAAGTTTTTACAAATTAAAATTTACGTTCATTATAAAATAGAAGAAAGAGAATCAACTGACCAAGTAGTACAATAATTGTTCTAAATCTGTTTTCTACAAAATGTTATGCCATAAAAGCTATAAACTACGACAAAATATTTTGCTATACATACAAAAAATATTATACTTCCATTATTATCAAAGTAATATATTTGTCATTATAATTACATATATAAGCTAAACAAACAGACACATACAATGAATTGGTTTTAATATTATTTTTAGGCCTCGAAAGATTGGTGCAGATAAGAACAAATTACATACCTACAATGAAACATCAGAATCGAAGTAGATATGTACATATTTTTTTATTTATGTGACAACTTCGTAAATGACTACTAGAACACAAAGGGCGACAGTTGAAATTACAAATGTGATTAATAAGTAAATTATTCAGTGCATGTTTCCACATGTGATTCTCCCTTTATGTCCAAGGGTTACTGACCCTTGACTGTTGAAAATCTAATGTGAAAAATGAAAGGGCATTTACTAAAAACGTTTATTTTGCTCCTCCATCAAATATTCAACCGAAGAACACAGAAACAGAATTTTTATTTGAAATGGAAACACATTTTCTCAACTGAAAGCACTGATTGCTAGTCATTTATTACAGGATTATTATTATTAAAGTAAATTATGTTCCTTCCCTCGTTTGTTACAAATATAAAGTTTATTACATTTGTAGACTTTTAATTATTTAGAATTTGGAGAGCTCTTTTGGATATTTGTTGTCGATTTTGAGAACGAACTGATGTGTATGTGGTTTTTTGCGAATTTTTGTACGATGGTTTAAAACAGAAGGCTTCGTTTAGAGTTTAGACGAATGTATTTATGTGTACAAGAATTTATGATTATGAAATTGTAAGATCCTTGCTCCGATAAAAGTACATATCTGTATGTATATGTAAGTGTATACCGATATGTCGATTTTGTAAATATAAATGCTATGATTAATTTTTAATCAGTAAAAATGGAATAATTATTAAATTTATTGGGTAAAAAATAAAATAAGATTAATTGGAAAATCACACCTACAAATATTCCTTGTCCTATAGACAACCTATAATACGAGTGGGTTTTTATTCACAATGGTTGGTAACATGGCAACTTCAGACTTAAAAGGTTATTATTGTTAACTTCATTTTCCACTAGGGCGGGAAGTTGTAACTTCCCAACCTCAGGGCTTCCTCCTGGCTATTTCCCGCCCTGAGAGGTCAGTGCATATCATTCAGTGATGAGTATTTACATATAAACAAAGTCTCTTTATATTTTAAACGAACAGAAAGTAAAGAAATCAAAATTTAAGGTTTGAAATTTAACTGGCTGTTCATGTAACAGATTAACAATGCCCAAACATTCGTTTATTCATGTGTGCTTATTGTAATTAATTGCCCATTATTCAATTTTGATTGTGAAAAGTTTTGTTGCGACTCGGGCTATAGTAGCTAACTTGCTCCCAAATAAATAAATATAAATATATCATCACGGCATATTACCCATTGCTGGGTGTGCCAATCCGCTTCGTATGCAGATATCGGTAATGATGATGACATATTTGTACCGTGCGGGCGTTTTCCAGGCGTCACCTCACGGGCACTCATTGCTAGCGTGGAGAGTGTACCACAGGGGTCAATTTTGTGCCATTTATAATTGTAAATATTTGGCGTCGGTCGGGATCGAACCCGGTTCCCCAGATTTGCGACCAGACACTCAGGCACACAGCCACGATACCCCAACAATAATGAAACAATTTCCACCTCGATTATAATCAAATATTGTCATTTTTTTATTGCGATAAAATTAATCTATAGCCAAGTGTATACTTCTTTCAGGTTTTCCTGTAATATTTTATTACATTATACATTGACAATATCACATCAACTAATTACATTCCTTGTCTTATTTTAATTGAAAAAAAATTGTAATATTTTAATAAAAATACTATACTTAAACTTCCTTAAGGGCTAATTCATCTTTTTGTCACATTTTGTAATGCTACTTTAAAAACATCATTAAACATCTTTATAATCTTGTTGGCTAATTTACGTCTTATATTATTGACACCTCCTGGTTGCATGATAGAAATATAAGCTGTTTACATGAAAGATACAAACAAGCCGGGAAATGATTAAGTCACACGTCAAGCGACTTGGCTAGACAATGCGCGTCTTTCTTCCTCAACACTCAGCTATCAACATACCAAGTTGAGTTGAGCCGAGATATTGAATTACAGCACAATGCAAGGAGGCAAGTGCTGCTATTTTTGCAATTAGTCACGGTGTAGATTGCGTGCGAATTTGCGCGATTCGCAGGTCTAACTGCAAATAAAAAGAAGATTAAGGTGTGAGATGAATGGAAATGCAAGATTTGCGTGCAATGTCCCAGGTGACAATGTAACATATCATGTTCATACTATGTCACTATATAATTTTTTTATGCATTCAGTGTCTTACTTCACATCTGATTATTGGTGTGGCGTAGAGAATATATTACATCTTAAAAGAATATGTGGAAATAGAGACTTACAAACCAATGATAAGGAGTTTTGAAAAACAAAATTCAAATAAGAGTTCCATTTAAAAGTACTCCTATAAGTTTTTTATCTCGAAAAATAATTTTCGTACGCCGTTGGATAAAAAAAAATATTAATCTCGATTTACTTATACAATTTGGAAAATAAAAATATCGACTAAATTTAAGCTATGATAATTTTTTACAAAACAAAAGCATTTTTAAGATACGCGAGATGAGCCTTTTAACCTAACTCGTGTCCTTTAAAGCGATTTAATAAAATAATCAATAAAAATAAACTATGTATATTAAAGTTCAAGTTTTGATTACAACGGGCAGCCTATGTCATTCAACATAAATATGTATTTTCATAAAGACGCAAGTGATTTTTAAGTAGCATGGCATCATAATTCAAACAAGCATTATTTGGTTTTGGTAGGTATATTCGTTTTTCGTAGAGGGCTTGAAAGTAGGGTTGGAATAGAGTCGATGTGTGATGTATTGTAAAGGGCATTAAAAACTTGAATATTTTAAAAACATAACTATTTTTAAATTTTGATTGTCTTTATTCTGCATAAAGCCTAATTTTAATATAAATAACTCATAGTTATATAGTTTCTATGGTGAAGTATCTCATTATACATATTTTATTAAACAGACAAATTATTATTGCCATATTTTCACTTGCAGATAAATGAAATATAAATTAATAAACATTTCCAGTCAAATAAATTGCAAAACTAAATCAATGTGACAGATACCGACAGTAAAACCCGTGTTTGTGTTTATTTTATTAAATTAATTATTCTCATATTTCAGTTTTTACCTTTATTTGTGCAACTTTATCAACATTTGCATTAATCATTATTACGATTTACAAATGTGTAATTAATATTTATATTTGATTAAAACAGATGAAAAAGTAGAGTATATATTTCATAATTAGAGCTTATCTAATTAAACCAGAAAGAAACCAGTAATTATCAGTTTCTTTAATTACAGAACAAATTAAACAGCTTTTGTATCACTTAATTAAAATTATAACTGTGGCACAAGTTCTTATTCGTATGTAAGTCACACTAGTTTCACAGCCTGTTAGAAACTTAACAATAAGTAATAATTTTTTACTGAAACATATTTAAACAATAACAAAAAAATATACTGTTTAATTGTTACATATTCACCGTATAACTTATCGTATATTAATACAACAAAATTGAAGACTCTCTCTGCATATACTCGTAAATGTATAATGGTCAGTTACTGAGGGCATGAATCAACGCATTAGTACTTTACGTAAATAATACAATTCAAATTTGTATGATGTCATTTTAATCCCTATACGCAATGTATCCCAGGTTAACAATAAATCAATTGCACAGAATTTTATATAACAACTTATATCATTAAATATGTGTAATTTGAATTGAAACAGAATAATTTTACCGTCTTTTTTAACAAACAATAAATATGTTTTAACTAATCATATTAAAATATGTTACGAGTAATTTAAGCGGTTAGATATACAATGTCATAATGGACATATTGCACTCCAAATCGAAGTACAAATAAAAATAATATTAATCTATTCCGATTCAATAAATTATTATTTATTATACTAGGCGAGACATTTGCTGGTTTATGTAGACCACTGTAGTATATAAAATATGTAATATGCAATAAGGCTAAAGGAATAACGAATATAATAAACAATCAAAAATAGAACTAATATTGAGTATGTACCTTGTTATTCATATTATATGCAAATAGATTCCTATGTTGATGATAACACTTAATTTATGTTCCTCTCTACTATGTCAGATTATCATTAGTCCGTACAAATTGGTAGCGTGATAACACGGTCTTTGGTATTTAAATGATTCTTTTACTTCGACCATGCTTCGACCGTCGTTTTCTCAAATATTTGAATTCCTATTTCCCACGAAGAGATGCATATCTAACAGAAACTGCTGGGTATCAACTAATAGCTAATCCATTACTTGTACATTACGACGTTGTTCAAGCGTTGCTATGGAATTATAAGCTATTTCATCACGCACAACTGTAATTCCAATACGATATTTATTAGATGATATTGTAAAAATGGTTAATTGAGTAGCTAAATAATGATAATGGGATAATCATAAATGAACTATATCAAATAGATATTTGAGTTCAATTTAACATACCATTTGTCATTAATATTATTGCAATGACATTTTTGATTTAATATTACATTAAATGTATAATTAACCGAATACACATTTTTTTTATGTTTTACATGTTCTGCAAAATTAACTATTAATCACTGCAACACTACATTTATCATGGATGACAGAATAACAAAATATTATAGTTTAGACAACGTGAAATCAAATTCATTAATTTTTAATGTCTACAAGAGATATAAGGTCATCTTGTATAATACTGAAAATTTGAATACTGGTATATAATATGATATTTTTTAGTATAATTTGAAAACACATTATTAAACTACAAATCTAAAAAGCAAATAATTGTTATATACCTATACAATAAGTGCAATAAATTACTGAAAGCATTACATTTACAAATCAATGCAAGTAACGATCAAAAAAAGATAGGTCTGTATTGTGCTATTACTACAGTAAGTTTTCTTTAAATCCAAATATAATTAGTGCATTTTAAAAACAAATACCTGTGAGTAAATTTCTCGACTGTGGTGTAGATTTGGTGTTAACAAATACTGGAAGTGTAAGTCTGTCGTGCCCGTACAAAATATATGGGCGCAACAGTAAACCGTAGACGCAAATTGATGAAACGAGCAGACCTAGTATTTATTCTTCAAAAACCGACGTTTGTTTATAAAACCTGGTGTTAAACTCATATAAATGTTTGTTTAGTACCTAGGTACATTGTTGTTTATTTTTTACAGTACATTACATACTTTATTCCACGTTATTAATAGCAAAGTGTATTGAGAAATTTTATTGTATGCTTTGCAATAAAGACCTAGTTTTAATTTTGAAAGTCCATATAGTTTTTTCGCCAATTTTTTCAAAAAGTTACAAAAAAGTGACAGAATTTATAATTATAATAGTGTAATTATGTTTTTCATAATTTTAGCAAAGTTATTATATAGTATACTATAAGATTTCTTATTGAGGATTCGTTTAAGCTCTTGAAATTTCATACAGTATGCAAAATTTAAATTAAAAATTTCAATGCGCATGCATGTTGCAGCCGTAGTATGGTACATCATTATAGGTACCTCGTATGAAAATGTTTTATTATATCATCTATAATTATAATAATATTTTGCGGCTTTTGTTATAGCCCATTGCTAGGTACATATTTCACTTCATTATTACAGTGTATATTTATACTTATATTTGAAAATATTCACAAACATTCAAGCCCCTGGTGGGAATCGAACTCACAACCCCACGATTCGAGCGATGAAAGTATCTTTAAGCTCTGTCAAGAACACGCTGCCTCAATACGCTCGGCCACCGAAGCAGCTTTTATTATATGTATACATTTTTTTATACAATACAAATTTTTAGAAAAGCGGAAAAATTCTAAACTAATTTTAAAACTTCCAAGAGTAAATACTAGCTTGAAATGATTAACTTGTGATTCAATTACAACTTGAATCAATAAATTTTTCGGTTACTGCAGTCAGTGAATTTGCCCTTGTCGTATAAAAAGAATGATTGGAATCTAAACAAATGTTTTCCTTTCGTTAAATCCAGTAGGGATTGTCGGTAGGAGAAATTTCAGAGCTTAAACTTTCCAAAGACTTAAAATCACTTGGGAAACTGTCCAGTCACGGTGTTAAACTTCGCAAACTGCCTTTAAAACTCTGATCAGTCTTCAATATAAAACAAATTTGCACTTTTTTGACGCATGAGCAGGAATTCTAATTGAATGTTGGCAATTGTAAACAAATAAATCTTTTATAGATGCGTCATTCGCAAATGGAATGGCTCTTAAATGAGTAGCAGCAATTATTTTCTTCTACTCCCACAAAATCACATAAAAAGTAACATGCAATTAAACAACATTTTTGTGCCCACTAAGATGACTGTTCCCACCCATGTTTTTTAAGTAGGAGACACCGAATCCATTATTTCATTTGTCAACGTTACTTCTGTCAAGTGCTAATCTGAATCGAATGTATTCTTTGATATAATGGTGTTCTTTCCGTTTCTGTTTTTTCTGATCTGAGTTACAAGTTACAAGAAAATAATTTAGATGAATATAATGAATGCTACGTTTTTATGTTTTTAAGTTTATATATTTTTTCTCTAAAACTGAACCTATTATTTACGTGTTGCATTTCTTTACATTCCTCACATATTTGGCATGTTGCCAATATTCGATTCAAGTTTAATCATTATTTATGAAGGTAAATTACACAACTTTTCTGCAATTTCACATATTTGAAATACTTATAAACATACGTGGTTTTTATTTGATATTTCATGAAAGTTTATTAATTTAAGTATGCCATTTTAAATTTTGTTGCTCCATATACTTTAAATATTTTAGTACTTAAGTTTTCTTGCAATATTTTACATAATTGATGTAAATTTGCAAATAAATTAACCAAATGACGGATATCAGCCATGGAATCTTAACAACATCAGCGGGCCTATTCCGTAACACGAATTTTTCACAACTAGTTAAGAAATTTAACTTATCAAGTACGTTGATATAGAACAAAATTGGATTTTTGTCATGTCAATAGGTATTGGATAAAAATTTTCACCAATTGTTAAAAATTAACCACTGAGTTACAGAATAGGTGATATCTGAAGCACACTATTGACAACCCGAAATGTCAATTTTCCGATGTGTCAATCTGGTAAATTTGCTGTATTTTCATAAAAGAATTTGTGCGCCAGCCCCATCTTTTATAGTAAAACATAACTAATTCAAATTAACACATACTTGACTAATTTTTTACTGTGTTAATAAATTTGTTCTATACAAAATAGTTATTTATGTAACAAGTGTGTAAAGTAGTACTTTTTTGGTAGAGTGCGATGTTTTACGCATTCGACTGCGCCTCATGCGGAAATTGTAGCACGAAACAAAAAATACTATTTTACACACGTGTTACATACAACAGTTTTTCTACAACCGAAATGGTATCTTCTCATAATACTGAGTGTACAGGCATCCAACAGCTTCAAATACTGTTAGTACTCTTTCTCATAACACTGTACAAAATGTAACTTAAACACTTGGAAGAATCGAAGAAAGACGATGATTAGTCTTTTATAATGTACAAATTGTACATTTAATATTAATATTAAAAATTAGGTTAGGTTAGAATACATGTCAAAAAAATGTCAATGTTCTTAAAAATTATATTAGTACTCAATCTGTTAAAAAAATATTAGATTTGTTTCATTTACAGTGTATATTCATATTTCTTAATAAATTTTATTACTTTCATTATTATTTACTACCTAATTATATACTTGACAAGTAAATTAACCGAATTTTAATGTTGCCTAGCAACGCTTATTTACTTTTCAAGCACTAGTGCGTGAAAAGTACTTTTCACGCACGGTTGTAGGAAAAATATTGTATGAACCTCAGCACTCTTTCGTAATGTACATTTTCCTGCACTTAGTTTGTAATAGTCACCTTTGTAACAAACGCGGGAAATTAGTGAATAAGAATAAAAAAAATTATAAATTCTATTTTTTTTACATTTATACTAGGCTAGGCACTGTGTTTAAGCGATATAATGACAATTGTTTACATAATGTGAAATAAATATAACAAAAATTTGCTTTAATAAATTTTCGCATTAATTTTGAATTTTAATTATGTCCTGCACTATTTTGAGTGTGAGAATACAAACTTCCCGCATTATTATAGAGAAATAACTGTTTCATATAATAATATTATTAAATTCTCTTTTCCGTACCTACTTTACTACTATTACAAAATGTATCCTATGTGGAAGGTTAATTTTATTATATATTCATTTATTCCGATCAATAACTACCTGCTTGTATTAAACAGTATTCCATTATGGATTAAATATACCATCACTATCTTCTTCAATGCATTCTAGTATAAGAGATATAACTCTGTCTCTGTAGTCTTATTTGCATACATATATCTCCCATAGATCCGGGTGTGCACCACGGTACAATGAGAACAATGCTCTTCAATTCGAATTGAAACATAATTTGCGCAGCCTATGTGGCATTAAAGCCTAATGAATGGAGGCATTGTACCAGACCGGTAGTGAAATTTTTAATCTGCGGAAACCGGTTTGGTTGAATTGCGCTTTGATGTTGGAATTCAACATGAATTTTAAATCGATCCAGTTTTTAAATTTTCACCTGCTTTTATTACTAGAACAGTAGTTTCATTCCAGTTTTTGCATGAATTTTAAATTGATATTGATTCAGTGAACATAATATTTATTTAGAGTGACAAGTTAATTACCTGTTTTATATAATGTTAATTCTTTGTTTTTGCACACATGAAAATGTAATTGACATTTGTGAACTAGTTGTAAATATTACTGTAAATCAAAATATATCATCATCATGCCTTATAACCATTTCTAGGTCTAGGAGTGACAATCTCCTTGTTTCCAGAATGGAGTTGACGAAATATTTGTACATACCAATGGGGGCAACTGAAAGCTGTTGCAGAGAACGTGGTTGTATATAAAACAGGGGTTGCCTGATTTAAATCATTTGATTTAAATCACAATTTAAATCAAATTATATAAAATAATACATTTTTGTCGAAAAATTAATTATTTATCAAATTATTTAGTTAACAAAAATAAAATTCTACTATGGTAACATAATATAAAAATATATACATATATACCAGGTGTCTACTTTTTTATGGACCATAGGAAATACAGTGGTAATTTTTTATATATTTGTAAATTCTGCTTTATTATTTTTAGAATTAAAATGTAAATACAAAAAATGTTCAGAATTAAATACTGCATCAAGTAAGCTTAAATTTATTAATATAATAGGTTCTTGTCATGAGATAAAGTATCTGTCTTTAAGCTTTTTACAAGCCGTGCAAGACATGTTTTGACCTGTTTTATTTAGGTAGGTATGGTTTAAGTTTAAAGTTTAAACAGGCGCCCGTGGACGCGTTATATACTACGTATAAGCAAAAGTTCAAATGCATTCTTTGGGGTTTTATTACAGATTTCGTTTTCATTCATAAAATAAAATATTTATATTGCTTTTAAAACAATTAAAAAGTGCTATAACAGTAACAGGTCTTTGAAAATAAAAAAATCATGATTTATTTGATTTTTTTAAATAAATCATAATTTTTGCCAACCCTGATATAAAAAATCTGATGTGGCCAGCACATTACCTTCCGTCAGTTATATGAGGTATTTACGAAAATTCTACCGGCGAACTGTTACCGGTAAACAGCTTTTATCAGTTTATAGCTACCGGAATCGATATTTTAAGAACGCAAGTGGTAAACAGGGAAGATCCATAACCTACGAAAAAATTTGAAAATTTAAAACAGGTTAGAAATTTGACGTAGTTAACAAAATGAGCAGAGTCCTACTTTGAACACATTTCCACTTTTACCGCGCACGCTTCGCTTTGCATCACTACCTTTTTTTGAGATTAGATTCTTCATGAATCCGGTAGTGTTTTCAAACACAGTCGGTAGATGCGGTATCTACCGGTAGAATGTTCGTAAATGCGTATGTATTTTCTATAAAATCCATACAGAAAGTTCCTTGCAAAAGATTATAAATTTCTTGTATGTACATTACCTTGACAGTTGCATGTATTTTAAACAAATTTCATACAGAAAATTTCGACCAAAAAGATCCTAACACGAATATACTACGAATATGTCATTGAACTTGACATTGACATCCACTTGACATCTTTCAATCAGAATTTTCTTAATATAGTAGCTGTTTCTAGCATAGCTGGCTAATTTATGAAATTTAATTTCTTTATAATTTTATAACTCTATATCCATTTAATATGAAGTATAAAATGCAGTCAAATCGGATAGAGAATACAATGTTCTTTAATATTTATATATTAAATGTGAAAAATGATATTTAACATCGTTTTTTCAAGAAAAACTGTTAAAATCTGCAAATAAGGGCACTTCCGGTTGACCAATTATAACCAAAATCTAATCAGCTCTTCATATGGATGCAACGAAGAGGAATACGAAAGAATTATAATTTTTGGAATTGTAGTATTAGAGTTATCGTAGACGGAAATTTTGTTACACACACACACACACACACACACACACACACACACACACACGAGACATCATCGTAAAAATAGTAAAATCGTATTCTAGGGACCCTAAAACGTGCTTATTCATCAAAAACTCACCACCGAAAGGTGACGGAAGGTAAAAAAAAATAAACGATGAATCAATTCAGATATAGATGAAAATAACAATATAAACACTTAGTAATTCGTTTGTGTTTGTTCCAAACAATAACATTTTGGGATTATGGTTATGATAACGTAGATGGCAATAATGTTGTTAAATGTTTAGTGAGAAATTCGCAAAGTTACAAAACCCGTTCGCTTTTGCGAAAACAGAAAACATAAATAAAAACTATAATTCGTCAAAGCACGATGACATATGCTGCACGGCAACACATATGAAATATATCTGTCAATGAAGGAGAACCTACGCCCAACTTTAATTTAGTATGAAATGTTACATGAGGGTGATCCTGATATTATAGTGTAAATAAAATATCAAAGTAACACAGTACATATGTACGTACAGTTCAATTACATTAGTAACATGTTCCATCTACAATGCATTTGTAACAATAGCTCTCCCTAGTTAATAAGAAGCAGATGGTTATCTGGCGATTGTGATCTAATGCATTAAACATGACCTGTGCGACTGGCGATTCTGTTCCTGCATGCAGTCAGAGTAAGATTGATTCGCTTGCATACAGTTGCCACTACCACTGCCACTGGTCGAGAATGAATAGTTAATGTGACGGAAATTACACTATTATTATGCTCAGGTTTCCGACCTGAAAGTGACAGCAAGATGCACCTGCCTATGCCAAAATTTAGTATGAATATGAATTGTCATTTTGCAACAAGGAGATTGGATTAGTATGAATCCGTTGTTTCAGAAATTCTCAAATGAACATTCAAACAATTTATGAAGACCGACAGTTTACCGATTGGTATTAAAAACGTTGAAAAATATACGTAATTATTCCTTTCTCATTTTATCTAATTTTCATCGAATAAATGTAAAATTCATACAAAATCAAAAGAAATTCAGTTTGTATTTTTTAATAAATAATGAATCCATAATATAAAATTTCAAACTGAAAACTGTATTATACGGATTTTTTTGACGATTCTTAAAACCAATGAAATGCTTCGTTATATGTCACGTGTCTGCGTTTTAACAAATTCTGTCATTATTATACTGAGAATAAAGCTCTAGTCATTATTCCCGGGACTAATCTCTGTAGCTTTTTAAAAAAATTATATAGCAATAAATACGTAAGTAAAATGAGCGAGTGCCGTTTGTGATCATCACCATAAATATAATTCCTGATTATTTATATTTATTTTGTCTTGTGAAAGTTGTGTTTTAGTTGTCAAAACAGACTTGCCAACTGCGCTATTTAAATAAATGAAGCTAGTAAATTACGATAATAGATAGCATTACAATAGCATAAAAGTATGATTCCGTTGATTGAAACAAATTTATGGATCAAAAACTAATCTAATTAAATATAATTCGAGAGTTCGATAAATTAGAAAATAATTCTCCAGTTTCTTTCTCAAACTTGTTGCCATTTAGCAATAGCCACTCAAGCCCTACGGGCTTTCGTGACTATTGCCTGACAAGAAATTTTCGAAAAATCTGTCAAATTATTTTCAATTTATTCTCAACCTCTTTTTATATTATTACTGAGAAAAATTGCATCGTAGAAATGAAGTTTTTTGTTTGCCGAAAATTTGAATTTTGGTCCTGTTCGGTTTTTTTACCAGTTTTTATTACAGCAAAAATATATGGATCATGATCAGAGTTAGCAATACATTTATTTATTTATGGGGATAGTTGAATCAGAGGATACTATTTAATATACTAGGATTTAGTAAATCAATGTTTCGTAATTTGATGAGTTGCATATACGAGTTAGTTTATTGGATAATACGAGTACATAGTTATAGAGCTAAACAGAACTGTATTAGTTGACAAATTATATATTAGGTACCTCTGAACAAACATATCAAATGAAGCAATTAATAGATCAATAGGCATAAAACAGTTCCTGTTCCTATGGGTAATTTGAATCACTAATTAACCTTATTTTCCTTGGTATAAAAAGAATTAGATCCCAAACTTACGAGTGGAATAAATAAAAAAGAACTATGTAATATAGATTAAAGTAGAAATCCCCGTGAAAAAAAATACATATTAAACAGTGACTAAAACAATACAGTAATGTTTTCTACTCCCGTTGTTAAAATACGACTTAACGTACTGGATTCCATGGCGCTACACAACATATTAATCACAACTTGATGACCTGTGACCTCAGTCATATTGGACACGGCGTGAAGCTGAAGATCGATGTTGGACTAACAGTTGTTATTCTATAAAAATACGTAACCAAAAAGTGTATTTCATATATCTCTGCTCTCTTCATTTGCAGTCGCAGAAAAAGTATAGTATGTAACTCGTTTTATAAACTCTTTATACACTTGCTCCGCTAGTGTCAAAAAAAAAACGTAAGTAAAACAACGTTTATAAAACATGTTACATAATATAAGTACTATTAATTTTTTTTTGTAGTGTTGTATTTATCTAGTATCTACGTATTTTAATAATGATTTATCGTTAATAATATTATACAATTGCAGGAAAGCGTTTCTAGAACTATTACTAAATACCCCTATTTGGTTAATATTACCTTGTGAAAACAGGCATTCTTTTTTATAAAGAAAATCATGCATTGTGTTCCAATAAGGTACTATAAAACAGATGGTTAGAGATACAAACATTTGGCTACAAACCAACTACACATTTTATCCTGGAATCATTTGCCAGCTGTTGGAAATTGCTACTCCTGTAATCCGCACGGCACACAACCGTATGTGATATCATGCAAATGTATTCTAATAAGAAAAGACCTTTATACATAAAAAATGTTTTAATTGCTAATTGATTATGAAATACTTGCACACATGATATTTGCATATGAAAGTCATAATAAAATGCCGCGCGTACTTATCATTCATCACATCTACAACACCCACAATTAAGAACGAATTTAATTAAAGCACTTTCTTGAAATATATTTCCTTGCAATTTTAATTTTAAAATTCATTAAGCGACATACACTTTCGCTTAATTCAGATATTTGACGTTTTTATTGTTTGGACTTTTGTTTTTATTTATTGATAACAGACAGTTGTTCCCCAGACAAAACAATTGGTGTATGACTCATTTCTTTTGTTTTTTAACCGGCTGTCAGAACAATGAAATTTACTCTACAATACGAGTGAGTTTAACAGGGGAACAACAAAATTCATTATCTTCGACTTCAACAGAAAGAGTATTGAACAAATATAATAGGTTTTATACGCTCGAGTTAATAGACTTTTTGTGCAATATTTCCTGCGTTATTGCTTTGATTATAATCGATAAATAAAACAGGAATTCTTAATTTTTTCCGCACAATGATAAATACCAAATATTATGAATAAATAAGGGAATATTTCGCTAAACTATCATATTTTGTATCATGATCGTACCTTTGCCCTGCCCATGGAGTTTTAACTTCTTCTATTACACGGTAATGTATGATAATATAAAAGTAGACGAAGCTTATTTCTAATGATACTTTTGTTATTCGATTTTTAGTTTTGTATATTTATTTCATGTTTTCTGCGACAAGGCGAAGGCAAGAGCAATATCAAGTAAATAACTTTTTTATAACCTTTTCTAAATTATAGTTTCAAGAACAAAATTTCAATTCTGTTATCTTTGTTAAGCAAAATTCTGTTTAGAAAGAATTATCATTTTTCTATTAAATGTCGGTTTAGTGTAGATGTCGGCGGTCTGGACATTTATGTGTCGACAATTAAGTTAGAAGTTGTTGCAAGCCTACGTGTAGGGTTGATATTTTGTTAACGATGTCATATGATACCATGCACTCTCCATCCCCTCAGATATTGTAATATTATCAAAAAAATTATACGACGGTTTAGTTTTAGCAGATATATTTCAAACTCAAGCAGGGTTGGGAAAAATCATAATTTATTTAAAAAAATCAAAAATCATTAATTTAAAAAAAATTAAATAAACCATGATTTTTATTTTATTTTTACAGACCTGTTGTTATTGCACTTTTTAGTTGTTTTAAAAGTAATATAAATGTTTTATTTCATAAACGAAAACGAAATCTATAATAAAACCCCAAAGAATGCATTTGAATTTTTGCTTATATGTAGTAGAGGTGGTCTTAGCGATACGAAATATCGATACAGTATCGATACGATAAAGAAAACTGCTGGATTAATACTACTTTTAAGTATCGATGTCCTTATCGATATCCAATAACAGTGAAAAATAATAAAAATTTTATTGAAATACTAATTAAAATTTAATAAAAAAAATGAACATCATATTTATTAACATATTTAATATAAATTTTGCACTAGAAATTTATGTATTGATATCCTCATATTTGTATCGATACGCACCAAGTATTGATAAGACCATCTCTAATACGTGGTATACAACGCTTCCACGCGCGCCTATTTAAACTTTAAACTTAAACCATGCCTAGCCAAATAAAACAGGTCAAAACATGTCTTGCATGGCACTCTGTAAAAAGCTTAAAACGGATACTTTATTTTGTTTTTCTATTTTGGTTCTTTAATATGTACTTTATGAAACCCATTTGGATATCATAAAGTACTACTTTGTGACATCCAAATGAGTTTCATAAAGTACATATTAAACAACCGAAATTGAAATTCCTGGACATGAAATAAAGTACATTTTTTTGAAAAAATATCCTAAAAAGAAAAAATAGTATAAAATACACATAAGACATTTCAGCGCACTTGTCCCCTTAGAAAACTCGCGGCAAGCCGCTCGTTTCTAAGAATGACGCGTGCGCTAAAATTATGTCTTATGAAACTAGTATCTTAATGTACTATTATCTAGTGACAAGAACCTATAATATCAATAAATGAAGGCTCATTTGATGCAGTATTTAATTCTGAACATTTTTTTGTATTTACACTTTAGTTCTAAAATTAATAGGGTAGAATTTACAAATATATGAAAATTTTACTATTTTATTTCCTATGGTCCATAAAAAAGTAGACACCGGTATATAAGTATGTATATATTTTTATATTATATTACTATAGTAGAATTTTCTTTTTGTTAACTCTGTAGAAATCTAAAATAATTTAAAAAACCATTTGATTTTTCCCCAAAAAATGTATTATTTTATAAAATTTTATTTAAATCAAATGGTTTTTTTTTTTGAAAAAATCATTGATTTAAATTAGGCCAACCCTGAACTCCAGTACATTTGGCATCTATAGTTATTGTTTTTATCTATCTTTACCATTTATACAATACAAAACATAAAGTGATAATTACATGTCAAAGTAACTGTCAAACTGACATCATCATGTCACAGATGTACTCTCACGAAGAAGTTAACGTTTTGTGTTTGAGTCAGTCGACGTTTGTAGAGTCCGTGTTTTAGTTTTGGGCGCGTGCGACACGCCAGCACGCATAGAGTTAGAGTTACAATGTAATAATGTAATTGTTTAGTTTATTTGATTAATTGTGTTTAGTTTAGTAGTTAATAATAAGTTGTAGGTCTAAGTAATATGTGTAAATAAAATTAGTATAAATCTCTATGTATCCCCGTGTACATATAAGTGTTCATCATAAATATCCAACTGTAAGTGTGTGTGTGTGTGTGTTTCTCCTCAATAAAGCAGTGGTCGTCAATCACAATCGACTACCAGTTAATTAAAAGAGTAAGTGCAAGAAGTCTAAGTGGCGGTATCCCACTCGGATTACACATTTCAATAAATGTCACCTCCGCCTCGCTAGAGCACTAGACCTTTTTCTTTTACTTAAATTGAAATTTGAATAATAAATAAGCTGCATTTTATTAGTCTCCCATTCAATATTTGCGTTATTGTACATTCAGTATTTACGTTTTGAAGCCTTCGTCCTTTAAGTGCTATGGTATTATTAATCATGCATTCTAAATGGTAGCAAACAGAAAATTATTCCTTTTTCTCCAAAACTGTCAGATATCAAGAAAATCATGAATACATAACTCTTTCTTTCATGTGACAGGTTATAATTTCCTCACCTTTTCTTTGGCAAATAACAGTAATTTCTATCACATGCTAAGTGAATGAATTATTGTTAAAGGTGTGATGACTGCAAGCTATACGAGTAACCTTCATGTGTAAATCACTTCGTGCATAAATATTATTCTGCTCACACATAAATATATCAGTGAGAGACTGAATAAATAAGAAAAATCAGAAGACAACGTCAGTTTATTACATCGCATTGGGGTCAAGTATAAAGACGCATCATCCATGAATTTTTATTATTAGGAATTAATTTTATCGAAGAATACACAAGGAATATAAAAATAATAATGATTGTTCCAAGCTTCGTCATTTGATTGGTGAGATAGCCTTGTAAGATATATTCAATAAAAATCAAGAAATGAAATATAATATTACGGTGATTAAAGTATTTATGAACTCGGACTTAAAGGTAACGTAAATAACAACAAGTCTGATTCATTAGTTTTAGTTGTTATTATTCGATAATTTGTTTGTTCAATTAAAATTCTGGTATGTTCTAATCTGAATTTTTAAGGTACTTAATATTAACTATTGCATTCATAATTTCATTGATGCAGCAATTTTGGTTATGTGGGACAAATCATTCGTTATCACAATAAATGTATAATTTGCTCGTTTTTGTATTGAGTCATTACTTTGTACTTTTAACGGTTAATTGAAAATTTAAGACTACTTAAATTTTAAAAAGATGAAATAGGACTAGTGATGTGAAGATAAAAGCAATGCTGCAAATTTTGTGGCATTTTGTTTCGATGTACTATTCTTGTGAAATACACATTTAAAATGTTATCCCAGAAAATGGTAATTTATTTTTTGGCCTCCTAAAGTGTAAACATAACAATCACACATCGTTGGCGTCCATTGCACTTGCGATTTTACACATGCCATTACTTTGCCGCCCCGAATAAAGTAATACACACCCATATTTTTAAGTTTTAAGAGGCCATTAATAAAGAAATCGACTTTGTAATAATAAAGAGTGCCTACAGAAACGCTACCTACCGCAATTTTCGTTCAATAATAGTAAATAAATAAATAAAACTGAATTTATTTTAATTTAATCTGCCAGCGCGATCTGTTAGCATAATTCCCAATCGGCAATGTCAATATGTCAAAATTTTCAAATGATAAAATTTGAACCATGATTGATGAGAATTATTTATTTTATTTCAAATATTTGAAATTTTTTTAATGAAGAATGACGAAAAGGGTAAGTAACATTAAAATCAGTCATGTAGTCTGTTTAGGAACTACGTATGTAGGAACTAGTCTACCTAACCTTAATTTCCTTCCAGCATAGACAATAGACATCCCTAATAAATAAAATAATCAAAGTGCAAATTCTTGGTCTTGTCCCAACCCAACCTCTCAATTGTTGACTTTTTTCGTCACACGACCGTATGAAAACTTGATAATATCTCTCGTAACGGGCTTTTGATTTTTCAGGGAGTAATTCCGATGAAACATTTTTTGCTTGTTCACGTAACTCTGGCGGAGTAGATGTTATAGATTCGTCACTATCTGACATTTTTCTTTTTGATAGATATGATTACAATACTTTTAGCCTTGCTTTTAGCAATTACTGACCAAGATAGAAATCAAGAAATACAATTTTTTGATTATTTTGACGTTTCATTGTTTTTCAAAGCGCCTTGATGCTAAGCCTACAATAAATTGTTTTGATAGCAGCTCGCTTGATGACAACAATGGTTTAATGTTAAAAAGCAAAATTTATAGAAAATACATATTTTAATAGATATCTCGGCCAAAAAATTTAATACATAATGTGTGTGTTAGGTATTTGTACAACACTCGGTTTTATTGCAGCACTCCGCTGCGCGTCGTGCTTCAATATAAAACCTCGCGTTGTAAAATAACACCTACCGCACATATAATGTAAATAACTAAAACATCTGAATTAATTAAAAACATTGTATGTAAATTTATATTTTTTATTTTTTTGTAATATTGCTAATACCTCAATGAAAGGTAAATATATTTGTGCATTTGTTTAATTATGTAAATGTAAATTATAATTAAAAATCCCAAATTCCAAAAAACAAAAACATACAAAAAAGAGAAACATCCACTTTTAAATTGGTTTTTAGTTGTTTGTAGTAAGCTAATTTATGAAACTCATATAAGTCTGTAAATTTACAACTTCTGTCTACGTGGTCTGTAAATAAAACTAAAATTAGATTCATATGGTAATCGAACACTTATTTGCAGTCGTAATTACTCCAGATCTGAGGCACACACTTCAATAACACTCCTAGAGATCATAACTTACGATTCATAACTCATTACTGTCACACAGACCATTTACCAGCGATTCTCTACGCAAGAATAAGAATTTTATCTTGGACAATAAGTTATAAGCTTCGTTAATTATTCACTATTTGTACTACACAATCGCTTTAGATAAAAATAATCAGTTCATTCATTCGAATAGTCATTTCTCAAATATCAATATTTCCCGTAATTGCTGCACGCAAATGAATGTTTTGTTTTATGTAGGAAAACATCTGCTTGTCAAAGCAGTCTTTGATTATGCAAGTTTTTCTTTGAAGAGACTTTATTTTCTTTTACTTCGTTTTATGAGTTTCAATGTTTTTTTTTAACAGGAAGAAAGAAAACAGGAATTGAAAATATGCTGTTACATTAAAAATTCTAATTTCTTTTTTTTATACCTAAATCGTCAGCTAAATATTCTCAGAGTCTATAAGCATACAAAACATATTAATGCTTAACATTAACATAATAATAATAATTTATTCCAGCAAAGTTGTACAAAACAACGTATGGAAAACAAAAATATTTTTTACTATTGTTGACAATAATTATTAATAATAAATTTAAATATTTGCAAAGAGCAAAGTAATTAACAGATATAAATAACTGAAGACATTATTTATACAATCATTAAAATAATCGTTACAGTTGTAGTTTTCCTTTTGTATGAAAATTTGTTTAATTTGAGACAGTAATTTTTTTTACCTTTAATTTCTTGTACATTGTAGTAACGCATTGTAACATACTAGAATAGTAAAAACCTTTTTGTCCTCCTGAAGTGTAATGCGAACTTTACATTTGTGTACACAGTAAGTGCAACCTGCTTTTTACGCTTACCGTGTTGTAAGTAGTTTAACTGTGCGGTAAAATAATCAAAAAACACTGGACGTTTATGGGCATTTAGAAAAGAAATCATGTATACTATAATAAAGTTCATGTAAAAATGTACTAGTTACATAAGTTATTTTTTTATTTTAACATTTTCTATATTTAAAACTTAATATGAACCAAAATCACGGCAGCGACATCTGTCATTATTGTAAAAATCCGCCGTTACCGATATTAGCGACTGAAATGTTCTATAGAGGCGCTGCGTTCATTTAAGATAGCCGACTTAGTTGATAATTTTCTGAGGTGTGATTGGCTGCCATTACCAATGCGGAGGGTTCGCAATTTTGCCGCTTGGTGGCTACGGGGTAATTTCAGTTGCGAATAGTCATCGAGATGTATCTGTGTGATACCTGTCAAATATGCGAGGCGAACAATGCTCAAATGTCAAATATCGACACCTACCTATTATTTATTACGAATAAACAACATCTATTATTACAAATAAATTTTCGCTAGGAAAAGAACTCTAATGAAGGTAAATAAAATCAAATTTGAAAATTGACTCGATTCACATGGAGTATGTGGCCCATCCCATAATGATTTTGTGTCCTTCACCATTACTCCACTAATTCCTTGAAATAGGACAGCATTACGTTTTCTGAGTAAGTTTTTAATATTTTTTTTCCTTCCCACAACTTCTTAAATACGTTGTATTGAGCCGCGTACCTGTGCTGCGATTTTGGTGGCAATAATTGTGATGTTACATTTTGCGCCAACTCTGTTATTTTGGGGGGCGTTAAAATTATGCCATCTTCGCTGTCACTCATTTTATATTTTAGGTTTTTGGGTGATTTTTAAATAATTTATCACAATTCAACCAACTGTCAAATTTCTTAAACAGTTTGATATTCATTTTTTAAAGCATGGCACATTATGTTTTAAAACCTATTGTAAACATCTTTCGGAATTATTTGGAATAAATAATTTCCTAAATTTCATTTAAAAAAAAGTGATTTACATTATCGTCGGCCAAAGTTGTATTGTGGAATGGGATTTCTAAAATATAATTTGGTTATCGTGTAGAATAGGCATTATCATACTTTAAAGTAAAATCACTGTTTCATAAATACACATCTATTTGCTCTTAAATATAGCAATAGAATATATCGGAAAGCAGTCACAATTATCTTGTAGAATAGTATTCGGTAACATCATCGATAAGGACTGTTCGTTGATAAACGAAGACTATTTATTATATTAAAAATAAAATGTAAATAATTATAATAGAATTAACCACATAGCTTGCGTTCTGTATATCAATTCTTGTATTGATGTTGCAATCATCTCTGATATGTAACATTACAAGAAATAATTTTTCCAAACAATTATTTCGAAGTATAATTATAGTTCTGTAATTCTGGGGTTAGTTAGGTGAAAATAACTGAGTTAGTCAATTTTGAGACATATTATGTGCCAAAACTAAAACAATTAAAGTAGATGAATTTTATGTTCATACAAAACAATTATCATAAACATTTTTTAAAATTAAGTTTATCTAAGTAAAGCTGTATGAAGTACAAAGTAAGAGTAAGAGCACATTGTTTGTGTGAACTTAGTCATATACTCACAACTAAATCCTTACGTAGTAAAGTGAACAAGTACTTATATCTACTTCTTGTTGTTACAATATAACTTCGTGAAGAAGTATAATGTGTTATTAAAACTTGAGAACAAACAAAAGTATTATAGTTACGCACAAGAACTTCAACTATATAAAATTATAATTTATTTTATATAACCTTCATTATTTTCTTTGGAAAGCACAATAGAAATATAGGTATCATTGTTGTTAACATCTAATCAACACAACAGAAGAGAAATTTACCCCTAATTTAATTATAATAGCTAATACTGGGTATATGCAGCTTGTAACTTGTAAAATTAAATTAAGTCACTAAATTAAGAAAGAATGACGTCGTTTACGCAGTAAATTAAAATTGATAATTTTATGTTTGACATTTCGTATAAACCTAAATTTTATGGGTGAAATTGAAATATTTATATAAAAATTATTGAACAAGTCCAATTAATATTTCGTCGTTTTCCTCTGCAGAACGTAAATTTTTCAAGGTTAGGTTTTAACATCAGTGAGAAGTGTGCAATTGGCGCAGGCGCAAAACTAAATAATTATAAAATTAAACTAGAACGTTGAAAATAGCCAACTTCTTAATTTAGTTTCATTAGTTTAATTCTTATGTTTAGTTGCATAAACATTATCATTGATTGTTTAGTTTTACAATTTAATTTCTTGATTTAATTATCTGCATAAACCCAGCATTACTATTTTTCACTATATTTTTAGTTGCAGCGGTTTAATTTTTCTATATTTATATACCATGCATCTTGTTCTGTAGTAAGTAGTAATGAGAAAGACTGCATGCTATGATTTGTTCTGCGATAGTAGTCTGTTATTATTGAATTAACCTTGTTCTAGTTGATTAGTTTAGTTGGGCTTGGCGTAACTAGGGTAGTTGATACTTGTTAGTTCAAAGGACAACTTATTTTGAATTATGTAACCACTAATGAAGCAATGTATAAGTAGTACTCTAGTTGTAGATACAAGATAGTAAAACATGTCACCAGATAATGACTGTTTACCTATTATTTATGAGGAACTAGTTCCACTTATGAGCTTCAAAACAGGTACAGGATGGACGATGTATAGGTGGATTCTTCATTATTTCTTGTGAATATTGACATACCTGGCATACGAAACATTATATTATACTGGTAATAATGCTTTCGTGTCGTGAAAACCTATAATTTTCCACATGTTCCTATTGGCAGGAATTTTGAATGCTACATACATATGTAGATATTTACGAACTATTTTGAAATAACATTTTAGCTCCATATCAAAAATAAATACATAAAAACTATAGTCTAGAAAAGACTAAGAACAAAATAGTTCATTAATTATTCGCTCTAATAAACATAAATATTATTTAAAGTTTGCAAGATTTTAGTTGAATTACTATCGAAAATGAATTCAGTATACTTGCATATTTTTACGAAGTTCCAATAAGATATTAAAAGAATATCAAAATGAGTAAAACAGCTTAATCAACATGGGTTGGATCTTCCATAGTTTCCGAGATTTGAGGCAGTGAAAAATGAGTTTTTACGGGGTTCGCGTCTACCATCTCGAAAACTATAAGAGTTACGGCTTTGATTAAATGGGATTTTTCGTTTATCTTTCAGAGGTTATCTTAGATGTGCTTTTGTTTTTTTAAAAAAAATCAAATAATTATACTATGTTAAATGTTGTTCTGACCTTGGCCAATATTTAATTTTCAAATAACTTCGTAACTATTAGAAATTGAGAAAAACGTTTCATATAAAATTTTTATTGTTTTTTTATAGTCTATTTACTGACATAGACAAAATTTTGTTCGATCACTATCTTTCTCAGTTTTTTTCGATTTTTCGCTTTTCTCGGAATCAGTTGAAGATCAGTCGTATGTTAATTCAGCTTTTTACTTATTTTGGTCAGTACTATATGCCCTTAAATTTGTTTACAGTATTTTTGAAACACCCTGTATAAATCAATATCGCATTTACATATTTTCGTCGAAGTTGTTGACAGAAATTTAGCAATTTGCACTTCAATTTAAAATTAAGTACAGTCTCTCAATAATTGTTTGTAAATGTGGTAAGTATACTTAAAACTTGCAAATGCATCTTTGAAATCATTTATATGTACATTTCTTTATAGAAGATTTCTATTGACAATAGACATGTATTAGTGATAGTAAATTACTTTATATACCCTCTAATATGAATTTGAATAATACTGTATAAGGTATTTAGTTTTCCGTAAGCAAATATAATGCAGCTTAGAATTATTTCCTGCATTCTAAACACTATGCTTTGAGTCTGTTGTGGAGAACGAGTTAGCTAAGCTCGGCAAAATCTCGCACACTCCCACGCAGCCTTGTACGCTTTGTAATGTTGTCATGCTGTCGTGTGGAGCCTACAGTTTGTATACCTCGACTCAGAGTGCCTGTCAGCGACGAGATTTGTGAGCAAATGCCGTGAACTTCGAACAGGGAAAATGTATGAGTTCTAAGGTTTATTTACAGAAGGCGTTGTTTCTTTCTAGATAGGTATGCGATATTTTTATTTTAAATAGAGTACCAAGCCAAAAAATAAAAATAAATTTAATATTTCGTATCTGAATCAAAAATACTCTTTTAAATATTTTTTTTATCTTTAAAAATGAAAGGTTTACTTTTATACATGTTGTAAATTTATTTGTTGTAAGCTACGGAATAAAAAATTGTTAATCGTGTTATATTTTAGACTTGAAGAGTATTTTTGTGAAGATTTTTTTTTAGTCGGAATTATAAATATGTAATAAACAAGTTGCCGATTTGAAAGGCTTTTGTTGTCATTCGTTGTATATTAGTGATTTCAAAAATACTCGGTTAAACAGTTATCCTATTAACCTGTTTAATGATAATCGGTTAAACCGCAACATAGATTTGATTACAGTACCTAATGAATGAAAAAATGCTGTAATTGTAAAATTGTGCATGTAAAGAGAATATCATATGTGTATTCAGTGGCGGCTTGTTAGGTGAAAAGTACGTGAAGCGATGCTTAAGAGGGGGGGGGGGGGTTAATTGGCAGCTTTAACATTTTTTTTTTAAATTTAATATTGGGGTTGGTCGACCACTTGCCAATAAATCTTTTTTATTGTCGTCTGTAGAACGGTGTCTACAATAAAATGCATAGGTATAAAATTATTTTGCAGATTCAGTTCGATTTATATGTAATATGTGCAATCTATAAAAGTATTCATCGTAGAAATAATTCTTATCAACGTATAAAAGTATTAGTAATAAAAATAATATATTAATGATAATAAATGTAGGTAAAATAAAGTATAATTGCGATACTTGGTGAAACTGTTCTAATATAAATGTTATTTTATTTTCACAAAAATAAATTAGCATTACCTTCTAAATAAGTTAAAATAATAATAAATATAATAATAAACTGTTCAAATTGTTTGATTAACACAGCGTAACAAAATAATGCATCAATTTCAATGCGACAATGTGCAGAGCTCGGCATGTGATATTCACCACTCGCTTGTGTAAGTGGTAGGACAAGCGTCGTTGCCATGGCAACCAATGTATCTAGCCAGTAGACGCTAGCTGCGCGCGCAACTTTGAAACTTTTATTCGAAATTTGAATTGCTCTTCATGTGATGCGGGTTGCGAATGATCTGTTATTATAATTTTTAGTAGATAATTTGTTTTTTAAAATTATATTAATGTCTATTTCAGGCTGTATAGTACATACGTATTGTATAAACCCTTTTTTTAAACTAGATGCCATCTATTTATTGACATCCTCTACATACAAAATTGATTGATGCACATCTATTAAAATAATAGCAGAGCAAATATGCTAATGCACTATTGTCTAGTCGTTTAGATGAAATCAAATTTCATTCTGTCGAATTTCAAATTCCCCCTATGTTCTCCCATGTTAATATTCTAGAGTGCTCTTAAAATGATGGCTAGTGCACTAGTAACCACTATGGCACTACATAATTTACATATGGTTTATCGCTCATTTATGAGAGGACATAACCATATACATACATCGTACGTACGTAAACAAGGAGTCGAATTACAATGACCATAATGTTGCAGCAATAATAATGCATGTAACCTATATTCTCGTACTCGTATGTATAATTTGACCTGTAAAATATTTGAAGTTTCATGTTTCAGACAAATTTGATATTCTTTATTGTCTGTAACATTGTAACTCTTTGAAATAACGTTGAATTTTACTGTTTTATTCTGTGATGTAATATATTTCAGATAGTGGTACAAGATCCTGTAATTAAAAATTGTTATAGGAAACCTGTAAGCCTACAGATACATTTACCATCAAAATTTGACCTTGAATAATATCATGCTTGCTTAAAATTATAAGTTAGGTAGAGGTATTCCGCTAATTTCTAAAAAAAATTGTAATTGGCATTATCTTACTTCAAGTTGAGATGAATTTTACATTTGACATTTCCGATTATCCTGCCCAGTTTCAATATGACTACAAATAATGATATCAAGATCAGAGCTGGACAAAGTACCAAATAAAAATACTTGAGTAACGAGTAAAAGTATTCAATACTCAAATGTACTTTTAAAGTAAAGTACTAGTACTTTCAACACTTTTTGGGAAAAGTACAGAGTACTTTCTAAGTACTTTAAAGTACTTTGTAAAGTACCTACTTCTACACGTAATATAAAATAATGTGACAAATCGCATCTAATTTTATGGTAAAAATATGGAAATTTCATATAAAATTAAATATTTTAGAATTAAATACCAGTTTTATCCCGAAATTATGTAGATTAGCTTTTTTAAAATATGTCACCACTCTTTTACTAATAAATATTTAAAGGAATATCGTTTATGTATTTGTTTCCACCTTAAAATATTTAAGTATTTAATTATAAAACGTAAGTTCTTCTATATATCAAGTAATAATAGAATAGCTATTTGTTTATGCAGTATGTAAGAAACCTACCTACTTATTGCACACAAGGTTTTTTCTATTACCTAAAAAGTATTTTTCAAATATATTTTTTAAATTTAACATTTAACAGTCAATAAATAAAGTATCGTTGGTAATTTACATTTCCGCACTTGTGTGGAAATTTATAACAACTCAAATGAATATGGAAACCAAAGACTTTTCTAAACGATAGTACAAAAATATATAAACTGCATTCTGTTTTGCATTTGGTAATAGAATGACGAACCTGCAAAGATCTGTGGTACACAGATTTCATCTTTTATGAACGATTAATTGGTGCACAAGCATGTTCGTTGTACTCGTAGACATAAAATAATAATTTAAAATATTAATTTGAAGTACTCTAAGTATTCAGAAATACTCAGAGTATTTATAAGTACTCAGAGTACTTTTAATGTACTCTAAGTACTTTTTAGAGTATTGAGTACGAGTATTTAGATCAAATATCGCAAGTATAAGTAAAAGTAACAGATTTTAAAATGTACTCGAGAACGAGTACATAGTACAAAACTTGGAATTTAAACAGTACTTTCGAGTAAATGTACTCGAGTACGCCCAACTCTGATCAAGATTACAATTGATGTAGAAATATTAAATATGGCATAAGTCTCTTACTTTGTATGACAGATAACAGATGCTAAGGTCGTATTTCCACTTTGCTTTCAAAGTAGGTATGTGTTGAATGGCAAAAATAATAATAATTGTCACAATGTTCATATTACAAAAATTCACATATACTATATGATATATTAATATTTGAGAGTATGTATGATTTCAAATTATAGTAAATTGACTTGTCTTTTCTAATGATGCGATCAACCCTCTCCCAGTGGCAGATTTTCTTACCTACCAAGGAAAAGCAGCAATAATTTTTAAAAATTAATAATTTTAATTTTGTTTAATTTAGGAACGAATAAAATATGGCAAAATTCAAATACGGTACTATCGCCCTGCCCTTATATACTCGTAAGCTTATTACAAAGCTACCTGCTTACAGTTCACTGTAAGTTAAACAGATTATACAAGAAATGCATTTATATATCTACATAAAGAGAATAATTCATTCCATGTTATTATAAAATTTAATGAAATTCTTTTCCGGAAATGTGCTATAAAAATACGAGTTAATGGGACAATTACTATTAAAGTGCCCCCTATTTCAATTACGAAAGAAAGTCTAAAAGATTACCCGCAAAACTAATGGCTAGCCATTTTCATAATTCAAACATTATCTCCTACAAAAATTTAATACCTCGAGTGTAAATTTCTCTACAAGTCTGATAAAAATCCCTAGCCATATAAATAGTCAGCTATTCATTATCTTAATTTACAGCTCATGTACGCTGTAAAAATTCCGTATATCATTGGGAAATAACTTCCTAAAATGTCATACGAGAATAATAGGAGCCTATTAGGTGTAATAACCCGAGAAATGCAAATATCCTTCGATAAATCACGTCTTCTGTGTGACAAAAGCTAGCGGATACTGCAAGATCCAAGCGGGCTGTGACGAACAAAGAACAATAGGTGAATTTGGTTGATAAATTGACACTAATTTCAGGCGTGAGTAAGCTAATCGCGGTGCTGATCACGCTAACAGATGCAAATGTCTTTGTTGTGATTGGAACGGGATGCGATAAGATACGGTGATTGTCGGTTACAGGTAATTTATCGCCAATTGATCTTGCATACTGCATAATGGGGAAATTTGTGATGTAATGTTTTGTTGGCCCATAGCCCTACATACCCAAAGAGGAGTTTGCAGAGTTTGCAAGAAGTCCTGGGCCTCGATTTTGTAACTAATCTACTGAAATTCCATTAGAATTGGGTAATAATAATCAATACAAATATGATTAAAAGTCAACTTTTAATTTAAACTAAACCAGTAGAATTTGAAATCTACTTTGAAAGAGTGGAGAAAAATCTCAATTTAGGTCGAATTTCAAATCTAGTAGAATTTACAAAATCGAGGCTCTGAATTTGAAGTTTACATGTAAAAGAAAATAATAATTAACCAAAAAATAATAATGTGGTATCCGCATAGTTCATAGAATGTTCCATGTAGGTACTAGCAAACTAATTGTTCTGTAGGTTAAATCAAATTGTGACTTAATCGTTTTTATAACATGTTTTCATAAAATCTCTATATAATCCCATTTTATTTTTATACATACGTAGCTACCGGACAAACCGAAGTCTAACTAACATCTTTTGAACCAACTAATACTCAGACTCATTCCTAAATTACGAAATGTAGACATTGGGTGTTCCTGCTATAACCAACAAACACAAAAATTTGTTCCTACAAGACTTTTTGGATGCGTTCATGTACGCATTCATGAACCCTTTTGTGGGCATGTCTTGTTCATGTACTCATTTAGACATATGTAAGAAACTTTGTGTGGTTGTAACGGACAACGGACGTGTCATATCATCATAATTAATTACTGTCTTCTCTGCAGAAAAAATATCAGTCAATAAGTTATCTAAAAACAAATACCTATTTATTATTTATCATATTATATACCTAAATATTTAGGGTTTTTTATTCGAGATATCGAAGGCCAAATATCAAATCCATTTCTTCATCAGATCAATCAAGTAACAATGATTCTGGATCAGATTCGAATTCCAAACATTCATTATTTTCCTCACAACTCGCGAAAATTGTGGTCCGCATGTGCTGACAAATGGTACATACTCGGGTACATAGCACAGATCAGTGGATGGATCTGAAAGGAACAATCATACCAACAGTCCGATAGACTGTACAACAGTCAGTTGGAACAATATTTTTAGAATGTGCATGCTTCGGACGTATATGACAGTCCGGACTAGCTGTAGGAACAAACCTATAATTTAATACGTAAAATCGTTTAGATTTAACCAAGGCCTACGTAATGCAAAAATAACATGCCCGTATTTTTAGAAGCCTTTAAATTTTAATGAAATAATTATAAAAATTGTGGATGATATATGGCGTTATTAGGGCACCTTAAGACGAAGATGGGTTGTTTAACAGAGAAACAGGGAAATACATTTAACAAGTTACTTAGGTAAGTGTGTATGTTTTATAATCAAAAATTATTAATAAGCCTTAGCACTTTTTGATGATCATAATTTTTAAAGAAATTGTAAAACGTAAATATTACAATAGTTTTTATTACAAATTTTGTTTAAGCTACATATACATTTTCATTTATGCTCGGACAATTTCTTCTGTACAAATTTCACCATAAAAATATTAATTATTATTCTGAATTTTGAAAATCTACATAAATCAAAAAAATGTGAACAATAGCTCTAATAAAATACACTATATGTAAATGAAATTAAAATATATAATATCAACAACTGAATTATATACTCATACTCTGTTTCTCTTGTTTACAATTAAAACATTTTATACCCAAAACATGTCAAACAGCTATTCATATTTTAATGCAGTTGTATAAAGTTAACTATAAATATTTACATGAACGTATTTCATTTTTATACCAACATATAAATTTATCTGTGCATCTCTCCGGATATGTATACCTACAGAGCTACATATCACTTTATATTTATGAGAACTACATTTTTATATTTTACTATTTATATTCCAGGCAGTATCAAGTTTCATCTCTGTATATTCCACAATAAAAAATGAATATCCCACTAGACTTTTAAAATAAAAAAAAATTCAATCTTCTTCCGTAAATAAACTTTTGTTGTCTCTTGAAAGAAAACACCCCAATACGAATTATTTGTCCTTTCTTTTTGGAATTTTCTTCCTTGTCTTTTGATTGAATTATCCTGTAACTTAGTTATTCTGCAATTCTCTCCTTCTTGCATTTCCCAGCGGGTTTGTATGAGAGGAAGGGAAAGACATGTGATAAATATCCTGATAGAAATTTGATTGAATGAATGCTACCCCAACGTAAGGGTGACCAAAGATGTATGATAATGTCTGTAGTTTGTAGTAAGGGTTCTTGAATGTGTCTGCTGTCCAACTTGAGGAATTGAGCTCGGATTGTAAGATTAATGATTCGGCAGAAATATTCGAAGAAAATTGACCATTTGCAGATAGAACGAGTTTCACGCGCTGTGGGCTACGCGGTTGTGGTACTGAGCAACGAATTATTTAAACGAATTAACCTAAAATATTACTCTCTGTTGTTTGTACTAAAATGAATTATTTTTTTCAATATATTTGTTGCTTACTTCAAGAACAACCACTGTGAATTCGTAATTTTCATAATGAGTGCTGAAAATACAATAAACATTCTGTGTTACCTAATAATACTGAAAGTATATTTCTGTGAAACTTAAAATTTCTCATTATTATCTGTCCAATCGCCGTATTCTGTACAAGACTGTAGATCTTACAAATCTGTAAAAAACTTACAAAAACCCATCTACCTTTGTTGATTAATATAAAATTATATATGAGTGGTAGCGAGACCATACGAGAATACAGGCCTGAATGCTCAATTCGTGGCGTCACAACTAGCCTCTTGCTGTCACGGCACGCCTCGAACGACAGTAGTGTAAGCATGGGAAATATTTTAAACAAATAGAATTGTAAAATGTGATTTGTAACTCGTAAATAATGATTAAAATATTATATAATAACTATTTTATATACATAACTAAATAAACTAAATAAAAAACGAATTATAAATAGCCTAAATATACGAATAAACTCATTTTTAAATAATACAAGAAATAATAAAAATAATAATAATAACATTAATAAATCTTTAGATCTGGAGCTAACACATGAAAGTAATATAATATAGAATATAAAAAGAAAATGATAATAATGAAACTAAAAATGAATAACATACATAAGGTACACATATTATATATATTTAGAATAACCATTCCTTTGAAATAAAATAGATTTAGGTGCTCGCTAGTTTATTTATTTATTTGTTGAACTGTTTTTTATTACAAATTTGTTCTTTACAGTTTTTTCTATAATTATTTATCAAAATGTTCCTGAATATCCCTAAAAAAATTCGTAACTAAATTTGATATTCTGCATGATATACATTCACCATATATTAAGAAAACTTGTTTAGCTTAATTTCTCTAATGTCAGGTATATCAATTTAGCCATGTTACCGTAATTGGTCCTGCAAACTGGCAGAAAGTATTTTAAAACCGTTTTTGCAATATCCTTCAACAAAAAACCATCGAAATTTGACGTTCTGTGCTGCGCTGTGCCGTGCGTCCACTCGCGCTGACTGATTTAGCTATACTGTTTTTATAAGGCTAGACTAGCGCGCTGGCCTCATAGTTTGACGTGACGCATTGAGCAGGGATAAGCATTCAGGCCTGTATTCTCGTGTGGCCTCGGTGGTAGCTTTAGTTGCGATTTTGTTCATCATTTACAGATTTATAGATCTGTAAGACGGACAGAATACGGACATACAGCACTAAAGCCCGTCAAATTTTTACTGACATCTATATTGGTCATTATACAATAAGTATGTTGTTGCTTTATGACATCACATTGGGTGAATGGATGCAGATTCCGTTTTGTTACTGTGCAAGTTAATTTGTTTTTGTAGATAAAAATATATTGTTTTGGACAAAAATTGACACTATTGAATGAATGCACTAATGCACATAGATATATTAATAATAATAATATTTTACAGAGTCTGTAGCTTAATTAGTTAAACATTATGTGGAAAAAAAGGTAGTAAGTAATTTATATAAATAATTCATTTTTTTAAATAGATAGACATTTCATAAAATTAAGGGATTTAATATTTAAAAGACCTATTATGTAAAAAATATGCACTTAGCGAAGCGGAGCGACTAAAATTTCACAGTGACAGACAATAAACAAAATATTTTGAATAATACCTAGAATACTTGAATAAATTGATTAGTTTCAGTACTGTATTTTCATATAACTATTATAAATAGAAAAGCAAGGGCTGTTGAATAAAATGAAACTATAGTTTTGTAACAAAAAATTAAATTTTGTTGTTTTTATTCTTTAGAGAAATTGTCGGCTGATTATTAATTATTTTCCTGGTATACTGATAGAATTAATCGTGGAGTCCTTATGGTGAACCCCCAAGTATTTGCTTCGAAAAACCACCCGTAACTGTACGGGAATAAAATGCTGTATGTTGAGTATTTATGATTTTATTTAACTGTAGTTTAAAGTTTAAATATGTAAATTTACAACACATGGAACGTTGAATTGATTTATTGTCGAGCGAATATGTATTTTTCTGATCTCGAATGTGGTTTCTACATGACTAGACTGCAGTAAATTTTTATGAATTGTCGTATTTCGTTTCTGCCATTGGAGTATTAGTAGGGATTAAAAAAAAATTGGTGGGAGTGTCCCAATGACCAGCTAAAGACTGCATATGAATACAATTATTGATTATACTGAAAATTATTCAAGATATAAAATCTACACAGAAGATCTATGAGCAGATTGTCTGACCGAACCATTACATGTAAAATGGTTACTGAAACAGGTGAAATTCCTGCTCCATGCTGCACATAACTCTAGTGAGCTGTTTATTGGAATATATTACATACCACAAATATTTTAATAGATATTGTGGTCGTGAGTATTTCGTGGTTTTTTCATGTTTGGGTATCATGATCAAACATAGTAAACATATTCATAGAGTTATTGTATATATTATTTTCTCTAACAATTTCCTAATTTATTTTTAATTTATAGGTAATTATTTTCGATAACATTTCGGCACTGGTACGACACTACCCTATACGTGTGTATTTGAATTTGGTGACCTTCAACAGGCTCGCTTTACGCGCTAGCATAGGCGTACGTAAGATGTCGGCCTAGGTATCTAAGAGGAAAGATTATCAATAAAAATATAATAATTGTTCTAAATTAATAAAACCCCTTAAAAATTACGTATAAATTTTAGTGTAACCATAATATACTGAGGCGGTCGATAGAAATGTAAAATAAAATAAATATAATACTTTTCTGGGTCAATCAGTAATCTAAAAAAGCTTTTTACAATTTTTGTTTATCTTTATTAATAATAATATTTTTTTCATTCGAAGATCAAATACATGACATAGAATAAGTCAGAAAAAATTTACATACAAAATGAAAGAAGATTAAGACATATTTTACCTATTTAAATACTCCTGTGCACTATAATAACATTTTTCTATCAAATAAAGTTTCAATTTTAATTTAAATTCCTTAACACTAGTAATATTATTAAATCTACTATCTAACTTATTATATAATTTAACGCCGATTTAGTTAGGATTATTTTCAAATAGTTATTATTATTTGGACAGCCTTTTACACAACAATATATTATACCACCCGACATTATGTCTAGTAGTCTAGTGTGGTAGTCGTAATATTCTTGCGCTGAACCGCCCTACACACGAACGCCGTCACTCTGTCACTGGCAAAACCTGAAACCTGGCGTACTGGAGTACGCCCAATCTCCTTACGTTACCCCTCCCTGGTCCAAGTTCACGCACACATAGCCAGCACACGGACAGCAATGCATACAACAGTGTCGCTTCTGTTGACGTTAGTCATGTATATATTCTGTGATTTTGTGCTCTATTTTAATTATAAAAATATGTAGTATCATTTATATTATCCATTATTTTAATTGTTTATTCTTGTTATGTAATAATTATTTCTTAATACAAATCACAATTCTTATTACACTGATACCTGATTATTTTACAAGTGTATTACAACATCAAAAACATTTTTGGTATATATTTGTCAAACTAGCACTTCATCTGTAGACACGAATATTACCGTAGATTATTTCATTACCACGAAATTATGAGCAATCGTAAATATTCTTACCACTAGTTACCGCTATCGCGTTTTAATGCAAAAAAAATTAAAGGAACATAATCTAGTGACTTTACAGTTTACCGCGAATACTTTCGAACAGCAAATTTTTACCTCTGCAGTCGGTAAACGCTAGAGACAGTAACGAAACGAACAAGGAACAAACCTACTAATTATGGCACACATTACGTGCAACACATGAAACGTTGATCTTTTGAAACATACTACAATCTATTTCATTTTCTTCTAAGTATGTCATATACAAGACGCTTAAAACAACAACTCGTAATAAATCTTGGTCATCTAAATAAATGACCACATTTTTAAACCGTGTTCCAAATACCAAAGTTCTTGAAATTGTTTCTTTTGTTATATTTTGCGTAACTACAAACATTTGTCTTGTTTCTAAATATACAGAATTTGCAGTACTTACTTTTATTCTTAATATTTGAAAGTCTTTTGTATTCTCCAGTTGTTCAATCATTTAATTTTAGAAGCACTTGCATTTCTATTTCAAATGAAAATGAAATTACTACTTTTTTAAAATAAGAAAAACAGGAAAATTCAATTCATTTTTGCCATATTGAAACTTCGCAAAGCAAAACTTTTTAATTATCAGTTAACTTTTTCAATGCCTTCAATTTCTATTCTGATTAAATAAATTGAATTCTTATTATGAACGAAGTCGGAAGAAGTCGATAAGAGTTTTATAGCAATTCTGTAGTTCAAATAGTAGTATTTACGATTTATATAACGGATTATATTGGAAATCACAAGTTTCAAATGCATTTCCTTGTCGTAAGTAATCATGGAAACGTATTCTGTTGCTGAATTGGTTAGATCGAGGCATCGTAATAATTATTCACGAGTTCAAATCCTACCCGTCTCATATTTTTATTATTTTTTATTTTATTTTTTAAAATGTATTATTTAAAAAAAATTACAAAATTAAAACATAAATTGTTTAGTAAATCAAGTATTTTATGGTACTCATTATTTCTTTTATTAATTTTATTTTTATAAGGTATTTCATTTCTCGTAGATTTATTCTATAAAATCCTTGATTTACCAAACAATTTAGATTTTAATTTTATAACTTATTTAATAATACATTTTACAAAATAAAAAATATATAAAAATAAGACGGACAGGATTTGAACTTGTGAATCATTATTACGGTGCCCCAATCTAACCAATTTAGCTACTGAATACATTTACATGATTATTGTTTTTAATAAATTATAAGTAATAACTGTCAAATTGCTTTATATTTTCCAAATATTTCAATAATAAGCCATTAAATTAGGAGTGTTTAGATACTCTTCAATGCCAAATTAAATCATCTTTCTAACCATATCAATAACTCCCAATATATATATATATATATATATATATATATATATATATATATATATATATATATATATATATATATATATATATATATATATATATATATATATTCTTATCTATTGATCATATATATTAAATGACAATGACAATTTAATAAAAAAAGAACAAATTCTGTGTTAAAAGTAAATAGTTTATTTATATGTACAAAAGTATGGATACATAAATATAGTTATATATCTTAAAGATTACTTTCTTTATACATCAAGCTACAGCAGTTATACCAGCCCTAAAAATATTTCGGTAAAGTACGATATAGAAGTGTTTATTTACCAATTTTGTTTTACTTCTTATTTGTTGTTGTTGTAACAAACTTTTTAATTATCAGTTAACTTTTTCAATGCCTTCAATTTCTATTCTGATTAAATAAATTGAATTCTTATTATGAACGAAGTCGGAAGAAGTCGATAAGAGTTTTATAGCAATTCTGTAGTTCAAATAGTAGTATTTACGATTTATATAACGGATTATATTGGAAATCACAAGTTTTAAATGCATTTCCTTGTCGTAAGTTTTGTAAGGTTTTCAGCTTAGCTAAACCGTAATCCTTAAAATCCATTAAACTTGTTTTGTGTAATAGGATTTTAAATATAATTCAATGGTTTTGGAAGAAAATATTGATAAGAATACAACAGTATTTTGATATGATTTACATATTAAAAGTAATTTCGAAACATTTCAGCAGCTTATGATGAAATAAATCTTCATAACAAAATATGCATTCAAAACATGATTTTAGAAATTTATATCCTTTTGTATGTCGTATTATCTGGTAATAATTTAATAATTGATTGTATTTACATTAAACATATGTTGTCTATTCTTGGTATAAATTAAATTATCTTGAAAATTATAATTCGCATCCAATCCAAAAGATTGTTTACAATAGAAAGCAATTAATATGCTATATACAATTTTCATTAGCTGTTTTTTCGTTAGTATTTATGTAGTTTAAACTTTTTTAAACATTACTTAAAATAACATAAGTTAACGTCCAAAACCTCTGTCCGCAAAATTCGATCATTTATACTCATTTTGCATTTATCTCGGGATTTTTAAACAAACCCTACGTGGTATTATTATATATAACGTTTATTTTTTACCTCCCGCTACCTTTGGTCAGGGAGGTATATGGATCGTGCTAAAAATCGCATATCGAGATTTTGGTAAATGACCACGTTTTAAGGCCCCTAGAATCCAATTTTAACATTTTCACGATGATGTCTGTTTGTTTATGTGGATCCTCCGCTCTAACTCACATACTATTCACCTTGTATATCTACCTTATTCTAATATAGAAAAAAGCCATTAGATAAATCATATAACCGGTGATGACACTTTACTTGAAGCTCAAAATAGGTTTTCTTCGAAAAATACCATTGAAAGTTATTTTTTCGAGATTCGTTTTTATAAAAATTAAAGATTATAAAATTTTCTACAGGTTTGCGTTCATACTTTTTCTATATGTTTTACGGATACATTTATAAAATTATCTACAATTTAAATCCCCGGATCCTACGCTTTAAACAAACACAACTCCTTAGTTACACAGTTCATATTTCAAACATATATGACTGACAGATAAATGTCTCTATAAAAGAACTAATTCCAAATAAATTATAGTAGCTTTTTAAAAAAAATAGTAAATGGGACCATAGTAATATGAAATGGAACTTAATAGTATCCAATAAACCTAAATATGTACTTATATTTAATTTAATAAAAATTAAATGGCGGGAAGTATTTATGTTGGCCACATCAGATTTTTTTATTGGCGACTTATATGACTTATAGAGGCGCTGCGTTTATGTAAGATGGCCGACTTAGTTTGTAATTTTCTGAGATGTGATGGGCTGCCATTACCAATTCGGAGTGTTCTAAAGTTTGCCGCTTGGTAGCTACGGGTTAATTTGAGTCGCGAATATAGCAATTATCTATTTTATATAGCGTATACCCATTCTGTATATCGTTATTCAGTGTGTTGCATTTAGAGCCAACATTGGGATCGAAAACTATAAGAAATACAATGTCGGTTAAATGGACCTTTTTGTGCACCTATAGGGGGCCATCTGAGATGTGCTTTTGTTTTTCCAAAAATTCTCATAGGGCATTAGATAAAGACGAAAGACTGAATTTCGTCGATTTTTTCATTTTTAAATTACTCTCAGTAATCGAGAATATATTTCAAATAAAAAAAGTTAGATATTTTCATTGTCTATTCAGTGACGTACGAAAATAATTTTTTTTATCGCTAAATTTTCGAGATATTTTACAAACTTACATTTTTTTAAATGTAACCCATATTTGATTTTTACTTTACGAAAGTACTTATTTTTTTCTCTTTCGATTTGTGTAGAGGTTTTTGTTTTTTTAAATATTTTTTTAGATTATATCTGGTACCCATACTTATGGTAAATTAAAAATATAGAATTAAAATTAATAGAATTAAAATTTATTTATGAAGTAAGGTAGGTTTGGAATAAGTTATTTAAATAAAATAAAATACTATTTTGAAAACTAATTAACAAAAAAGAGAAATTTCATGAAAAATGTAGAAAAATCTTAAATTTGAATGGTTAAACAAATTTAAAATACAATAACATTTATACCAATCGAAAGAGAAAAAAATCTGATGTGGCCAGCACATTACCTTCCGTCAGTTCTATGTATTTTGTATAAATGTCATACAGAAAGTTCCTTGAAAAAGATTATATTTCTTGTACATTACCTTAAGGCAGTTTTATGTATTTTAAACAAATTCCAAACAGAAAGTTTCTAACAAAAGATCCTATATTTCCAGTAAAATTATAACATAAACATACTGTCAACTGCACTTGACACTGACACCTTTCAATCAGAATTTTCTATTTTCTTAATGTAGCAGCTGTTTCCAGAGTTATAGCAAAGCTGACTAATATACATGATATTTAATGTCTATAAATTTTTTAACTCTATGTCCATTTAATATGAAGTATAAAATGCATTCAAATTGTATAGAGAATAAATAATTCTTTAATGTTTATAATAACATTAAATGTGAAAAAATGATATTTAACATCGTTTTTTCAAGAAAAACTGTTAAAATCTTCAAATGAGGATACTTCCGGTTAACCAATTATAACCAAAATCTAATCAGCTCTTCACATGGCTGTAACGAAGAGGAATACGAAAGAATTATAATTTTTGGAATTGTATTATTAGAGTTATCGCATTAGAAAATTTTGTCACACACAGACACACACACACACACACACACACACACACACACACACACACACACACATACATACACACACACACACACACACACACACACACACACACACACACACATACAGACATCATCGTAAAAATAGTAAAATCGTATTCTAGGGACCCTAAAACGTGCTCATTCATCAAAAACTCACCACCGAATTTTTTGACCAAAGACAATACCTTCCTTACCTAAAGGTGACGGAAGGTAAAAATAAGCATATTTTAAAATAATCAAATATGCATTCCATTGAAACAAAAATAACTTCGTATTACATCTTTGAAATTCCAATAAAAAAATTATTTTCGTGCGCCACTGGATAGACAATGAAAATATCTAACTTTTTATTTAAAACATTTTTCTCGATTACTGTTTAGATAAAGTTTAGAAGTAATTTATAAATGAAAAAATCGACCCAATTTAGTTTTTCGTCATTATCTAACCCTGTATAGGTGCACAAAAAGTTCGATTCGACCGACATTGTATCTCTTATATTTCTCGAGATTCCAATGGTGGCAACTCTAAATGGGACACACGTATAGAGTTTAGTTTGTCTATATATGTAGATAGTAAATAATTTTTTTTAGCGTGCCTATATAGCATTTAATTTATTCTCTTAAATAAATAAATTACGAACTAGGCCATGAATTACTAGATCAAATATTGTAAATTAATTTTTGAGTCATCTACAAAAATAAGTCATGAAATTAAAAATCCTTCTACTAGAGTATTTTAGATGTATATTATAATTTCCCTATTAATTTCGATTCCATTAAAATTATATCCTGAACATACAGTGTAAACTATTATTCATTATCAGTATCATAACATCATTGTCGTCAAGGATATCTAAAAGAAATTGATTGTTTTATGTTTAAAATAACCTGTATCTAAACGGAAACAATTTTGTGAAAAACACGCTATATTTTTCATAAAAACTGAACCCTTTATCATTACCATGCAAAATATCCATAAAATGCCTTTACATTTTTTCGCCCATAATTTTCCATCGTCCGTGGTTTCGCATATAAACAGGGGCTCATAACCTTAAAAGTCATATCGGGCCATTGCCTCTCGCTGTTTTGAAAGTTCAGCACCACAAAAAATTTCTTTGGAAAGCACAACACTGTATGATATATTGCAGGATTTACCTTTAGATTCACTACCACTGCATTTTTGCTCGTCCTCGATGGAAAATTAAAGTTCTCTTTCATTTCCGACTTGAGGAATAAAATGCTTAACATCTCCTCGGCCAGATGCTGCCAGGATCCATTGCTCTTGATTAACTTCCGTACAGAGACGGATCTGCGGAAATTTGTTCCACTTCTATATTTATCTGGGGGAGTAATGAAACTGAGAAGACGGAACATTCAAATGAAATGGTTTTTGTATTTTAATTTTAATGAATATTAAATGGAGACTCTGTGGATTAATTTTTATAGAGGAATTATTTTCATTTTGAAAATGAACTTAAATGTTAGTTGAGATGTCCAATTTGTTACAGTATAATTTAAATTTAATTAAAAAAAAACTTTGTGGCTAGTACAGGCGTCTATGAATGAAATCAATTATTAATAAACGTTTTGATAGTTCTAAGAAAAACATTTAATCAAATTTTAATCGTTTTTACTGTGTATATACTCGTAACTCATATATCTTAAATTTGTTACCAATAAAAATTAAATACTTGTTCTTCGATAATAACCTCACAGAAGGTTTAAGTAACACATATATTCTTTTACGTTCATTGGGAACAGTGTACTCCTTTTTTCATTAAAATACGTTCTTACAGTAAAGTACTTTGCCACACGAGCCGAAAAAAGAATTCCAAATTATACGCCCGCTCCTATATCACCTCTAGTTAAAGTGACAGTTATTGATAACCAACATTTATTTTGCAAAATTGTTCTTACCACCTTTGGGTAGAGCTAACTGAAAGTAAAAACTATTGTTCGCATTCGCATCGATTCTAACCTTCAGTTTAATTCTTAGCTAATGGTTAATACATTGTCACTTCAACTAGAGGTTATAGGATTTGTAACTTTTCTTCATTCAAATAATTCTCCATTTTCAATAATGCCTCAAACAGAGTGTTTCTGGCAATGTTACTACATTTGTTGGGAATTTTGATTCAGTTTCATGGTTAACACTATAAAGATTATTAGATTTGCTCGGTTACAAAAAATGTGATTATAATATTGTATGTCGAATTGTATGTAGAATTTAAGTCTCTACAACTTTGGATGATAAACTGATTATATATATTCTTATCTATTGATCATATATATATATATATATATATATATATATATATATATATATATATATATATATATATATATATATATATATATATATATATATATTAAATGACAATGACAATTTAACGAAAAAAGAACAAAATCTGTGTTAAAAATAATAAATAGTTTCTTTATTTATATGTACTAAAAATGAATACATAAATATAGATTATTTCCTGTATACATCAAGTTACAGCAGTTATACCAGTCCTAAAAATATTTCTGTAAAGTACGATATAGAAGCGTTTATTTAGCAATTTTGTTTTACTACTTATTTGTTGTTTACTCCAATATTTGTACAGCCAGGTCTTTGAAACCAGGTCACGTTTTTCTTCCATTTTCAATTAAATTCATTGTTTTATTTTCATCTTACAAACTGTAATTGATTTCTTTCATATTTTGTTTTTCTTCAGCAACAGAAAATTTCATTCATCTTTCACTCATTTTCGTTTGCTCAAAACATTTATCTTAAAGTGTAAAGTGTTTCCTGATGACTGTTGGTTCATTTTGACGTTTATTATGCTGCTGCAGATCAAGTCAGCAGTGCATTCAGTTGTTTTTCCCTGTGATGACATTTGAACGCGTAGCGGAATCATTTTACAGGCACTGTCGCGGTAATGTACTCAGTATTGTTCATGTTCACCCTTCATTTTAATATTCCAAGTGGAATTACGTAGTGGCGCCAGTAGCTACTAGGGATGGGACAGTGGCGTAGAAGCATAAAAATTGGGGGGGGGATAATTGGAAATGAAGTATGGAAATTGAATTAGAATTTGTTGTCCGTTTCTGTCTACGGTAGAAATATAACTGCATTTACAAAATCTACATAAAGAAAATTAACATACACAGTAAAGGAAAAAAGCTTTAATGATTATATACACTATTACGCATCTTCATTTTCTTATTGTATGTTTTCTGTTTAATCTGTTACCAAAAGAAATGTTTCACATTTATTTTTACATGGAGTCGCATGACTAGTGGCCAATTGTGGTTTTGATGCCCGAGTCCAAATCCGACAGACATCAAACTCGAAAATTATTTCCAGTTTTCAAATTGCAATTCAGTGGTGCTCCCTCCAGTCTCTCCACGCCAACTTTTAGAACCTGCAAGAAGACGCCTGGTGAACAGCCACATCTTTACAAATATATTTATCATTATCGAAATTGAAGATAGATGTAGAAGTGTTCTTAGACTCAAAATGAGTGCCGGAAATAGTCAATTCCTGCACTAGTTGAGAATATAAGTAAAACATAAGATTTTTTTCTGTCTTAAAAGAAATTATCATGACTCATGATCGCTTAAAATAGGGTGACCAGACGTCCGGATAAAGCCGGCTTTTTAACAAAAATATGAATGTCCGGCCGGCTTTTATTTACGTCCGTCTTTTTCACGAAAAAATCGTTTTTAGCTCACAGTACAAGAACACAACTTTTTTCCGCACTCGCACGTGCTGAATTCGTCGCGCGCATTCATTTTTGTTAATTAAAATTGATCTTAGATAAGTGAAAAATATCGCATCATATTTATAAATGGAAAAATATAAGATCAATTTCAAATTTTAAATATATATATATATATATATATATATATATATATATATATATATATATATATATATATATATATATATATATATATATATATATAGAATATATAGAAATAATTGTTGTTAAGTTCAAATAAATGTTATTTTTTATTTCTTTTCAAGTGTTTAATAATAATAATGTTTGTTTTTTGGTATTATTATTATTTTGTCATCCTTTTCTACTAAAAATCATCCTTTTTTTGTCTGATGTGTCCTCCTTTCGTGATCTAAGATCTGGTCACCCTACTTAAAAATACCATGTAGCCGCCCAAGTAGGTAGTAGTTGATACGTCAAATATTTAGAATAAATTTTTGTATTTTTTTAATTTTTTTACTCGATTGCAGAAAGAAATGTTGCTAACACATGCGGTAGATAAGTTATAATTACCGAAACTATCGAATAAAGAAGTAGCAATGTGTAATAAGTCGAGATGATAATTGTAGTGTTTAAAAAACTTGCAAAAAATTTAGGAATATAGTACCTATCTATGGTTGTTCAAAATGGGTGAAAAAATTCTTATCACTAAAATTCTTATTTATCATACTCTGGATAAGAAAAAAACAACAAAATTAATAAGTAATCGAAGCCCTCTGCAGTGGTTTTAATAACGAACATAATATACATTTCGGTCATTTCCGCTTTAGAATACATACTAATAGGCCTAACAAATGTACTAATTGTTAAATAAATATGTTGACAAGACCGTATTATGTTGTTTTTCTTTTTTTCTCATTATCATTGCAAAGTGATAACGTGTAAATAAATTCCAAAGAAATAAATTTGTATATATCTCTGAAATATGTAGTTAATTTGCGGTCCCATGTTGAAAGCACTTTTCACTCATTTTGGTCTGTACTTTGAGGCTTTAAATTTTTTGGGGTCTCGTAGCCGCGTGCCTGAATGTCTGATCGTGAATTTAGGAAACCGGGTTCGATTCCGACCGACGCCAAATATTTCGAATTTTAAATGGCACATAATTGATCCCTGTGGTGCACTCTCCAAGCCAACAATGAGTGCCAGTGAGTTGACGGCTGCTAAACACCCGCACGGTATAACCACAACTGAACAAGTCAACAAATTACATTCGAATGACATTACACAAAATTTTCACAAATCATAAATAAATGCAGTTATTTTAATTAGCGGGATTTTGATAAAGTACCGCTTCATCGTTTTCCCAAATTTTGCTAATCCTTCCCTGACGCATACGACCATAAATCCCATGCTGTTTCGCGGTGCACTGCGTCATTACGAAGGCAGGTAGATTTGCAAATATCTTGAGACAAACCATACAAATATGTGAACATCATTACCTAAATCTGTGTACAATGCAGATTGGCACACAGCAACATTAATATGCCATGATGATATATTTATTTATTTAATTAACACCCTGTATTTATATTTATATAGCTAATCAAGTTACTGTTTATACAGTAGATGAAATAAAATACGAAATTGACGATAGGCAACACTTTTGAGTGCTGTTAATTCCTTATCACTCTTTTCGATAAGTACTTATTTCCCAAAACCCAAAACTAACAACTTAAGATTAGATACCCTATCTTTTATCCAGTTTTTCCTTATATTACATAACTTTCAACTGCAACTCGCACGCTACTGTTCCGTCTCCTTACGATGATGGATATTTCTTATGTTAGCAATAACGTGTGTCATTGCCAACCCTTTCGTCTCGCGAACACTCATCGTTCAAAGCACTGCACAAAGCGGTATTCATGTATAAAAGGAGATTTAAGAGTATTGTTATAAGCGGGCGATTGCTACAAGGGCTGTTGGCATTTTTAACGAGGTCAAGTAGGAAATATGCTGCGGTTTAAAGTGTTCGATACTTTGATAGTGTGCTTTCTAGGGAAATTGTCAAGCGTTGAATACTGAAACGATGAATGGATTATGAAGAAGTGCCAGGGAGGAAATAATTTGATGGATTATATTTGTGGGAGTATAATGTTATGTTTGACATTTTAAACATACGTTCACATCAAAGCATATACAAGAAGTATGTTATTTCCTAATATGTACATTACCTACACATATATTATTTTAGGATGCAATATACCTACAACCAAACTTAATTTACCTATATTACACCTGAACGTGTTTAGCACATGCAGCATAATATACTTTTTCTACTTCTGGCTTCGAATGTATTGACCACGGCGTGAATTTGGGCTGAACAAGAAAGCCGTAACCTACAAAACGAGTGTCGGTATTTCTGCTGCCTTAATTTTTAATTTACAGTCGTAGATAAAATATAGTATATGATATGAGATTCATTTTATATACTCTTTAGATACCGTGGTTAAAGCGACGATTATAAAACTTGTGACATAATACAATATCAACAACTTGTACAAAGAAATCAAAATATTATAAATAATAGTTAATTTTCAAATTAATATCAAGTTGGAATTGAACAAAACACGAGAAAACAAAACACGATATGGACAACAATTCAATAAATATACACTATTACAAAATCCATAAATGAAATAAGATATAAGGATATAATTAAAGTGCAATAAAAGGTCTACCTGTTTTAAGTTTCAAAAGTATCTTGATTAAAAAAATAAAAAAGTATACTGTTATTTATAAATCTTTAATATCTTGTGTCTTGTATTTTGGTAAGGACTAAGACCTGTGTTAATATGACCTTCCCAATAAATTATTACAATTTGTTATACTTGTTAAAAATCTCCGCCGGTATATATTAAATTAAAATAACAATTTTTATATTTTAGATTCTCGTTTGAATTTTGCATGTACTGATGTATAGCATTTTTTAAAATCTTAATTATGCATTTGTAATAGCGTTTCAAAAGTTTTATTTTTAACACTACTCTTGTAGATTATAACAAAACTAACATTTTAACTATACGTAAGAAAATAGTAGATGGTGCTTGAGAACCAACCGTTTTTACATGCATTAAATAAATAATTTAAATTCGTAAAACCAAACTTTGTCAATAAAATTTTTTACGTGTAAAAATGTACAAAACCTGTATATTCAAAATTAGAACAAAACATAGTTAAACATTACTTAATTCGGTAGATTTTATTTAATAACTGACAGGTGATATACTTATCATTTTTGTGAACTAGGTTTGCATTTTGATCAATCAAAGGGCAGAATTTATATCCCTATCTAAGCCAACATTATTTTTTTACGTGAAATAAAGTATAGTTTTAAATCACGTAACATTAACCGTAGTTATTCATGCTCGATTGAATAAGTTTTATACAAATCTTTTTAATAAGGGTAATATTTTTAATTTGTTTTGTCCATCTCTACAGTCGATATACGTATAAGAAAAACTGTTAGCTATATTGATAAAAAAAAACATATTAAATTTTTATTTGTACTCCTACAGTTTGTAAAGATAAATATTCTATTATATTCATAATATTCGCAATCGTTGACTTTTCCTCTTGCGAAGGGGAGATCTGTATCTACTTCTCGAAGTCATATAAAATGCAACTATTTTATCAATGCTTGCAAATAAGATATTTGTATTCAGGCTCCACATTGTATTGTGTGTATTCAAATCCAGAGCCGAGTCGCGGTCCTGCATCATTGTTCAAATCAATTTAAATTTGGAATATCACTCTTGCGTGTTGCAAATCTCGATAGGAATAAATTTGTTTTTCATGCATTTGCGAAATAAATCAAAAAATCCCATTTGTTTTGTATTTTTAGATTGACCTTATATGATTTTACGCACAGATTTAAATAATACGATCTGCTTCGCGAATAATTTGATTTTGATGGAATTGTTTATTTTACACCATACAATATTATAAATTAATATACAGATGAATAATTTTGTAGATAAATATTGACAGTAAATAATCGGGTGGAACCAAAACTGTATATGAAATGATATAACTTCATATTTGATGTAATAATTGATAAATTCCACACTAATTTGGTCGTTAGATGGTCGTTAGTTTTCATACGTAAATGTTGTCTCGTGGCCGCGTGCCTGAGTGTCAGGTCGAGAATCTGGGGAACCGGGTTCCATCCCGACCGACGCCAAATATTTCAATTTTAAATGGCACAAAATTGACCCATGTGGTGCACTCTCCACGCCAGCAATGAGTGCCCGTGAGGTGACGCCTAGTAAGCGCCCGCACGATGCAAATATTTCATCATAACCGATATCTGTGTACAAAGCAGATTGGCACACCCAGCAATGGGTAATAAGCCGTGATGATATATTTATTTATTTATTTTATTTTACGTGTGCTAAAAAAAGAAAAAAAAAGATACAGAGTGATCAAAAATAACTGATTCAATTGGCAATACAAAAATTTGTTTGAAATTGGTAAGACTGATGCATAAATTTATTTCCTGGCGTTGATACTGTTGACAATGACATTTGATAATTTTAAATTTAACTACATTTACATTTTTTTACAATGGTTGTTGTTTCCCTTACCTACATCCTTTTATTTCTTACATTAGCCACAGAGCAATAATCTAAAGTATTTCAATCATTCGAAATCCTATTAGCTGTTAGGTTCCTGCTCTGATATACCCTATTTGTATTTATTGTAAAAATGACATGTCAAATAGTATTTCCGCTTTTACCTGGTGTTATGTAAACTGTGGAATAAAAAAATCCTCAGAATTGTATTGCCAACTGAATCAGTTATTTTTGATCACTCTGTATAACATGAAATCGCGTCATTTATCAGAAAACGGGTTAGTACAAACCCGAAATTATTGCATTCACGTAGCAATCATCTTTCGCCATACAGTTCATGCATCTGCTACAGTCACTATTCATCCGCCATCAATACATTGTACTCCTTTCAAATACTAGCACCTTGCATTTATCAACCAGTCAACACCAGATTCATATTTCTTCCAACTTCATGCACTCGTATTATCATTCTTCGCAGTTTCTCTTCGTATAAGGCGATAAGTAGGTCTTAATTCTACCATATTGGAACAAAGACAAGTAAAATGAAATGTCGTTTAATCGCAGCCTATGTGTTTTTGTCTTAACTAACACTCTTGGAAGGGTAAAATGAATGATTCCGTTACATCAATTCAAATTCACATGACATGTAGAGTAAACATTTCTCACCTGATATGCTGTGACATATTTGATGGATGTCAACAGCTTTAACAAAATATTTATGATGAGTTGACACACTTATTGTATTTGTACACCATACCGTGACTTGATCTCATATTTATTTACAATACATTTATATAGCATATGTATGTAAAATGAAACGTTCATTCATTGAAAACCGTCGTTGATGTGTGGAAAACAGCGCAAAGAAAATTCCAAAAACTACCTTTGCTTTTAAAAAGCTCTAGAGCGACAAAGTAGAAAAAACGCTCGCTCCTCAAATTTCTAACTATACAATGTTGAGAAATGTTACTTGGCTACATTCTTAATGGAAAAGTTTAGTCAGGAATTAATGACACTGTAGTTACATATTACCCACTTACATAACCAAACAAAATGCCGCACTGCTGTTAAAATAAAATAGGGCATTCATTTACAAAAACGAAAGTATAAAATGCTTAGATTAGATTGAAGCAGTAGCTCAAGAAGAATGGAAAATATCGATAAGTAAAAATAAATAAAAAATAAATTTTTGTTATGGTGGAGGACCCCATTGTGGCGACTGTAGAAAAAATCTTGTGTGTGTTTCGAGCGCAAATGGACATTGTCGATTTCGAGAGAATGCCGCACTCCTGCGCCGCTCGTCAACAATCTCTCAGTCGACAATGTCGCATTTTGCGCTCTTAATGCACAAATAACTATTGTATGCCACTTAATAATTTATTAGAAACTTTATTAGGAGATGCAAATCACGAGCCTCAAGTTATAATTTTATATTTGAATATAATAAGATGTATTTCTAGAATCAAGTTAAATTTTACCCTTGCATCTCGTAATACTTTGTGTTTGTACAATCCGTTTTAATTTCATTTTTAAGAAAAAAAATTGCAATAAGAGGAGGAAATGGGTTAGGTTAGTATTTATTTAAAATTATGAAAAAGGGTGTGTGAGTGAAATATGTTATCTATTTGATAAGTCAACATAAGCAGTCTCAAATATTTGCTAAACCTTTTACTTTTCATTTCTTAAAATTCTTTTATTTGAATACATACTTCTTACGCTATTGAATTCAGTTCATGTCAATGTTCGACTCACTATAGCAAGTGTAACTATTGAAAACGAACATAGTTAAACTGTTCTATTTGTATACAAGGATGACAAGACAACTTACATGCAGTGATAAAGCGAAATGCATAGAATTGCAATTGTATTTTAGTTTGTTATTATCACTTCGATGCTGAGTTATTCAAAACGTACTTATTTAATGGTATATTAAATGTATGTACGTAGATTCTATTAGAATAACAGTGTTCTGCTATATAATTTATATTCAGCAACAGTAAAAGTTATTGATTTAATTGCGTAATTATATAGCTGCAAAGTATTTTATCTTAAGGGTAAAGAAATTTCATGGAATGACGAAAATAATTTATGTGTATGTAATTTGTAGATAGATGTATTTAACGGTATTGTAAAATACGTGGAAAATAACTTTTACACAAATCTTTCATCAAACTGTACATATTTATTTTCATACATATATGTTATTTCTGCAATAAAAATGATAATTTCAATTATTTTTTCTAAAAATAAAATGCAATACATACAGTATTTTTACTGTAAAAATGTATTACGATTAAGATTAAAACAAAACACATTATTTTACTGATGAGATGCAATTTTAGGACGATCAATAACTTATCAAGTAAAATGAATCTGCCTATTAACGATATTATATTGAATATTAAATTAATTAATAAAATTAAATATACATAAGAATACAATAATTGAAACTGGAGAATTATTCACACGAAGAAAAGTTACAAATTGTTACGTAGTATTATTTTGATATAATAAAAATAATAATAATAATAATAATAATAAAACAGGACATTTCTAGAAAAAACGATCTCCTTGAGTAAAACGTTATTACATTTGTTTGCGATTTTGTTTCAATTCCAGGGCTATCACTATGAAGAAATAACTTTCATAAAACTTTATATACAATATCTAAAATTACACAATGTGCATAATAAAATGTGATTATTGAATAGACTTTACAGAATTGACGTCACACACAAGAGAGATAGAATATCGCGATACAAACAAACCCCCTCCCGTTGTCCTTTTAATCAGTCGTCATCGTCAGGTACTGGGAATGGCTGACAGTTGTTTGTTTGAATAGGCTACTTGCGTGGTACTGAAAATCTGATATCTATCACTAAATACCTACAGTAAAGTTGAAAACGTATGTAAAAATATAAGTTTTATTTTTAAAAAAATATATGTTTTTTAAGAAATTAAGAAAGAAGATTTTCTTTGACGTCATTATTTTGAACTGGAGAAAGGGATGCATATTTAAAAATGTAACTTGTAGATTGCGAGCGAATGCGAGTTTTAATTTGATTTTGACATTAGTTCATTTTTCTGTCACTGTCTCTCTTCTTTATTATTTACAATTTGCGTGGTTTCTGTTAGTTTTATTACATATTTCGATTTGTTAAGTAGGATTTTAACTTAGCTTATACTCGTACAAGATTAAAATGACAAACGAAAATATTAACCTCCAAACTATTATTCAAACGTCAAACAGATGATCTGTCATGTTTAAATTACCCGCAAATGCCGTTACTATTGGACGTACCGATGTTCCTGCTTTACGACCATTCATTGGTTCGGCGTAATTCTAGATCATACATGGCAGTAATTTAAATAATTTTATTAATTTTTTTCTGGCCAATTAATGCAAATTTTGCCAAAAGAAAAATATGGGTAGCAAGTTTTTATAGTACCTTCAAAAATATTAAATAAAAATCTGATGTGTACACCACACGACTTCCTTGAACGCAAGACCAATATGAAGGTGAAGTATAAACCCAATTATAAAATTGCACGTGTTTGACGTAATTTGACATTAACATCTATTTTTTTGTTATTTTTTTTTCTAATCCATAGCAAGCTTCATTACAAAAACCAAAAAGTATATGTTTTAAATTTACATATCTCTCTTATACAAAGGGCTAATTTAATAATACTTACTTGATGTACTAGACGCAGAATTTAATTCTCTAAAACTCTTATTTGAAGCATTTATTTCTAAAATCAAAATGAAACCATTTTATTCAAGAAAAACTGTTAACAACTTCAGGTAATATATCACTTCCTGTTAGTCTGTTTTAATCAAATTCTGCTATGTTATTCCAATTGATATAAAAGTCTTATATACCAAATTTGAAACGTTTTGGATTTTATTTTAATATAGTTTTTCATTAAAATCTATTATAGGCTTCCAATAAAGTATCATTTCTGGAAATTATGTAATGACCAAAAAAGGAGGTGCACAACTAGATGTTATAGAAGTCCTAAATACAAAATTTCAACTTTCTACGGCTTGCCGTTTTTGAGTTATACGAGATATGTACGCACGCACGTACGTACAGACGTCACGACGAAATTAGTCAGAATGGATTCAGGGATGGTCAAAATGGATATTTCCGTTGAAATCTCAAAACCGAAATTTTTCGCGATTACAATAGTTCCTTTACATCGTACAAGGAAGTAAAAAAATGGCACGCAAATAGCCCATTCTCGTAACCCTAGCAAACATTACTTCTAAGCAGTGCCGCTAGATGCGCTATGAGCAAATTGTATTTTTGTGTCTATTGGATGCAGCATTTTATTTTCTACAACATTTATGTGCAACATTTTTGTCGAAAATTAATTGGCCATTTTTGCGAAAGGAAAGACTTTCCCCATGTTAAACGCTTATGGCCCGCTTTTTGTGTTACATTCGGTATACCGTATACGAGTATAACGTATGTACACTAACAAACATTGTTGTATGTGCATGAAGTTTCAACTTACATTCATGTGTCTAAGTATTTGTCTTTTCAGTATTAACCTGAATTTTGATCATTACCATGTACCCTGTGTCCCGGATATTAGATCCCATTTGTACAGTATGGACTCCAAAAAATGGGAACGATAATTTACTTTTCTAAACCAAATTTCAACGTATCACAGAGAATACAATATTTTCCTTTTCCTATATAACAGTCATTTAATTCACATAATTTGACTCTAATTTCAATATAAATATATTTACTTTAAATTTGCTGGAGAATGTAATTTTCTGTTCAATTTAAAAATCCTTATTTAATATACTAGTTTTACATGTAAAAATAAATACAAGCACGCTATGGAAATCACGGCACCTCCCTTGTGTGTAATATTCATTTTAATATGATAGTAAAAGAGAAAAAAACTAATATAGTAAAGTGTAATGAATATTAAACAAGTTCATTACCGTAGATACAGCTTAGGAGCTTGTAAGCATATTATACATATTTAAGTAAAGCTTTTGCACTTATAACATTCCATAATTCAATAAGCTTGAAAGCTCTGCATAAGGGTGAGTGACCCCATGCTTTTTACTTAGAACTATAATACATCACAACGCACTTTAGCACCGTACGTTTTAAGAGGCGTTATAGTGATTTTTTTTAAGTTAGCTGCTTTCAACAAACGCGAATCCTTTGATTTCACTTTATCGTTAGTGTAGTTATCCGCCTAGCTTCTCCTACAATCTCGTAAACATCCTAGAAGAAGATTAAAGCATTTTTACAGCTAACATAAAACTAGGAAATTTGCTGGTTTTAATTTAAGAGAAGTACTTTGAAGCGAAGGAAATAAATTTTTATGAAAGTGCAGTAAAATAACAAAAAATTGTAAATTGCGAACAGTTTTTTATAAAGTAGCATTAGAAGTTAATAGAACTGTTTTCTAGACATAAAAGTCAACTAATTGTAATTTATTTTTTGCAGCATTTTTACTGAAAGTTAATGAAAAATTAATGGCAAACAATTTGTTAGTGCTTAGCTTTTCACATTTTCTACTCGGGAAACTGTGTGGAAAATTTTATCTGAACTAGAATTTTCTATTTTAACATGCGCAATTTAAGTAATGTATTGCAGTCTGTGTTTACCATTGAGGAAAACTTGTTTGTTTTCTTTCAATCAAACCCACGAGTGCATTGCATTTCGATTTAACAAATTAATGTTGACACAAATACAAATTCGTCATCGGGAAAGAGTTCACTATCATCAGAATGAGTTGAATGATAAAAAAATAATGCAATAGTTCAATAGGGTCCTCTACCATTTTACAATTTTTTTACTGTAAGAACAGGACGAAATAAGAATTTTAATGCAGACGCGACTTAAAAATTTTACGTAATAAGCAAGATATAAATTTTTAAAGTTAAGAATTTGGTGCGTGACGTAGCAGGTATTTCCAGTGATCGACAAACTGTTAGTTCTATTCGCATAACTGAAATAGGTAACATACTATATATATATATATATATATATATATATATATATATATATATATATATATATATATATATATATATATATAATAAATTATAATTTGTTTCTTTGTGTGTAATCATATTTTGCGATAATAATGTAATACGTATTATTTTTAGGCAGTTGACGATGGAACAAGGATATTTAAAAACTGACTCCGGAAATCTTCCTCAAGTTGATTCAGCTATGCTATGAAGATTTTAATCTTCAAATCCATTATATGCACATAAATATATTAGTCTCATTATCCATATCAATGTTTATTAAAATATTAATAAACTAAACTTGAATACGACAATTAAACACACTACTTATCTACAGACACACAGACACAAAAACATCGTCAAACTTATTTTTTATATTTTAGGAAGTTCATAATAAATTTTATCTCTATAAACAAACGGTAGGTAACTATATAAAATACAATTTTCAAACAGTAATTTAAGTTATACTTCCCCTAAAATATTTGGTATACTTATACGTTTCCATTTCATCTAAGTTATTAGCATCGAATACAGTTAATCTGAAAATACGTGAGATCTTAATTACCCAGTTTGTTTAGAATAGGACGCGGGATTAATTTAAATTGGAAAATGTTGATTTGTTGAAATTGGTAGTAAAAAAATACAATCGCTAGTCTTTTGTTTCATAATAAGACAATTACCATTCTAAGGCTCAGGATTGTCATCTCTGGCTAATCTGTCTTTTAACTTGACTAACAGAAAAGTATAGGCATAGAAGTTTCAGCATAAGTAACAAAATAGTTATCAGACAGAGATAAAAGTACCGGGCTTTAATCATAGTCCTACACATCGTAATGATGTCGAGTAAATCATTGACACGAAATAAAAAACAGTAATCCATTATCTTCTACAATTTATTACTAAGAACATTAAACTGTATTGATGACAATCACTATATTTAAATCATGCTTTTAAATCAATGATTTGAATAAGGCCAATCCTGGTTCAAAGCCTTTAAGAAATGGAATTTGCCAGGTGTTATTAGATGCAAATAAAAGCAACTTACCTTATATTCTCGCATATAATATTCAAATATTCAGAAACTTCTCACCTGAAAAAATTTAATAAAAAGTAAGAAATCCCAAATGTTCAATTTCCTCTTGATAAAAACTGTGCGTCCTTATGCAGAACAAGAAATATTCGTATTCGTCCGGGGTGAGAAAATCGACGGTGATAAAATGGTTGGGAATAAAAAAGCACAATAATGATTTTTGGCGACCCTTGGTGGCATAACCACGGTAGGGTGGAGCTCTTGGCCCTTAGGGTAAGGGAGTAAGAACTTAGAACATACATAACCACGTTGCAGTAGACTGTATTGATCATTGCGTCTAGTAGGGGAGGTGAAGTGTGATTTTGTGCTACATTGAGCAATATGGGTAATAATATTTGTCAAAAAACATGTGGAAGTTGTTTTTATAGAGGTATCAATATAAAGCAGGAAATATCTTACGTGGCCCACTCATTCCTTCAATAGAATAGTACCATTTGTTTTTTATCAGTTATAAATTTTTGATTATGATAACTTTTTCTTTGGAATTACTTAAAATTTATTAATTCGTAATCCATTTATACCAGTGTCATGCTAGAATGATTGAGAATAAGGAAATCAGGTAGGCCGTGGAAAACAAAATTTGGACCATCATTTTAGGACCGCTTTCACCAAAGTAAGGATAAATGTCAGGTTATAGCTAACCAAAGAATAAATTTATATAGTTAAGAATAAATTAATTCCACATTTCACCAACCAAATTAATTTATACAGCTGTCAAATATTTATCCGCATCAAAAATCGAGGGGATTTATTTAACCGTGTTATTTATGCCGTTGCCAAAGATAACTGAGATTGGTGAAATAAAAATCTGTACTTATGTAGTATTTATTTAGTTAAGAATTTTTTAACTTAGCTTGGTGAAAATGGCCCTTAAACAGTTAAGTTAGTTGTTTGAAATTAATTTGCCAAAGTTAAGTTAATTATAGCAAATACCATAGATGAGGATATTTTTATTAGTTTATTTTATTCAGACTGATTATTTATTGCACGAAATATTTATATCGAAGTTTAATTAATTAGTCTTCATACGCAAATATGTAAAGGGTAGAAGGTTTTAGTGTTTAGTCTATTTAGGGCTTGTATGCAGCTGTCGCCGTTTACCCTCCAACCGGACTCACCGAGCCGCAGTGTTTTACCAATGCCGTACTGCCGGTTTTTGTTTGAAGAAGAGATTGATGTTGCAAACTGCAATTAATGATTATTTTGAATGAATTCCAAGAGAATTTAAGAAGTGGAAGGAAAGAATGGTAAAGTGTATTATTGTTAAAGGGAATTACTTCGCACATATATATTTAAAATGAAATTCAAAAAAATATGAACGATATTAATATATTATTAATATGGAGTTAAAAATAACAAATTTGTATTTTATAGAATATCTTAAATATTATTTGAATTCAAAAAAAATAACAATAAAAATTCTGTGACATCACTTGTGCAATAGAGCAACGAGAGCTAAAGAGATAGATATATGTACCTATCTTTGTCACTGTCATGAGCTGCTTTTCCCACTTATCAAATTTGCTGGAAAAAAATAAAATGAGATTTTCTAAAATTCGTTATATTTATTAAATTTGATCTCCTAAAATATTTGAAAAAGTGACATATCTATTATTGCCATAGAAACCTGACTCTTACAAATCTAGTCCTATATGTGGAGCAAATGGGACCGTAATTCCACCGTATAACCACATGAATTTTCTATTAATTTTTACCTTTTGAACAAATTATTTTAGAATTTGCATGTTGGTATTACTTACTGTTAGTATAATTGTAGCGATAATGAGATCTTTAGTTGTTTCTGATGTATGCACGCATTTTATTACCTTTGATATTTTTTGACATTTTGATTTTGTAATGTAATGATCTTATTTTCCAACTGTACTTTAACTATCCCTAATGATGATTCATTTGGAATCGAAACGTAAGGAAAGTTAATTTATTTACTATTTAATAAACCCTGTTTACCACGTCTGCATCTCCAATTTTTCACATCATCCCTACAAACTATTTTAGATTTGAAAGTACTAGAATGGTACTAGTTTTATTTGAAAATATAATGAGTATCGTAATGTATTTTCTATGTGAACCTAAAATCCTTTACCTCGCTTTTGCGTCGTACAAATTAGTTAATTAATAGCAGTATGAAGGAATGATTTCCCTTGCTGAGATTGAAACTAAACCCTTTTAGAGTTTGTAAATAACGCAATTAAAATCTTCCCTGTAATGTAATTGAAACAGTTTTTCATCTCAGGTACACTTGAATGGTACGACGCAATATTTCATCTGTTTACCAACGGCTTCCATTAAAGTCAACAGCAGATTCCTCTTAAACTGCGCCCTTTAAAGTTTACTCAATTACTCTTGTGCCTTGTTGACAAAAATCGCTGTACTAGAGGACGGAAGTATGGTTGCGTGCATTGAGCACGTTTATTGCAATCAGAAAGGCGATCATTTACCTCCCCTTTTGATTTGTGAATGTGAATGCATTTACTTACGTGGAATTCAAATGAAAAATGAACTGAAAAAGAACGGTGCTTTGCATGCAGGTTCTTTTCACCTCGTGTATGGTAAATAAAAAATGCTGACTTGACAGTCTTGACATTATCATTAAAATGAAAGGGAATATAAATACATACATTTTAACATTTTACTCTTCAATAAAAATTTATCAGATGATAGCGTAAGCCTTAACCAGCCTTAAAGAAAATTTATTTTCATTGCACTTTTTTTTCAGAATTTACTTAGTAACATTTTCATTAAATCTTCACATATGTAAATTAATTTGTGAATAATTTATAAGATATTAATTCAGAGGACTCTAGTTTTCCGGAACTTTCCTTTATTGACAATGGCCGTATTCTGTACAAAACTGTAAGTCATACAAATCTGCAAATCTGTAAAAAATGACAAATACACATCTATTTTTGTTGATTAATATAAAATAATACTTAAGAGTGGACGCTTTCGTTGTGATATTGTTCTTTATGTTGAGATTTACTGTTTTATACACATCAATCTTTCATATATTAATTTAATAGAACAGAATTTCCTGTTACTACTAAGTGTTCTCATGCTCAAAATGAGTAACGGAAAATATTCAATTTCTACACTAGTGTGAAAAGTAATTATAGTCAAGAAAATTTACTCTGTCGAGTTCTGCAATAAAACTATAAATATCGTAATCATGAAAAAGCGGCATATTGCACTTTGCTTGCATTATAACATTCGATGCTAACGGGACATTATTTGCGGCGTTTTGTTCAAATGAAGACATGCATTGCTTGAAATCTTAAGGGTAAGAATAGGGTACGCTACCTGGTCCGAGTGCTCTATACGGTAAAATAATCTTTCTGTTCCTTTAACATAAATGCTACTCGTATTTTTGTATGTCGCTTTTTCATAATTATTGTGATATTTATTGACTGAGTCAATTTTCTTTTCCATAAAACTCGACTTTTGTTTTGTTATGAAAGCAATTGTCAGGTTCGCTTGAAAATACCATGGGTAGCCTCCCAAGTACTATGTCAAAAATTTACAATAAATTTGCTAGAAAAAATGGGGAAAATGTGATTCTGAAGCTTCATGCAATCACTAAAATACGAGGCAAAGGAAAATAATTATTTATTATTATTAGTTATTATTAGTTTGTGTATGCAACGAATAATATTAAATTTCTGAGTAATGAATAAATAAAACTACAAGTACGAGATTTTCAAAACTTTTCCTCATCTAGTCATAATATAGATAATCTCTTCTTGAAATTTTCTACTTTAAAAGTTTCCTGCAAGATCTCAATACCGATAATTAATAGGGCATAATAAAGTTCATCCCATCGTTTATTCGAAGAATTCAGGAAGTATTTCTCGGGGGTATCTTTTGTTCGTTATGATGTGGAAACATGTTCTATCTTAATTCTCTCCGTTTCAAACTTTCCTGTTCGACACTAAGACATCCGGTATTTTCAAAACATAACAATGGTTGTAGTTAATTATACCAACGTGTGGTGAATATATAATTATAAGGTAATTTATTACCCGATGTAGGCTTTGTGTAGGTAAAGCTGTATTTAGAGGTATGAACCTGTGATTTTGAATAATTATCTCACAAATAATACATTTCTAAGGACGTTACATATTATTTTCAAGGATAATTTATAAAATCTTATTATAATAAATGTGTCCGTTCTAATTTCATTTTTTACTTGTACAGATTTAGAGAATTTCTTTAAGATTTATAGCCTACTTTTTTGAAAGCTTTGATTGAAATTTCTTTAGAGAAATAAAGATAATGGAAAATCCTTTCATCTACACATAAATATTGAAATATATTAACACGAACCGTCTACGAGTCTCTCATTAGAAAAATTCTTAAAGTTTTCAAATATAATGATACATGTTTCTCATATTAATTACACGACAATTAAGGATTTTAATTATTGATACACATAACACATACTACTTTCCAGAATATAGGTTAACTTCATTAACAACATAAAACAGTGTAGTATTATTTGTTTATAAACATTTTTAACTAAGAATGAACTTATATTCTAAATTAGTAATTTATTGCAGCCTAAAATTTGTAAATAAGTTTAGAAAATGTCAGAAATTGCATTCTTTTGCTGTAATTACCGCTGAATTAAAGTATCGACCCACTATTACTACTAGTGTAGATTCACAAGTACTGAATCAGTAGCCAAAAGCCATAGGCGCGCGATCTGCTTTTTATTAGGAGACTTAATTGTTTGTAATATTAGGCAGCAGCACAGCCAAAGGTTCATAGCCGCGCGCACTATTTTCTTTGGGGGCAGCTGCAGGGACAATGTACGCATGCGCCTTCGTGAGAAGTGTTCAAAGTTAAAACAATAATAATAATTAGGAGTAAAACTAATATTTGTAAACACTTCACACGAGGGCGCATGCGTACACCGTCACTACTCCTGCCCCCAAATAAAATAGTTCGCGGACCTATGAACCTTTGACACTCTGGCTTCTGCTTACATTACAAAAAATAGACCCCTTAATAAATGGTTGCTGGCTGCTGATTCAGTACTTGTGAATCTACACTACTAAAGGCAGTCTTTTACACTATTTTATTATAAAACTATTCCAAATTTTACGAATTTTCTAACTTAAATTTTGTTTTATGGCCGTATTCTGTACAAAACTGTAAGTTTGTAAAAAACTGACAAAAACACAAGTACAGAATACGGTCATTAGTTTGTTGTTTTTGAAAATGAGATTTTAACCACAGTAACGGTAAATGGTTACCGCAACATTATTACCGGGTTCTTCAGACATCAAATGGTTTGTATAGACCATACTCTAGTAACATGTGGTTCCAACAGAACGGCACATGTCAAAATGCGCGAAATCAATTATTGATTTATTGCATCAACAGTTTCCAAGCCGTATCATCTCCAGAAATGCGACATCAATTGGCGCTGTACGACTTCTTTTTGTGGGATTATGAAATCAAAGATCTTTGCCAACAATTCTCAAACTCAAAACCAAAGTCGAACATGGTTTTAAATGAAATTTAGTAACATCTCTGCCCAAAAAACAAGCATAGGTATATGTACAATAATATTCTTATAAAAATCATATCGATTAAACAAAAAAAATGTTTTATTTAAAAATTAAATGCGGCGTTCTTTTTATTATCTAAAATTCTGTGTGTGACAGGGTTCTAAAATTAAATGAGGAGTAAAGTGGGATTAAAAACTGATTCTCGTGTTAAACGACCATCACAGATTCTAACATTCACCCTGTGTGTATGTAAAATATTTTAGCGTAGTCACTGCTTCAAAAATACATTCCTGAATGATAAACTGTCTTATTTTTCATACACGAGTGCGTCTGAAACATGAAGTGGCAAACGTTACCAGACTTAACATAAATCATTTACAGATATCTGTTTATGAATAAGCCCACTAGTACCCAAAATATAATCAGGAAAAGCTAACAAAAAATATAATACAGATTTACTCGAATTTCATAAATATTGCGATATTCCACCACATGTGTTGTACTAATCCAAAACACCACACTTTTTACCCACCTAAACATCCCGCAATATATAACAAAAACCTCATTCCGCTATGACATCCTAGTGAGCTTGGTAAGCATTTCTATGATAGCGTCTAGGGAGGGAGTGTGAGTCACTCCCTCCCCCTAAGGGCTTCTCGGATGACGTAGGGAAATGATTGGAATAGCCCAGGGTGAGCGCTCGTTAGGGTGCACGGGATGCCAGATGCCAGGGTAAACAAGGGTGGATTGCGACACGAATTGAACGGAAGGAATGTAGAGGATCATGATATCGTCGTTCCTTATTATAGGAATTTTAATTGTGAATTATAATTGTGAGCCTAAGATGCTTATATAGAATAAGATATTTCATGAAATGGAAAACTAAAAAGGATTGTGGCTTATTTTATGGTAGTTCATTCTTGGTATTATCTTAAGTACAGACCTACCAACAAAATGTTGGCAACAAGTTGAGAAATGTTGGCAACATGTCTGTTGGGCACAGCAACTTGTTTCTGGATACATGTAGCTAACAGCTTTGCGCGTCTAAACCAAAACCAGTTGCTCATCTAAACCAAATTCAATTTTGAAATAAAAATGGATCCGATTGCATCGACTTTTCAACTAATAGACACAGCGTACGAGCAACACGCTTGTCCTGGTATAACAGTGCAGACATAGTACCTCTATCCTTCAACATTACGGAAGTTAAGAAAGCGCGGCAAAATTGAAATTATAAATTTTGACATGAAGCCATTGGCTTCTTCTTGTGCAATCTTTAGGAAACCTAGAAGAATATAATATATTAATATATAGTGGAGCAGTAATAATTAATAAGAACTTACATAAGAAATGACATAGCTTAGCCGCATACGTACTGCTGACTGCACGAAATACACCGTTTCCCCAATTTTTTGTCGCATATAAACTCCACAACACATGTATGTATATATCACGAATTATACATTGACCGAAATAATTGTAAATGTTCTCCAAAAAAGTAAATAACATACAACTCAAACAGCTGTCACGAAAGACGGAACAGCAAAATATCAATTTTGACAACTATTTATGAGAACTTCCGTACTGTTGAAGGACAGAATATACATCTCTATCCTTTTATGTTGGAACAATATTCTAACCATAAATGAATAGGAGACACTGGGTCTAGTAGTTGAAAGGTCGATGTCCGACTGCTCCTTGTGGTGCTAGTGTTGCTCTCATCATAATAGCTACCCATATCCAAAAACGAAAAAGATGGTGGCAAAAACAGTTTTTGCAAAATGGGGAAGATGTGGCGAAAAAATTATGTCTGAATTATTTTTGTGCGATGGTAGCTCGTTCCGCAATTTCGTTAGATTAACAAAATCTCCAAAAGGACTACAGACTATCGTGCCTTGTGTGTAGGACACTGAGCGATGTTTTCCATTTGAAATGGAAATGGGTACCACGGATACAAGCAACATGCAACAAATTTCTTTGATATCGGGCCGCAGGATGTTGATATGTATCCCGGATTATTCTTCAATTTTAAGCAAAAAAGTAGTAAGAAACATAACCGATTATGTCTCCTACTTATCGAGTACCAATCTCTTGAAGATTGTCTTAGAGGTGTATTTAGGGTCATCTAACTATTGATGTAGATGAGACAGTTTTTCTACAAACATTGATTTTCTTATTTTTTGTTGATGGAGATGAAATGACAAAGACACACAAAAACATCCAAACCCTAGCCGGAATTTGAATCCGGGACCTTTGATATACGAAGAGACAACGCGCTACATTACTACCTCGACCGGTACACTTTCAAATCTATAAATATATCCCACTAAACAATTTCGGAAATTTTTACAATGTTCATATAAATTTAGAATTCTCTTGGTTCAGTTTAATTTAATATTATTATTTTTTGGTATATATCTCCTTACAGAAGGAATCAAAATGTCTCCCCATACAATGGGGCATGTAACCTTATTAAATTTCTATATACGTCATAAAAAATTTAAATTGCTGCTGTAATATTAATATAAACTTCAATTATGTGTCGATAGTGTAGTTAGAAGATCGAAAGAAAAATGTAGCCAAAAATCTGCAGAAAACATCGCGAGGATTTTAACTCAAACACTGGTTCGAAAATACTTCGTGAACTATGTAGATCTTCTGTAATTTGTAGTAAAAAACTTGAAATCGAAATAGAAAAGTGGATGAGCCGGTTACATTTTGAAAAATATAAAAGTACCTTTTCTGTAAATTTAACTCTACTTTAAAAAATTGAGAACAAGAAAAATTTTGGACGATAAATTTTGACCTAGGTATCTTCTTTTATTACAAAAGTCCTTGAAATAAGACTCCGTACACTAAAAATAATATTCCAAGAAGGAAAACTTGGGAATATCTTGATGAATATTGTTTAAATATTACGAAAATTTTAGTAATTTACTTGTTCAAATATTTGGGTTTCTCGTGAAAAACAAAAAATATGTCCCAACATTCTAAGAAACAGTAAAGCGAAAATAACATGATTTAGGCCCGGTTTTTCCATCCCTGAATAAAGTGTCAGTTAATTTAGCTGCCAGATAAAATTAAAATATGGCATCAATATTAGAGCATAAATTGACTAATTTATACACAGTTTATCCATAGATGGGAAAAACGGAGCATAGAATTTTTTTAGAAAACTTTTAAAGAAAAATTTTAACTATTATTAACATTTATATACATATTTAGTAAGTAAATACTACTGTTCGGTTAAAACTCAATCATATATTATATCTACGGTTTCGAATGCTTAATGCTCTTAACTCTTTTATTTTTACGTTTCTTCGATAATTACATTTATCATTTTCATCACATTACGTACAGCAATAAATGTTTATGACACCTCTCTATGCAGTGGTAAAAGGTTCAGCAATTCTATAGCAATCTTCCGGAACAGGAATACGACGTCGTCTGATTGAGTGCAGCTCTTAACGATTTTGTTTGGGGGAGAAGTGAAGTCCGATGCTCTGCTAGTTTGCCACAGGCAGATGAAAAAAAGCAGGAGACAACAGACAAACACCGCAATCGGGAATTTTATTAATGAAAAGTTTGCGGGAGAGTATATAGGAATTTTAAATTGATTTTTCACTAGTAATTGTTATTTGAATGCAACATTGTAGACTGGATGATTAATTTATGCACAATCACGATTTTAATTTTGGGTATTGATATTGATTTCTGTTATTTTGGCGAATTAGTTTGAAAATTGTATATCAAACATACGTAGATACTAGATACACACCTACATATGTGTAGTTACATTTTTTTGAAGTTTGTTGCAATCTATTGCTTTACCGAATACATTTTTACACGAATAATGTGATGAATTTATCTTTGTGAATTTCTTATTTTTAAACTTGTATAAATAATTTTTAATGAAAACATTAACATTGTAAAAAATTCGTCTTAACATTAATAACATTTAACAACGCTTTGAAGAGAAAGCTCAAATAATATTAATTATTATACCTTTCATTACGTATTATATCAGTAAACCAATTTGAATTCATTGATTTTACAAACTGCATGCGTACTCATATTTTGAACGATGCTGTATATTTAGAATCGCCTGAAGGTAAATTTTGTTTTTAATTATAAAAATGTTAAGTAGGATTCTACAACATCTGTAGATATTAAATTTAAGTCTTTTTGTCCTTCTTACTAGTATTAAATATTATGGCTATGTACCTATTGCACCTTATATGAACGACTTTTTCAGTCAAAATTACGCGGAACTGTTTACATGTAATTTTCAAAACAGGTTTACAAATTGATTTGAAATCAGTTTCGGCGCAGGCGCATTTGACTGATGTAAGTGATAGATCATCTTCACTTCAAATTCTTCGTTTTATCATTATTCCAATTATTTTTTCTTTGTACCACTACGCACTAAAACTACACAACTGTCAGTTTATTTGTATGTTAGTAAGACCAAATAACACAAAGCTACAGAAACGTTGTGCTATGTACGCATACGCAATATCGAAGTCAAACACATGAACTTTAGTTTTGCTTTGAGGTAACTCAAAACCGTTTTGACACTGTATACATGGCGTTTTCAAAATTAAAATTATTTTTAAAACTGTTTAAAAACTGCTTGTAGACTCAGTAATTTATATTTACATTTATTTTATATCTGTGAAAGAATCAGGAATTTTCAAATTATAAATAAAAGCGTGAGAAAATGTTATTTTTATTTACGAACACTGTAAAATGCATAATTATGCGGAAAATTGAAATGAAATTACAAGTAATATTAGTGTTATGTTGAAATATTTTGTCGTTACCATAACATGCGTAAATTACTTAATATCAAATTTCCGCTATACTCAGTTTCAATCATATACGAGTATTAATCATAAATATAACAATATGACTCAGTGACTCACATTTTCCCATACACAGCGTTTATTCTATGAAGGAAATTACGGGAATAAATCAAAATGAGACATTAAATAATAATTTGCCAGTAAAATACTTTGAAATTAATTAATAACTAAAATGAACGATGTAATCCTAGAATATTTAAAAAATTATTTAAGTGGGTATTCTTTCAGCAGGCATTTAGAGGTTTGTAAGAAATGACTAATACAAAAGGAAATTCTATATTTGTTTATAAGTACACCATTAAAGAGCAACTTGCTGAAGTTTGATCACTCATCTAAAAACGGATGAGTCATCTTCCGGTTAGGGAGAGGGTGATCTGGACTCACTTCCTGGAAATTTCTTCGAGAAATCTATCCCAATGTTTATCGTTCAATATCAAAAGGACACAAAAGAAATTGATGAAAGACTTCGTAAAAGCCATTTTTGTACAGTTGAAAAAATAATAATTTCTAATTCTTAGCAGCGTTAGATTTTGACATTACGTAATTTCATTACATGTTATTCTCATAACAATTCGTAATTGTACATTATAATTAGTAAAAATGCACATATCCAAGATACGATTTTGTAGGAACAAGAACTGAGTAGAAGTACAATACTTGCTAGGTGCTGGGCATTAATGTCACCGTCTTCCATTCATATTTTTATTATGTTCTACTGTTGTGATGTTTTTACCATTCTTCATAGGTAGTTAAATGTTAAACCTCTATTATGGATACAACGTAAGTTTTCAAATATTATTTTTTTAAATAAATCTGATGACATTCTTTAATTAATTTACTTTTATCTTCTAGCATATTGAGTTTGCCACAATTTATATTGTGTACTAGGTATGGGAATCACAAAAATTTTACAACTCATTTAAAGGTAATATTTTATTTGCTTTTTTTATCTTATGGCACATAGCATCAATACCATTTTATCTTAAATTCATAGACATACACATTACTATCATCACAAGCACACTGAAGCAACTAGCTGTTAGTTTTTAAATCAGTGGTATACATATAAATATAAAAGTCGTAAACAATAAAATCAAATTCCACTCATATGGAATCACAATTTAAAAAAGTAATGTCTAATTCTAAGCCTTTTTCTTAAAAATAATGTAATGGTAATTCAATTACAATTTGCAAGTAATGTGCCCAGCTCTGATGAATGATATTTTTTTTTGTTTTTTAACAATGTATATCTTCACTGTTATTTTGTTTATACTTCTAGAATACAACAGTAATTGATTTAATTAGGCAAAAATAATAATTTAGACTGAAACAATTTAAAAATAATTGCTATTTTAGTACCTAGCTAATAGAACAGGAGTTTTAATTGGAAAGTTTGGCAACACTGACTGTAAAACGCGATGACACTTTTATGAAACAAAAACCTATAAAATGTAAATAATTATTTATAATTTAAATTAAAACAATGAAATAAAAATACAATGTTCTGAAAATTGAGAAATATTTAAAAATGTCAGAAATATTTGAAGTAACTATTAAATATGCTAGTTTTTGTGAGCGTAATCTCAATCAAAATTGAGGGAAATGGAACAGATTAGATATAACTTAGTGGCAAGTGTGATTTAAATATCTATGAATCTTTTGCATTAACTAGAACATACTAGAATTAGAAATATTGGAATATTATTTTGTTACAAATTGTAAAATCTCTCTTTTGTACAAGGCAAGTAAATATGAAAACAAATAAATAAAAATAAGGAAGTTCGTAAGAAAATATAGTTAGCGCTTCCAGATCCTAGAATGTCGAATAGAAAAAATTCAAATAAAAAGTTACATCATATTTTGTACTAAAGTTCTACCTCTTTTTATAATCATTTTATTTTCATGTATTATATTTTACATTTTTATTGCCTTCTTCATTAAAATAATCTAAATTTTTCTTTAAAATTCCTGTAGAAGTCATTAATGACAAAACTAACAAAATTTATTTTTACTCAGAATTTAAGTACTTCATATACGAATTTTTATAATTCCGGGGATTACACTTCCAAATATCTTGCAGATGTAATTACAAAAATGAAATTTTCCGCCGACTTACATATTCCCAGCATCTGTAATATAATACTAATGTAATTTTTAATAGAATTCATCATTCCTTACTTTCCAGAATAAGTTTTACCTTGAAGAGAATGTGACCACAATTAATTTCGTAGTTTGTTTTAAATTTATACAAAACCACATAATTATAACATTTCAAATATTTATGTGGTAATAATTCGAAGAATTATTTTTTATTTTTAACGTCTTCTGAAATATGTTTACAACATGTTACGGGAAATATATTTTACACAAATTGACAGATAACGTAAAAAAACAGTGGAAAAAAGGTTCGTTCGTTAAAATCACAATAATGTTGTAGTAGAATTAAATCACGCACAGAAATTATGGACCAAATGTCTAGCTCTTTACTTTTCTCTTCTTCCTTCTCTTTCTGGAAATAAATCTCTAACATTGCGAATTAAATTAATATTACCGAATTTCCTAACACTGATTGACAATGATAATAGCTACATCCTTAATATTTAAGGTAATAGATATTATAACCTGTACAGCTGACTTGTTAGCTGACAACATGGACTAATCAAATACAAGGAAAAAGTTTTGTTAAATACTTACATTACTTAAAAGTGTAAATAAGTAGCTTGAAGAATATTTATGTTCATTTTATTGTGGTAAGGTAAATTCATCTTCCATAAATTAGTATTCCATATTTTACTACAAAGAAAAAATGAAATATTGTGCTAAGGCTCTCATTGGAGTCACATAAATTGATCAATTTGAAACTGATCAAAATATATATACCGGATATTTACTATTTTCCGAACATAGGAAATTCAATGTTAAAATTTTGATTTGGCAATATCTCTTTACCTATTAATTTTAGTCAAAAAAGTGAAAGAAGAAAAATGTTGAGAATGAAAAAGTGCATCAATTAAGTATAATTTTGTTGTTCAATTGTTTCTTAGGAACGAGTTAGGAGCAAATGAAAATACACGATTTAAGGCTATTATCAGAATGCCATAAAAAATAAAACAAGAATTTCTTTGTTGTTTCTGAATATCTAACAAATTTGACATTTCGTTTGATTTTATTAATATTAGAATTTGTGATTTTTTTTTTTTTAGATAAAGTAAGTTTTCTTGTTATTCTAATTATAATAAAATCAAAAGAAATGTCAATTCTGTCAGATATGTCAGAAATAACAAACACAAATTTATGTTTTATTTTTCATGGCACTCTACTAATTGTCTTAAATCATGTATTTTCTTTTGCTTCTAACTTGTACAAAAGAAAAAAATGAAAAACAAATTAGTACTCAATCGATGCACTTTTTCATTCTGAACTTTTTTGTCTAAAATTAATAGGTATTGCCAAATCAAAATTTTAACATTGAATTTCCTACATTCCAAAAAAAGTAGACACCCGGTAAATATGTTTAAAATAACTTTCGTTGTTAATACCTAATTGGACATATGCTCCGATAAAAAGCATTTTTATTTATAATATAATGTCAAGTATAATTAATAAAAAAACTATTGTCCTAGTTTTGGTACAAACCTTAACAAACCCACTTGGTTTCTATCTGGCGTGACATCATAAATTCAAACAAGTGTTATTACTGTTATTAGGTCTAGTTACATCGGTTATTCCATTAATATCTGCATTCATTTACTTGAAAATTAATTCCAGATTTGAAAAATGCCATAGCAGAAAACTTGAAATTAGTAAGAATTTAGACTAGAGTAGATGGATGTGTGACGTAGATGTTAAGGGCATTAAAAAATTAAAAAAAATGTAATTTTTTGAAACTTTAATAGTGTCTTTCATACAGTTTTAGGTCTAGTTTTAATCGATATGGTCAATTTTCTAATTATGGTGGAGGACCCCATTCTTTTGGTTTAAAATTGTGATAATGGCACTAAACCAGGTGTACTAGTGAAAATATTTAAATAAAGGATATTAAAGATGAGCCAGAACTTATGGTAAAATAAATAGAACAAAATAGGATATGGATTCACTAATTCAAAATAATCCTAAACAATTATCCAATTTATTCAAAAATATCTTCTACGAAATATATGAAATATGAATATGCAGATGGTCAATTTCATGTGAAAGTAGTTAACTTGATAGCTTCTTCGTAATTGGTAATTTTTTATCCTGAATCAGAAACAAACCCATGCGAAAGCCAAACCACTCGAATGTCCATGTTGCATTGCAAGCATCATACATATGCATCGGTCGTATTCAAGTAGGTACTACTCGTACATTGAAGTGAACACATATGTCAGCGTGTAGAATCTTCGCTGTCATTCCGACTGCATTGAAATCAGCTCAAGGTTACTCGTGCATGTCACTCCCGCGTTATCTTTATGCGTATCATCAGACATAGTCGGCGAAGGAGCATTTCAAAAGGGATTGTTCTGGAATTTCTTTAATTATAATAAATTTGTAGAAATGTGTAGGGTTTCGTGATGTAAGCGAATAAATTTTACAACTAAAATAATTTGTAAGGTTAAGGTCATGATGAAGGATAAGTATTTTTAGCACGATATGTGGGCTTAATTTTTATGTTTATCTGTATTATACATGATTCTCAAGAAAAGTGTATTTATTTTGATTTCAATCTATAATTAGCAATACTGTTTGCTGGTATTTACCAGTGTTTATTTTTGTTTTACTAATTTCCTTCAGTTTATTTATTTTTTATTGAAATTACATTATGTTGTATAGGTTTATTTAATATATTTTATCAAAAGTACGGAATACAGATATTAACCTCTTTTTACTTTTACCTTTAGGTAAGGAAGGTAGTGAGTCGAATTCAGCACTCTTCTTTAACGAAAGAAGCTTATCTAAAAATAACACAATAAAGACAGACATATGCATCGATGCATTAATAAGAAAAACACTAGTGAAGAGTGCTGAATTCGGCCCAAATCGTTGGTGAAAAAATTCGATGATGAGTTTTTAATCATTAAGCACGTTTTAGGGTCCCTAGAATACGATTTTACTATTTTTACGATGATGTATGTGCGTGCGTGCGTGCGACCGTGTGTGTGTAACAAAAATTTCGCCTGCGATAACTCTAATAGGTACTAATAATTTCAAAAATTATAATTCTTTCGTAGTCTTTTTCGTTACATCCATATGAAGAGCTGATTAGATTTTGGTTACAACTTGTCAACCGAAAGTACCCTCATTTGAAGATTTTAACAGTATTTCTTGAAAAAACTGTTTTTGCACATTTAATGTTATTATAAATATTAAAGAATATTTTATTCCGTATACAATTTGACTGCATTTTATAACTCATATTAAATGGATATGAAATAACAAATAGCCTGCTATGGAAACAGCTACTATATCAAGAAAATTCTGATTGAAAGATGTCAGTGTCAAGGGCAATTGACATAGTATGTTTGTCTTATAATTTTACTTGAAATATAGACTCTTTTGCTAGAAACTTTCTATGGAATTTGAACAAAATACATAGAATTGACGGAAGGTAATGTGCTGGCCACATCAAATTTTTTATTCTTGCTTTTGTTAAAAGTATTATAATATTACCTATATTATAACAAATACATTATGCCTAGTTCAGACAGGGAAAGTTTTACCCAGAAAGTTTCAGAAACCAAGAAGTACGAAAACTTTCTTCAAAAGTAGAGGCGCCGCTAACTTCATGCTTATATCATAGTGGTTAGTTTTTAGCTTATTATTAGGAGGTTAGAAGACTGTTAGCTTATGTTTATTATAGTTTTCTATTTTTAAAATATTTTTGCAATGTGTAACTAATAAAAATAGAATTATAGTGTAGTGCTTGTAAAATCATTTATTTACAAAAAAGTACAATAAAAAAAACAAATGTTATTGGTCATTAATTTACTGCTGTATTATCAAATATATTTCATATACTTTCTTTGTTATAATATAAATATAAGGAACACGATTATTATTGCAAAATATTTATTCATATTTATTTTAATGTCAGACCACGATAATGTTTCTAGCAATGTAATGAAATAATGACTGTTTATCACATGTCATATGACGTCTTAACTATTACCCATATTTATTTTGATAGTAATGTGTCGTTACAATTATTTAATCGCCTATAATTTCCATGTATAATCTAAAAATACGGATATGTTGCAATAACAATTATCTTATCACTTTAAAAATACAAAATATTTATTTGACACATTTTAATATATATTTATATTCCTAAATGGTAATTTTATATGCAGTTCTTCAAAACCGCAGATTACACATAATTATATTGCGGTTTTTAAAGTAAACACTCGAGGGCTTGGAGGAAACTTTTAATTATTTCACCTGCATCTCTCATTAAATTTTTCTGTAGGAAGTTTGAAGTGGTTAAGGCCCTTCAAACTCTATTTACAAAATCATAATAGCGTAATAAGAGTATCAAGAGTTTAAAAATTTGAAAAAAAAAGAATAAATAACTTTGATTGTTGAAAAATTCACCTATGATGTTGAACGTCCATAAAAAAGATGTGAGCTTGCCAAAGCACAGTTTTATGAACGTTTGCCGTGATGCCGACCAAAGTTAATTGCGCTAAGTGAGTGTAAAATATAAAAGGCTGTTCAAACTTTGAATTTTTAGCAAAAATATTTGATAAAGGAAAAGCAAAAACGAATACACGTTATTTTAAAAGCGCTGTTTAACAAATTACTTCCCGCAGAAAAATATATTCCTATATTATAGTTTAAAAAAATTGTATATTAAACAGCAAGTTTCATAAGGATATCCGCGACAACAGACCTTATGAAACGTGTTTATATATAGGTATATATATATATATATATATATATATATATATATATATATATATATATATATATATATATATATATATATATATATATATATATATATATGACTTTAAATTTTAACTTTCTAGAAGAAAAGACATTGGCCGCGTTCTATAATACCTAGCGATCTAGCGGGATGTGATGTCACAATGTAGTGTCAAATTGACAGGTGTCAAATGTCATTTTTAAACATATTAGCAGTCATTATTTAATTGCATCGCAAAATATATGGGTTTTTCTAATACTAAAATCAATGATAAATAAAAGTATAATGAATCTATTCAATAAATTTAAGCAATATGTCACTTTTAATATTCTTTAACTTTTCATTCAAATTGAAAGGTTATTTCCTTGTTTCCGCTGAATTATTTTTAGAAAAACATAGCTATTGGTGTCGTTTTTACTCAGGTGTTCTAGCTTATTTTTATCTTTGCTAGATTAATGCTATTCTTGTCCAGTAATGTTATTTATGAAGATTGACAGAATGAATATAAAGTTTTACTACTATAAAGGCAGAATGGATTCATTAAATACAATTAGAACAATGCTTATTTTGTCCAGTGTTACACGAAGGAAAACAATCTTGGATTCAACAAAATCAAAAATTATATTATTTTATTATTATATTTTGTTGTAAATAGATACCCAATGCTCTGCACTAAAAGCCTTTGGAATAAATTGAAAAATTCATGTTTATGTGAAACCAATCTATTGCAATTAATGAATCCTTATCAAGGCTCTTACTTTACAGTCATAGGATATGAAATTTCTTCTGCCTGTCTTAAATGACAGTTCTAGACCACTAAATAAAGTGGCAGACACGGCTAGCTATATTTTCTCATATATAAAGCAGCGGAAACAACATCATATTTTTAAGGAAAGGTTGAGGATTTCTAAACATAATCGATTACGCCTATTTGTTGACGAGATTCATTCTAATTTTATTTATTATTGATTTAGTATGAGAAAAACGCTTATATTTTGCAATGCAATTAAGTAATGATACCTGATATGCTTAAAATGATATATGACAGTTGTCAATTTGACACTACACTGTGACATCACATCCCGCTAAACCGCTAGATGCGCTAGGTCCTGCTGAACGCGGCCATTGTTAACTGACAGCAATATGGAGATTGTATGTTATTCATCTAGTTTTAAAAGCAATCATACCACCTCTAGAAAACGAAAACTGCCAAAACAGTGCGTTTATAGATCTTCTTAACGACGTGTTTTCAGTTTATAGACTGATAAAGAGCGAATAGAAACAAGCATTATTGTATAAAAATTAGAGTCGCAGTGCAGACTAGTATGCGCACTTCCATAAGAAACAATGCATACTTATTTCTGCCAATCGGCCGCACCCGGTCGGTACCGTTCAGTTCCAAACAGTGTGCGATAGCGTTTAAAGTCTAGATTCTAGGTATTATGAACGTAAGAATATGAAATTTAAATATGTATTCCTCGACTGGATCAAAGTAATACTGGGAAAAATTGGAGAAAAACAGTGTGATGAAAACGTTTGAAAATTGTTTTTTGTTTTTATAATTTTTTTTTGTACATTTCCCTGAAGAAGGCGTATTTGGTGCCGAAACGTCGGCTATGTAATAAAACAATTTTCAAATGTTTTCATTACACTGTTTTTCTCCAAGTTTTCCCAGTAAGAATATGAATTTATAATTTTCTTCGAAATTTTTTTATTAGTCTAATTTCTGAAATTATAACAACTCTTGATCATAAATTCTGTGAATCGGCATTTAAAAATATAAAACTTCATTTTGTAGAAAGTAATTCTAGATATACTCACGCTCATATGTAAAAATTTCCTAAAAAAATTCGCCAGAATCTTTTCATAAGTGACCGTGAACCGTTTCAAATTTTAATTACTTCTTCATACAATCTACTAACATGTGTTATATGAGGATAATTTGTAGCAATACCAGATGTGAAATGGAAACTTCAACTGAAGGCACGAGTGTCATGCAACATGTGTCAAATCCAAATGACTCATAAACTTTTTCTACACTTTTTTAACCTTTGCTCTTGTTTCTGCAGAGCTGTTCCATTTAAATGATGTGTTGCTATGCGATGAGGTTTATTTGTTCACTTACCATGAGAAGGAAGATTTTTTATTAATAAGCATTGTGTATGACAAGAAAGATGAATACAACAATCAACAATGACAAACATTACTCGTTAATTTAATTTTCTTATTGCGTAAGAAACAATGAATTATATAAAGATTTCTATCTATCCTTGAGTATCTGCCTGGAGAAAATGTCAATTATCGTTTATTAGCAGAACATGCAATATACAGGTGTCTCTTCTGGTATTATTAACATTCTTAATGAAATGGAATATTTTTTATTGCTTATTATACATTTTTATTTTTATTTATACTTACGTATGTAAATCCCTCCAATTACACTTGTACGTAGGTATTTTACATGGGAAATCAGTTTTTCTTTAATTACATTCTTTAGATTCAATCATTTTATGAAAATAAATGTTACAGCTGTTCCAAAATATGGATGTATGACTACTGGACTGTAAATATCAATGTACTCTCTTATAATTTGCCACTTAATAGACCTTTTTAATTTGATCTCTTTCTATCTCTGAACATAGTAGATAAAATGATGCCTGCAACTACTAACTGAGCTGTCAAACGAAACATCGAAAATATTACAATCATTAAAATTGTATTCTCGGTGAAAATTTGACATTTTAGCTTCAATAAAAGCTTTTGTAACTTCTTCAGAGACTTTTCTCACATTTTACGTCTACAAATAAACACCATGGATCTCATGACAAGTGCGTAACCATGACTCCTGCCAGTTTGCAGTTGTTTGCTTACTATGCCCAAGATTCCATCACAGGATCCTATTGGGACTCGCAGAATCCGTTGGCGGCGCTATCAGCGCTCCTGTCATGGCGACCAGTAAGACATGTCAAATTTGTTCACATTCTGACTGAGGGTTTTCTGACCCAAAATATTGTTAACAGTTCACCTTCACACGATTTTTTAGTTTATTTAGTCGAATTCTTCATCAAGAAACTTATTTAGGGGGAACAATTCGTAAATGATGCGTGATTTTATGTATGTATGTATGTAATTCGTATAATAATAGACTAGAAAAGTGTAACGGTCAAACTTAGGCGCGAAATTCAAACTCAGTTCATAACGCTGAGGACATAGACTACGTTTACACGTATGAGAAAAATTTACTTTGACTTGACTTTTAAAAGGCGACTTATGAAAAGTCAATTTAATGGTGCGTTTACACATAAGGTCAAATATAAGTCACTTTACGTTTGTTACTTGTCCTTCACTCAACTTTGACAGCAAAGTAAAGTTTGGTTATAATACGTGTGATGTAAGTTACCTATTTAACTATTATCATAATCATAAAAAGAATAAATTATTTATAGAAAAAATGGATAGTAAACTATAGTTACTAAATTTAAGCGCGATATTTTTAAATAATATAACTATGCAGCAACAACATTGGATGCGAAGTAGATTAATAAATAATCGCATAAAATATTTTAAAATTTGAGAATATTTTAAATTCAGATATAAAACACAAAATTGTGTAATTAAATATCTCGGAATTTGTGGATGAAAACTAGATGTCACTGTTAGTAAAGTACAGTATGTTTCGTTCGTTGGTTCACACGACTTTTTAAAAGTCACTTATATGAGTCAAGTCTATTTTATTTTGGACTTGACTTTAGGAAGAAAAGTAATAGGCGAGAGTGTTTACACAACGGCAAAAGTCGCCTTTTGAAAGTCAAAGTCAAGTCAAAGTACTTTTTTGCTATACGTGTAAACATAGTCATAATTTCAATCCCCGTGTATTTCTTACCAAGGAAATTTTTGCTCAACTTTATAGGCCGAAAAATCTCATAAAAGTAAATCTCTTATGCAAAGCATTATATGTAGCATCTAGACAGGTCCTTTATCTCCAGATTCGTACAATAATATTGACATGAACTGTGCACAGTTTATAATTATTTAAATAATAATACACCACTACAAAATTCATTGAACGTATGTCTTAGTTTGATCGTGCATGCTTCATCTTCTATTGTTCTGTCCTATTTACTGGTGAGTCAACGATATACGGTATCCTTGCTTGCACCAAGCATTTTAATTTATAGTAATTTTCTTACTTTACTTTTTCTACAGGTTTAAACTGTTACAATCTATTACTGAATAAACAAACTATCGAATTCTTAGCAAGAGCTGCTTAATTTCTTTTACAAAATATCTTTTTTTTGTTTGTAAAATTAAACTTCTATATGAAACCTGTACTAGGGAATTCAAACTATGAACTCGTGCCAAAGGCAAATTCTAACCTATCTTTTCTGGTCTATTCGGTTTAAGTACTACTTGTGGCATAACTTGACATATGGCAATTCTGATTTGGAACTGCAGTTTACGGGAACAAATATTAGTAAAATCGATAAATCTACAAATTTTATTTATCAATACTGTCAATAATTGTTTTAAAGTTACATACTTGCAAAATATTATTATAATCTCGTTTTGTAAAATGTAAAGAAAAGTTTTTGTTATAATCGTACACCTTTCAACCCAGCACTTTTTGGTGTATAATTATGTTCATTTTCTTTAATTCGCTTATTTGCCATTGCCATACATTTTCAAATGAAATTATAAAATCTTAGCGTGAGAATATCTTTTTATGATAACGAAACAATGATTTTTAACATTTACATATTTGAGATGTCCTAGTGGCCGCCATTAATTTAGTTCCCTAAAATTCCACTGATGTCGCATGTTATTCTGCGAGTCCCAATTGCGCATATTTTCTATCTCTTTAAATTGAAAAGGTCTATTCTTAAAGAAAAAAAAATACAATAACTGAACTTTGTATCTTATTTTTATCAGTTTCCCTTTGCTTCCTTTGAAATTTCATATTATAACATTAGATTTTATAGTCAATATTATTTAAGCTTTCTTTTCAGAGTGTCACATATCGGGTGTCTATTTTTTTCTGAACCTGGGAAATACAGTCTAAAATTTTTCTATAAACGATATTTCTTTACCCATTAATAGACCAAAAAATTATTAAAAATTAAAAATTGAGAATAAGACACATGGTTCATGTTTTTTTTTTTAGAATTTGTTTTAAACATTTTCAAAGTAGTTGCCTTCAACAATAATACACTTCACCATTCTTTCTTTTTATATCTTACAAGCTTCCAACCAATCATCTTTTGGGATACTTTCAAAATAATCATGAATTGCACTGTTGCAGCATCAATCTTTTCTTCAAATGAAAACCTTCTACACCGATTTTTTTTTAAATTCAAAACAGTAAAAATTTAAGTTCTCATTTTCAAATTAGATGCAGTGACAGCTCGTCAGAGGAGGCTAAGCATCCTCATATCATATCAGGATAAAAACTGGCGCCAAATATAGTCTTTCAGGTTTATTCTTCTTTCAATTTTTATTAATTTTGTATCAGTTACGTAGGTTACAATGATCTTAATGCAAAATTTTCTGTATGAATCTGTTCCTCTGCACCTTAAAAGTATAGTTCTTCTTCTATTCGTGACCGCTGATGCTAATCCCCAGACCATATACTTAAACGATAGACAACTGCGGCGGCAGCTACGGCGTGCGGCACAGAGTTATAGGTACTGCAGTACAGTGTACAAGTTCAATGGTTTTTTTTTTTAATTTAAGGGTATTTTTTGAACAATTTCAACACCCTCCCCCTTCGATTCCCTGAGGTGAGCCGCCACTGCTAAAATGCTCTAGTTAATTCTACATTTTCACTCAGAATGATACTTTGCAAATTGATTAACTAAGTTCTAACTAACTTAACTTTCACAGCTTAATTTTAAATGACTCATAAACAACTGTTTATAATGATAAAGAATTTTTTTCCATTGCCGTCTTGATTTTTTATTCTCAATAATTCTAGCATTATCTAATTTCAGTATAGAATTCTAGAACAGAACTTAATTATTACAAAAGTTTTAATAAAACTGCATTACCAATATTAACATTAGAATGACTCATGATGTGTAATTCCCAACTTATCATCAAATACACATATTTATATTGATTTTTTGTTATTATTATTTTATTTACCTCATTATTTATGAAAATATCTTCCGTTGAATTCAGTCAATTTAATACTAAATATAAAGCTTGTGAAATAAACTAATTTATGCGGTCCTCTTTAATGGAAATAGAATTACACCGAAATAAAGTTGTTTGTACTTTTGTAATTTGTGTACAGATTATCCTGCGGATGGCTGATTTAATGTGTGTTGTTTGTGTTTAGACCGGAAATTTAAACTTTAACAACATATTATGGCGCAAATAAATATTAAACACGAAATGCACTCAAACTACATAATATAATTAAATTTTATAAACTGAAAGTTTTATCTGATGTTTAATATTAAAATTGAATTATTATATATACGAATACTTAAGACAGTTATTATTTGTTTTTAAATGAATAAAGTTTTCGTTATTAAACATAATAAATTGTGATGTATCACCATTTGCTTTATTTGTGTTATTATTTGAACATAAATTATCACATAATTAAATACAGTTTTTTATTTTTAAAACGTTACTATTATTAATTTGACATTATTAGCTCTTTGATAGTGACATATTTATCTGTTAGTTACATACATTTGAGATCTGAACTGTGTACCCAAGAAGTTGTGTTTGTTTACAGCGTAGGTTCCGGGATTTAAATTATATATAATTTTATAAATTTATCTATAAAATATATAGAAAAAGTATTAATGCAATTCTGTAAAAAAATTTAATATTCTTTTAATTTTTATAATAACATAAATCTCGAAAAAATGACATTTAACGGTATTTTTCGAAGAAAAGCTATTTTGAGCTTCAAGTAAAGTGCTATTTCCGGTTATACGACTTTTCCATAATAGAACAAGGTCGAAATATGGGTTTAAATTTTTTCCGAATAATAGTATTTGAGTTAGAGCGGAGGATCCACGCATGCATACATTCATACATCATCGTGAAAATGTTGAAATTGGATTCTAGGGACCTTAAAACGTGGGCATTTACCAAAATCTCGATATGTAATTTTTCGCACGATCCCTATACCTCCCTTACTAAGGATAGAGGGAGGTAAAAGAACTAGATATGTATATCCGAAATTAAAAATCCTTACTTATACCTAAAACAATTTGAGGACACAAGAATTCAGGAATGTTGACTACATTTACACGTATGAGAAAAATTTACTTTGACTTGACTTTCAAAAGACGACTTATGAAAAGTCAATTTAATGGTGCGTTTACACATAAGGGCAAATCTACTTCACTTTACGTTTGTCCTTCACTCAACTTTGACTTTGACAGCAAAGTAAAGTTTGGTTATGTTACGTGTGATGTAAGTTACCTATTTAACTATTATCATATAAACATAATTAAGAATATATTATTTATAGAAAAAATGGATAGATAGATGTCACTGTTAGTAAAGTAAAGTATGTTTCGTTCGTTGGTTCACACGACTTTTTTAAAGTCTCTTACATGAGTCAAGTCTATTTTATTTTGGACTTGACTCTAGGAAGAAAAGTAATAGGCGAGAGTGTTTACACAGCTAGAAAAGTCGCCTTTCGAAAGTCAAAGTCCTTTTTTGCTATACGTGTAAACATAGTCGATTAAAAAAATCTGATATGGTCAGTAAATTACCTTCTGTCAGTTCTATGTATTTTTTACAAATTCTGTATTTCCAGTGAAATTACAACGCAAACACTATGTCAATTGCACTTGACATTGACACCTGTCAACCAGAATTTTCTAAATATGCATGGTAGCTGTTTTCATGGTTATAGCTTAACTGGCTGCTCTATGAAATTTAATTTCTTTGTAAATTTTTAACTCTAAGTCCATTGAAAATGAAATATACAACGCAATCAAATCGTATAGAGAATAAAATATTCTTTTACATTTATGATAACATTGAATGTGAAAAAAACTTCAAATTCAGGTACTTCCGGTTGACCAATTATAACTAAAATCTAGCGACATCTACATATGGATTAAAACTCGAGGATTACACAGAAATTATAATTTTTGGAAAGGTGGTTTAGGAGTTCTGCGATCCGAAAGAATCGTCACACACACGTCCATACATTCAGACATCATTGTGAAAATAGTAAAATCGTATTTTAGGTACTCTAAAACGTGCTTATTCATTAAAAACTCATCATCAAAGACAATACCTTCCTTTGACGGAAGGTAAAACATGAAAAAGAAATTACGATATATCCGACGAACTAATTTCTGCAACTATTGAAAAATTTAGCAAATTTATATAGTGACTTATGTCATCACTAAAATGACTTCCTTATGGGACAATTTTTGTTTAATTGTATACCTACATATTCTGGGTCAAATACCTAAATTAAGTAAAGCAGGATAGCAAACAGTTAGGGAATTGTGGAAAAATAATGAAATTCTATTAATTGCCAAGAAAAATATTTTATATACTTGCTATTTGCGCAGGAGAAATTTATTATATTTTTTCATTAAAGAATTTTGATGATATTTTTAAACCTTTTTATCATATTTTTATCTCATAACCATATGTCAATGAAGTCATGAAAATATAGGGCAATTTCAATCTTTGAAATTGTATAACCTGTAAAAATAAATATATTTTATTATAAAATTGTATACACTCTTTTATTTTTTGTTTAAAGATTGTAAATTCAAATCCTGTGTCGATCGGTATTCGAGATTTTCTATAGAAAGTATGGTATTTGTACAAAGATTTTATCATAATAATATTACAATATTAGAATGCGTATATGAGAAACAGTTAATGAAATAGATGAAATTCTTGCCTCAGACTGAAAAATATGTACGGTATTCACATTCATAACAACAAATATAGAATTTCTAATAATAGTTTGAATCAAATTCTGAATTATTTACTACGCAGTTAGCTAGAAACAGTCCCACACCTCCCCATAAACCATAATTACAGTTATGGCCCAATAGCGCATATGATTACCTACAATTTAATCCCCCACAATTCAATAAGATTAACCTGCTATACATCACCAACATAACCTCAACTTAACCTATTTCCCATGATGCTCTATAAATCAATTCCCGGCAATGAACAGTAATTTTGTTTAGGATTGTCGCATTGTGCTGCGTAATCGCGATACTGAACAACCGAATCTTACTGGGCAGTCATCCAGTGATGCATTCAGTCAGTGTTCGTGGACGACAGGGGACAGAGGCGCGAATATCCGTGGGAAACGCGATGTGACGCGCATCAAAATCCGCGCGCAATGTCGAATCGTTTAACCCTACCAGGCACGGACTCGGAAGATTTTTTTCTAGCATAAAAAAATAAATGCAAAATATCCATATGACAATATATATATATATATATATATATATATATATATATATATATATATATATATATATATATATATTTGAGTATATTGCGTGGTGCATAAATATATGTAACGTTTTTATTTATTTGGGTGAAGTGTAAATATTAGACAATTATTATTAATTAAAATAAGTGTATATTAAACTGTAATGGAAATGATTATTACTAATATTAAACAATTATTAAAAACTAATTAAGACTAAAAACTATAATTAACTAGATAACACTAGCACGATATTACTAATTATTTATTTCTACTATTTATCCACAGCGTCTATATACTCAACTGACTCAACAGCGTCTGTAGATTCAACTGCGCGGACAGAAGTCAGACTCAGTATCACCGACTCTCCGCATGCCACAATTCTTCAACACCACTGCCGAGTATCCACTTCCACTTGCAGTTACTAACCCCGTATACTTAGTTATCCAATACTCTTCAATACTACAGAGTAGTCACTTCCACAGTTATCCTGGTATAGCAGTAGCTTCCTGACTCGCCGTTACTGTCCTTGTACATTATAGCTTCCCAGTACTCATCAACACTACTGAGTATTCACATCCACAGCTATCCCAGTTTACCAGTAACTTCCCGAGTACATACTCGACACAAACTGCATACGCTCACCACGATACTGCTGTGCTTCACTAATACTCTATTTGAATGTCTCTATATGTCTCTCCATATAACATATAACTAACTCCCGAGCATAGCTGCGTCCCTTTTATACAGCTGTCATTAACTTCCAGTAAGCTCTAGAATGAACACAAAAGGTTCAGGCGACCAGAAGTAATTAAACACGTCGCGGCTTGTTTGTTTACGTCGCCCGGCTGCTAGCGCGATTGCGTCATCGCTATACTTAGACGCTTGTTCATCGTAGCAGCGGGTCGTGTAGAAGTTTTATGAAACCGCAAACAGCGTAACTTTCTACATTTGGAAAACTCGGACCTAGTTTTATTAATAAACTTTTTTTCTACCTTAAGCTGCAATTTTTGCAAGGAAAATATTTAAAGCGTATGAAATCATCGCTGTACTCGTATTTTCTAGTTAATAAGAAGTTGTTATGAATGGAAAAATATACATTGTATATGCGAATTATTTTGTCATTATGATTCATCTTTCACATGATCTTTAAATAGTACACTCCATGCATCTTACAATATAGTTCATGGCCTTTAAACTATTCTTACACAATAGTATTATAGTTATTGCCCACTTTAAATCTGCGAGGCTACATATTGAATGAATTCACTGCACCGATTTACATTTAAAATGATATACATAATGGTACCTATATCAGACGAATTATCCCACTGCATCTATATGTACAGGGTATTTCTAGGATACGGGACACCTCGATTATTTTCTTTTTTATTGAAAATAAAAGAAAATTATTCAAATAAAAGTTATAGTAGTGGAGGGCGTCATTAACTTATTGAAGAAACCAGTGGTTGTCAAACTATAACATAAAGTTATGTTTTTTAAAAGGGAATGCTATATATTTTTAAAACCTTTCCGGTAGAGTATTTTTTCTGAATTCAACCATGTAATCATTTTATATCCTTATATAACTAAAATATTGAGGAAAATGCTATTGAAATTTAAATTAATTTTACGTTTATATTTATTTTTCAGTTGGCTATGTACGAAAAACAAAAACTGCCTTCTCTCAATTTGAATTGTTCAGTGCATAATTCTTATTCTTGCTATTTATAAAGTTATTAACAAATATTTATGTTTCCATTCAATTTAAGTTAATATTTTTTTTCGTGCATAGGCTACTGAAAAATAGCTAATAAAAATAAGATTTATTTAAATATCAATTACATTTTTTTCAATATTTTTGTCATATAAGGATATAAAATGATTACATGGTTGAATTCAGAAAAAATGCTCTATCGAATGAGCCTAAATATATATATATATATATATATATATATATATATATATATATATATATATATATATATATATATATATATATATATATATATCATCCCATTTAAAAAAAATCTGATGTGGCCAGCACATTACCTTCCGTCAGTTCTATGTCACCTTACGGATTCTTCAAAGCTGTTGGGATGTTATGTCGATTTAATTACAATAGTAAACAGTAGCTACCGCAAACCCAGTGGTACTTAATGGTTCCTTAACTTTTAACTTATTCTATGTAAGTTTTGGATGAAGCCGACCGCATCAAACAGAATGACATACTTTAACTAAGTATGTGCGGTAGTGTTTATATTAATAAATTACTTCTTGCTTTATTTCTACAAAAAAAGTTTTATAGTTATTTATACAGCAAGAGTTATCTACTTTATATGCGTATATGTAAAATAATACACTTTTTGCATATAATATATTTGTAAGTCTGAAATAAAATTATATCAGTTTGAAAGAAAAATTTCCTATTTTTAATAACATAACCAGACGTAAACTTCAGCAATTACAATTTTATCATTACTATTCCGTAAAGTTGAAGATACCTAGATATGATTCGTAATCATTTTAATGAGGGCAAAACGGTAAAAAATGATAGTGAACTTCATACACTATAGAATAAAATTAAATATGATATTTATGATTCAAGTAGAAATAAAAAGCTTTTGTTAACTTAGACAAGTAGGAGCTTCTGTATCTTCTGACTTTGAACTGAAAAATGAAATCTAGGTATCTTGTTAATTCATTATTAAATTTTCAGCTCAATTTTCTCAGAATTTTTGTTATGCAACTTTATGATTTATTTGCATAATCATAAAGCGACGAAAAATCACTATCGGATTCCTTGGAATTTTTAGTAGTGCATTACTAAAAATTTATATTGCCATTAAAATTTTTTGTCATGGCGTCATAACTTAACGCCATCTGTAGATTAAATATATAAACATTCTTATATGACACTTTGGTAATTGTCGTGGAGAAAAGAATAACGGTCAATAGGGAAGTATCACAATTTTTAAAATTTTTATGTATTAATCTACCTACATGAAAAATAAGAGACGTATTTTTATAATTTTTTTATAAAGTAATACTGCGAAAAAAATAAATTATGAAATAAATGAGCTGGAAAAGAAATAGATAATATGTGGCTCTATAGAATATGCGTCAGTGATTAAACAGACAGTTATACCATGTTTCTATGGTGTAGAAAGAGACAAAATATAATTGAAGCGCTTAACATAAATATAAATATGTTTGTCAGTTTATTGTATTCAACATTTTATTTTACTGTGAATCATTAAACTTGCATTCCACAATTCTTTAATTCAACATTTTTGTTTTACTAGAATGTAAACGGTAAACCTCATTTTCACTTCTAAACTCTAGACGCGTACAAGTGAAGTAAAACCGTAGCATCCATCTTGAGAAATAACCAGGGCCGGATACGTCATAACCAGATTTTTACATTGCTACCGTTTTAAACGTGTGATACTTTTAATTTCGATTTTTATTTGCAAGATAATACAAAGTTGACTTTTACATAGGTATTACTATTAGACTGCTTGTATGATAATTTTTTTTAATTAAACATACTGATACTCCTCTATTCATTTTCTAATTTATGAACATTGATTAGGAACATTTTATATGTTATACTTTTAGTTTACATTATCCTATTTAAATTTCACATAATGGTACTCCGCTATTATGTTGAAAAACAGTGGTGTCGAAAAAAATCACTTTCAAATGTGTATCTCACAATACTCAAGAGAAAATAAACATAGGAATCAGCTTTCATTTCAAGAATTCTTTTATTTAATGTTTAATCATTTAATCTATGATATGAATGTTTTTTTTGTCTTGTATTCTCTTATACAGTAGAATTCTCCATTGCACATTGCACCTGTATAAATCCTTTGTTAAACAACATATTTTTTAACATAAAACATAGCTCAATTTCTCTTTACTGAAAAATAAACATTTCTATCTATTACTCCCCTGAAAGTATTACTGTGGTGTCGAATGTCGTTTGCCGATGTTTGTCACAAGTCATACAATTACACCATCCACATAGGAGTGTTTGGAATCAAGATAGATTTATTTCGCTGTGTAATGCCCGCACGTGAACTGGGCTACAACTATGTACAATCATCCATGAGAATCAGTTCAGGAGCAGATTAGATTATTGTGAACGAGAAATGAATGAGGATTTATGAAGTAGTTAGCTTATTATTGAGTTAAAGGATCTGCGCATGGAGTAAGATTCGTGCCTCTTCAATCTATTTGGAAAATTACAACAGTAATCTCGTTCGAATAATGCCTCGCTGATTAAATTTCAGTCTGAATATTTATGTGTGGTGGAGAGTAATTGTTTGAATTATCTCTTTAGCATGAACAAGATCTGATTAAACAGATCATTCCGAGATATTTATTCCGATTAAATTCCCGTTGTTATGTTGCATTTCACTACTACAAAATATCAAGTACATGAATTTAATTACTTCAAATACAGGCTTCTCCAGGAAATTTACTGACAAAATACCCCCAACCTCAAAGAAATTACAACAAAAGCTTTTTTGAGGAATCCTGTCCAAAGACATGCGCTGAGCAACATATCAAAAGTTTCCGGAAATCTGAGCATGGGAACCTCCCGCCAACTGAGAAAAATGGCGGCATATTTAGTTTTTAACCATTTCTTGAAAGCAATTGCCCGTATTAAAATTTTACAAGATCAATATTTTTTTATAGAAAAAAGGTTTGTTACATTTTTACCTAGGATGAACTGTCAAAGAGTTACGTAAAAAAATATTTAACGAAAATAACAATTTATGAAAAAAAAATTACTCAAAATAATAAACAATATGTTTACGTATTTAATACTTCATGTAACAGGTTTTAATGTTTATAGCAGTTTAAATTCGTCGTGATATCGAAAGAATAATTTACGATGATTTTTTAAATAAATTTTGTCAACCTACAAATTTTCATTTTTTCATTCACCACTCTGATTCTGTTAAAGATATGATAATATGGTTTCAAATTTTGAACTGTAGGTGTACGAATATTTTTATTTTTTTTTAATTTGATGACTATCATTTGATTATGAAAGAACGAAAGAAGACTATGATTCATAATGAAACTCTTTTTTGGAAACCCTCTTTATTTTACATTTTAGTGATAAAAGTAAAATGTACGAATAATTTTGTGAGCTAATGTATGTATATCTTCATATATTATATAAATATTTTTCATAATTTGTAAAATTAACTGATTTGCCTGATAAAATTGATTAGTTTTTTATAAAATCTAAGCATAGTACCGGAAAGTTGTACTTGAAAGTACCAAGTACTCGAAAAAGTACTTATAAATCACCTAGCGATCTCATGACGTAAAATTGACGTCATATGATCACCAAACGATACGAGAAATTGTACCGAGATGTTAAATTACCTTATTTTTACGTCATACGTTTACCAGGCGATACGGCAAAGTCCCAGCACTGTAGTTAGGTAATACAAACATTATATGTATATGCAGTATGCAGATTAGAATTAATTTATTTATGCCAAAAAAATTGCAAATATATCTTTACTTTCATATTACCGCTGAAAATATATTTATTAATGAAATTCACATGATTATGTATTACAGGAATAACACCACACAACTGCAAAAGAAATACTGACAGACAAACAATTCTCATAACATTGTTAACTTTTAAATTATTCATCGAACTTCAAGTACATTTAAAGAAATTCAAGTACATATAAAATACTTCAAGTACATTTAAAATACTTCAAGTACATTTAAAGTACTTTAAAAATACTTCAAGTACTTTTCATTCTTCTTCAAACATTTTTCCAAGTATTAAGTACCAAGTACATGTGAATAGACTTACTTTGTCAAGTACACAGTACTATAAATAGAAATTACTTCAAGAACAGTACTTGAAGAACTGAAAGTAGTTGCAATCCTTATAAAGTACTTTTCTTGCAAGTATTACCTAGCTCTGAATCTATTAATTTGTGACTAATATCATAATTATCATTCTTTGACCGATATAAATAGGCTAAACAAACGTATAACATGTTTATTTTGTTTTCAAATTAATATACATCCTGTCATTACTACCTGCTGACTAAATGAGGAATGTAGTGTGTTGTTTATTTGGAGAACATTCATTAATAACTAAATAGGAGTAATTAATTACTGTTTTGTTTATATCTGGGTTAAATATATGACTCTCTTTGACTTAAAACGGTTCATTAATAAATTTGTTTACTAATTAGGTAAAATTACAAATTTAGTTTGTTGTGTTTATGATTGATTAGATCGTGATACACTCGTACATAGATTTTTAGATATTATAAAGCTGGCATTTCAAGCTATAACCTGAGTACCACAAACAGTCTGATAACAGCAGGATCTCCGGATTACAAAAGTGCAAAACTTTTGAAAGTAACAGAACAGTTATGATGCTTGCTAAACGAAAACATGTAAGACGAGAAATATACAAGAAACTTTTTAGGATGATAAAATTATTTGCTACAGTAAAGCAAGATACAACTGTAGCAGAATAAGAAATATTTAAATGTCTTTTCATGTGAATCACTAATTTAGGCTTGCTATACTCATAAAATACACATAAATCAGTCTACCAAAATAGATTCAAAATTCCAAAAATACGTTAAATATTGATTACCAATAAATGCGATAGCTTTTTCTTGGAATAAACAAGTAAGGTGCTGCAACGAATATGTACTCTTTTAAAGAAATAAAAATGCACAAAATAAATAATTAAAAACTACTCTATTAAGAAATAACTAAATAATTTATCTTAAATTTTGAAGTGATCAATAAAATTGAAACTTGCATAGATATCTATAGATAGTGACAATTTTTATAATCACAGTATTAAAAATAAAAAAAATGCAACAAAGTCATGCCGTATAATTCGTTTCTACAAGAACTATGTATTTACTTTTGGTATTTAAAAAAAAAATCACAGAAAGAAACTTAAAAATGAATAATTTGTTAAAAGAAGTTATGTCAAATTGACCAAATGTCAAAATCTCAAAATAAGAAGGTAAACAACGATAAATGAAACTCAGTATCAAAAGCCGCTTTCGTTCGGGCTATGATTCGTGATAGAATTGAACAAAGTGAACATGATCAAGAAGAATTATGTTTCTTCGTTCGTCACAACACGCCCCCTTGAGAATCAGTGTTTTCTCATGATTACTATTATTCAAATCACAAAACATTGAACAAATAGTTTAAGTATGGAAGTATAGAATAGGATCCAAACTCAAAATGCGTTTAAATATTATATATCGGTTCATTAGCTTCCTTTTCATTAAAATACAGTAAAATTAAGGCGCGGAAGCAAAGATTTGATGAGTTTTTGTAGTAAAGTATGTCCCTAGTTGTCACTCAGGTAGTCAGGTCACACTGAAAAAATAACGAAATATTGAATACGAGTTTCATCAAATTGAATGCTGTGCGTTAGGTTAGGTTATGTTAGGCTAGGTTAGGTTACCGTTACATTAAAGTATTTTTTGCAAATTTGCAAGTGAAGTCACATTTTTTACAAATACAGCCTAAAAAACTAACATGTTTCCGCGCTCTAATTTCAGGTTTTTTATTGGATATTTTACAGAAAAGAATAGAGTCCGTTAAAAAAATTAATTTTAAAGCTGGACCCTACTCTATACTCCGCCCGATTGTTTATATTTCAGATGAATTATGAGAAGTACCAATCGAGTCAGTTTTATTGTTCGTTTGGAATTAAATTTAATCATGATCGGAAGGAATCATTTTTAAATGAATCACGAACTAGAAAATCACAATCACAGTCCAATCGAAATTGCCAAAAATAGATAGAACTAAACTAACGTACCCTGCGTACTACTCCGGTACATGCTTTTTTCTTACTAATAAAATACTTGCATTTTAAACTGTTCATAATATTAAACTAAAATTATCTAAATTAGAAAAGAAAACGTCAAGAATTATGCATATATTTATGCTTATTAAATAACATCAATAAAAGGTCAAAATTATATAAAAATGTCAAATGGGGTATTCTACCATTGCAAAGAAATAGTACATAATAGTAGCATACGTTAAATTAAAAGTTTTAGTAAAAAGAAAATGATGAAATATTACTTTGTTATAATACAAATGCTTAATTATTGTCAACGACAAAACATTGTCCCTGAGAACGCCCTGAGCTTACTAATCCGTAATTTTCAAAGTAAGAACTATAGCAACACAACTGTCATCCTAATGACATTGTCAGAATGTTTCATGAAATAGATTCAAATAATATTTATTTTAAATATTTTATTTATTTTATTTCTGTACTCATTACTAATTAATTTCACAAGGGAAAGAAGATTTAATATAAATAAATGAAAATATTTGCCTTATGTAGACAATGCAGATACCCCTAGAATTAACTGTTTGAGAAGCATAACCAACTTGGGACTATGACGTCACAAATAATTTCAAATATTTAAAAATTCATATCTCGCTTTCTAATTCGAATTTTAATATCGCGTTTTTACCAATATTCCTAGTTTTTTATGTATTATCAGAAAAAAAATATCGATAAAATACACCATTATTGATAAACATAATAATTATTTGTGATCCTTCCTAATGTTTAATTCGTAAAAATGGGCCTAATGTATCAATGAGAATTTAAATAAACATTTAAATACTTTTGGAAATATCATTTTTTCATTAAATTTTACACTGCACTCAATTCATTTTCAATTTTAGTAGCAACATGAATCATTTAGTGACATAAACGAACCGCTTTTAGTAGCTAATTTTTCCAATATAAGTTTCACCCGCGTTATCAAAATAATAAAATCATTATTTGTTTGTAGGTTTAAACAAGGCTATACACAAGCCAGTTCGAAATATAAAAAGTATGAATACAAATAAGGACAATGGGCGAACTTACAAAATGCGGACTGTTTGTATAAAATAAATATAGTGACTACGATAGTAAATAAAAAAAATCGTATAATGAATAAAAAAGCACGTATATGGTTTTTTTTATTCTTGATTATAGAAAAGAGTATAAATAATTTTATGATGGAGAAGACATTTTCAGGTAATTCCTTTTTTCTGGATAATTTAGTAGAAAATTAATAGAAAAAACTAATTTTCTTCGTAAATGTCAATGAATATTTAATACTTCTACTTTTATCGTACTTTCATCATAATTGCAATGAATATTTATTACCCCGACAACACTATTCTTGTAGCAGAGGATGCATAATATATGATCGGTCTTGCGTCAGTGTTTTCTAAAAATAGGTATACAATTGCGTGACAAACAAAGTTAGAAAATCTGTAATATATTTAAAATGAAATTCCTTGAACAAAATTCCAATAGAACAAAAATCGAACCTCAAGGCTTAGAATTCCCATGGCAGGGGGAAATAAAAATAAATAGCGCTAGTATTGGCTCCCAGAAGCCAATAGAGAATCTATCGCTTCTTACCGGAATGTTTTATTCACACAAATATTTTTTAAGCGAGCGCTGAAAAATTAATGGTTTCCATGACAACCGGCACTCAGTTTGATACGCATGCTGTTAACGTTTTCTCGTCTTCTGGTTTCGACATTCGCGACAGACGAAACGGAGGGTCTGTTAAAGGTATAAGAAATTGACGATGAAAAATGCAACGTCTAGACAAGATTTGGTTTACAGTGTTAACATGAATTTTTTCCCATCAATTTTATTTAAATATTTATAGTCGGCGAGAAACTTTAAACGAAAAACTGCAAAAATAAACAAGTTGAAAAACTTAATTCCAACTTTTCTTTAAATTATGTGTACAACCAAAGATGGAAATATGGATCAATTTTATTTATACAAAAAACAAAATTTCAATATGAATTAAAATTGACTTTAATACTTGATTTCCTTCATAAAAATTCACAAGTTTTGATACTGTGACGTCATAGTTACGTGCATACATGCGAGTACAATGAATGTGTCACGCACACACGTTGTATCTGACACGTCAACGCAGATCCTAGTACTATTCAAGTCAGAGCTGTCACTCTTGAAATAATAAGATTTTTGAAATAAAGTGGATGTGTGACGGAGATTGTAAGGCGAGGTTGAGGGCATTAAAATCTCAAATATTTTAAAAACTAATCTCTATCATACAATTTTAGGGTCTAATTTTAATATAAATGATCCATATTCTAATTTGTTACTATATTGAAGGACCCCTAGACTTCTCTACATCATTATACCGGGTGTCTACTTTATTTCGTGAACATAGGAAATTCAATGTTAAAATTTTAATGTGGCGATATCTCATCTTTACCTATTAATTTTTTTTTAAGTGTAATCTTCGTAATGAAAACGTGCATTGATAAGTACCAAGTTTGTTCAATTCAATTCTTATGTACGAGTTAGAAGTAAAAGAAAATACTCGATTTAAGGCAATGGACCTTTTCAATTTAACGGCTATCTCTTTCTATCGCTGCAAATAGTAAGAAAATGGCGCGAACAGCTGTCAGTTGGGCTGTCAAACAAAACGTCAAAAATATTGCAGTCATTAAACTACCTGTGTTCTCAGTGAAAATTTGCCTCGTTAGACACTTTAACTTCAATAAAAGCTTTTGTAACTTATTTCGATAAGATTTTTTAAAGTTATGTGAAATATTCTCACATTTTACGTCTAAATTTTTTTAGAAAGAAACGCCATAGATCTCAGCTGTTCTTACTATGCGCAGATCCCCATTATCAGAGTGCTACGAAAAATAAAACAATAATTTATGTTTGATGTTTTTGGCATATCTGACAGATTGGACATTTCATTTGATTTTATTATTATTTAGATTTGTAAATAATTTTTTTACTTATAGATTATCTTTCAATATTATTCTAATAATAATAAAATCAAAATAAATGTCAAATCTGTCAGATATGTCAGAAACAGCAAACACAATTTATTGTCTTATTTTTCATGGCACTCTGATAATTGGCTTAATTCGTGTATTTTCTTTTGCTTCTAGCTCGTACGTAAGAAACAATTAAACAACAAACTTGGTACTCATCGATGCAATTTTTCATTCGGAACAATTTTCTTCATTACAGTTTTTTCTAAAAATTAATAAGTAAAAAGATATCGCCAAATCTAAATTTTAACATTGAATTTCCTATGATCGGGAAATAAAGTAGACACCCGGTATATTACACTTTATATCACGGAATTCCATTTGTATTTTAACCTTCCTTATACCTTTGAGTCCACCTCTGCTGCCTAAGCGAGCATCGAGGGTGTGTGGGGCAAACCACTGGTGTCGGTGTCGGGTTTCCAGACAGATTTCTCCAGCAGACACTCGTATCATTCTTCCAGTTCCTGTCCCGCCACTCCCATGGGGAATGTGCCACTGACAGCCACTAGGGCCTCCAAGCTCCAAATGCAAATGTCTCAACGCTTAGCACCAGATAAAAACTTCAGACTTCTCACAGAATTCCGGTATTGTTTACGAGGAGAAGTTTTTGGTGAAATGAGATTTTTGCAGGAATATTCTTAACAGTTTTTGTGATGAGTTAGCAAAGTTCTTTTTTTCAATTTGGTAGGAAGGAATCTTGGTTTATGTTCCAGATTTTTTTAACTGTTACCTTGATCGCCGATTTGCCATAACCATATCGCGAATCAAATTGATATTTCTTTACGGGTAACAGTTGCAGGCTTTCCACTAGGAGAATCGTTTTTTTATTGCTTTTCCTCCCATATTGAAATTTAGCTGTTCACTTTTTTACCATTTTGTTTGAAAGACAAGATGGCCCCAGATTATTTTGCCACGTCTTCATGAATTTACTTCGTATTAACCTCTTTTTGTGCAGGAATATGATCACTAAGGTATTCTATTTTTTCAATTTATTAAAATGTTATTAGACTCGTTATTTAAATTTTTTTATTTAAATCACAAATTAATAAATGATTATGAAACTTCGCCGACAAAAGTGACAGTTCATATAAAATAAAAAAATATATATTAATAACTGTGCGTCTAGTGCTGCCCTTTCTGTGTAGACCACGAACTTTTCAATCCACCTTCATACTCAATAGTTCACTCATCTATTGTTTACATATATTTTTTCGTAATATCATACCATTACTATGACTTAACAGAACTAAAAACAATAATAAAAGGGTGTCTTTTAAGGCCGCCGGCCGTTAAGGTTTATAACGGACGCCAGCAATTTGAGATAAAGTGTTTCTAAAAAAAATTATAGTATCGTTAAAAGCTTTATGATATTACGAAAATTCTTGAACGAGACACGGCCGATATGCAAATAACGAACTTAACTGATTATTTCAGCCCCGTTCGTTATTTGCTTTATATCGGTCTAATAACGTTATAGTTATTAACGTCATATTATCAACCTAGTCTGTTTATTTGCTTATCCGCCGTGTGACGTTCAGTATTTTTCGTAATATCATAAAATATCTTTTAAAAATTCTATTTTCTATGACATACTGACAGGTGACAGCTCTTCAGGACGCTATGATTTTTATTTTTAATAACGTACTGTTATAAAAAAGAAATAGCGGCCGTGGCTGTTATGACGCATATAATTATTGAGCATAGAGTACTATTAAAGCACATTTAACAGTATGGTATTATGAAAATAATTATAACGGTTTAGGCAGCCTAAGCCAAGAAATCATCCGTCACTGCTCACATTCCGTTTATCATAGATTAAATGTTTCATACTATTAAACATTCCCCGATGATAACGAAAATCGCATCAAAATCCGTCCAGTAGTTCTCCATATTAGTCCTAACAAACAGACATGCGCCTACCGGACACTTTATTTGGTATTATGTAGATATTAAATTTGATCGGTTGCAAATGCCTTAATGGTACTATTTAAGGATTAAAGGATATATGTGTAAACATGTAATATAAATGTATATATAATATTTGTTCTTGGACTAGAGGTGCGCGCGGGCCGTGATTTTGTCGGGTCACGATGGGTCACGACTTGATCCGCGTGATCGTGAATATAATTTAAATTTTGCGTCGTGATTGGACGTGAGCGTGAGGCACTAAAAAATTATCGTGCGTGATCAGGCGTGATTGAAATTTAATCGGGCGTGAGTACAAGTTTTCTTCTATTTTTTATTTTAAAAAATGTCAATTTCCATCTTTTACTTTACATTCTTGTTATTATTTTTATGTCCAAATATGTCATCAACAGTATTTTTTTTGCATAAAAATAGTGTTATTGTTTTACCCAAAATTGTATACCTACACAGTTGCTCCGATTTCACTAAAGATATACAAATCTTTAAGCCCGTTTTGACACGATCATAATTTTGTTAACAAATTTGTTACCAAATTTATAGTGATATTTGTGATGGAATAGAACAACCTATTTGTCCATAAACATTCGTTTCCAATGAAACCTATCTGTTACCGAACTTATTACCAATTTGTTACCTTATTTGATAACAACTTATGACTGTGTTAAACAGACTTATGCCCATATTCATAAATGCTCGTTAAATTTCAAAACGGCTTGTTAAAATTTTTGACAAATGGAATCAAACGTGACAAGTCACATTTCGATTTTTCTGTCAGTGTCGACTCTTTTTACAGGATAAAAATTATAACGAACCGTTAAAAAATTTACGAGTTTTTATGAATATGGGCATGAAATGTACATAGAAACAATTACGTGACACGAACGTGACCCGCCGGGTGTGATCGGGCGTGAGTGCCAAAATAAAATCGTGAGCGTGAGTGATCGTGAATCAAACATAAAAAGTCGTGCGTGCTTGGTCGTGATTACATTTTTAGTTCCGTGAGCGTGCGTGATCGTGAACAAACAGTTACTCACGCGCCCACCTCTATCTTGGACCATAGACAAATTGGTCGATTCATTGCCTTATGTATTCTACTCTAGCAAATTGGCATCTTCTATTAATTAGAGAAAATTTGCCTACATCTGGAATTAGTAGAAAACAAACAAGTTTGTAGTAATTTACCCCTAACATTGAACCATTAATTAACCGAGTAATTTATTAAAACATATTAACTACTTTTGCTTGATTTCTGCATAGATGGAACAAACTTTGAAATCATTTTGTCGAACTAGCATTTTGGAATTTTCAGTCTATCTTTTTTGTCATAAACATTTGAAACAGGATAAGAAAGAAACTACTTTTTACAACAAATAAATATTTCAGTCTGAAGGAAAAATATTAAATTACTATTTCTGTCTCATCTGTAGTAGTCACACATCTTACAGATCACCATAAAAAATCACTTTAGCTCTTTATAAAATATATTGTAACGTGTGAGCCCCGCTTCTACGCTGAACAACCGTCTAAGTATAGCGATGACGCAATCGCGCTAGCAGCCGGGCCACGTAAACAAACAAGCGGCGACGTGTTTAATTACTTCCGGTCGCCTGAATCTTTTATGTTCATTGTTATTATGAGGTCGAATATTCTAGAGCTTTTGAGTCAGTTGAGTATATAGACGCTGTGGAGATCGGTAGGCGGACAGTTGAACGTGATTTAAATAAACAGTGACATAAATAGTCGAAATAAATAATTAGTAAGATCGTATAAATAAATAGTACTGTTATTTGTTTAAATAAATAGTGTTAGTGTTATCTAGTTAATTATAGTTGGTCTTAATTAGATTTTAAATTAGTATTTAATAATCGTTATTATTTAATAAATAAATAAAAACGTTTTAATATGTACATATAGTTTTTTGTTTCCTAAATTATTAACCGGTTAATATAACTAACTATAAATTGATTACGTAAAGAGTAACAACAAAAACCGTTTTAAAAGATACGACCCTGATTTCGGTTAACCATTTCTTAAACTCATATTTTACCTAGAAAATATTTAGTTGCAAAGGAAATGGTTACTTACTTGTTTCTACTTTAAAATCACTCTAAAAAATAATATATAGTTTCTTGGATTTTATGAAGTTTGCTATGAATTTCCAATCTGTTCTAAATATGATAAACTTCTCATATTGCATACATAGTGTGTGCTTGCAGATGCCGTTTATATTTTCGTCGCATATTCTATAAAAAAAAAACAACTTTTATCGGCTTTGCCTGCCAATATCCGCAAACACAACTTGCATTAGATATTCTGGAAAATCCTGCATCGAGCTTCAATACTCACCCTAGAAAACTCCCTAGCTGTCGATATGGATTTTACGCTATTTTACAGGTAGGGTATATCGCGCAATTTATTATTATCCCGAAGTAGAACAAAAATATATGTAATACACTACATATAATGGCAACAGTGTAATGGTTATTCTCTTCACGGCTTGTGGCGAACTTTGGAAACTTTCAAAATGACGTATTACATTTCCGGATCCTGTTATAACTTTACTCTTATCCCTTTGTTTCGTTCTGAATCAGGACAATGGTTGATACAGAAAGTTTTATTAAGCATTTCAAACTTTCAAAATAATAGCGCGATATAAAATAGTGCAACTGGGAATAAGATAATTTTTACGGCGCTAAAGGCGACGAGTAAATAAAGGAAATTATTATTTTACTTTTTTGTTTTATTTTACTAGCACATTTTTAATTACTTGCAAAGATTTTTATCTGTATCATTTATAAAACAGAACGAGTAATTGTGATAAGTTTACTTTAGTTAATTGTTAACTTCTTTTTAATTTTATTTTCATATCTCAGTTTATTTTAAACAAACATTCCATAAATTCTACTTAAAATGTAGAAAAGATATGTTATTAAATACCTATACAGGTGTCCCAAATATAAGAGACACGACGTCGACTAAATTAAACAAAAGTTGCCGCATTGGAAGACCAAAGACTATTTTGATGGCATATCGTTACAAGTAAAAATGCATAGATCACTAGATTCAAGCGAAAATATATAAAGAATTGACGGGAGGTAATGTATTCGCCACATCAGATTTTTTTTATTTTTGCAACTATACTGTATTCCAGTTAAGAATGGACTAAGGAGTAAGATAGGGCTTATGATTCCAGGCTTTTTGATTGTTCTAAACGCGAACTAAGTTTACAATAGGGAAAATATGTAACAAAACGTTTCAGTCAGCTGTTGAACGTCGTAAGAACTCAGTGCAGAAGTTTAAGCTGTGACTGTGATTCGATCTAAGTACTTCACTATTATACTACTGTAACTTTACTAAAGAATTAAAATTATCAAATTTTGTCTTTTCTAGCTGTCAAGTATGTCTTGCACGAAACATAAAACTTTTCGTACGTTTTTTGTGTGTAGAACGGACTGGTCCATTCTTAACTGGAATACAGTATAATTTCCAAGGATGAAATAATACTGGTTTTTGGCTTGCACTTGTTTATACCAATTTCAACGGTGATACTCAAACTTTTATTTTAACTGTTGAATTTAGAATTGTCAAAATTATAATTTTCAATTGAGTGTCATATTATTGGAAAGAATGTTTTTCCTCCAGTGTATATCTTATCTGTATTTATTTGTTTCTAAAAACCAATATTGCAATAAAAATTAATTTTAGGTTAAATCAATATTTGTGGTAACTTTTAAAGATAACAAGCAGAATTAATAATTTAAGAATTAGCCATATTTGTTCCCGTTTTACCATTATTGAATAAATATGTTAATCGTCGAATACAACACCATATTTTTGTGTCACCAGCGTCAATTAGTAACTTTTCGACGAATAAATCATCTATTTATTCGGCAATGTTGAAATCGAGCATTAGACTAGAAGAATTCCTCTCTTGCTTCAGATAAGAAAAAAGTGAATAGTGTATCAACAAGAAAATATTACAGTGTAGCATGTGACCATCATATATTTTTTATTAGTCTTATAACCTGCATTTTCGCGTTGTCATTTCCATCAAAAACAAACATCATTCACGTCTACAATGGCTTGAAATTTTTACTTACATTTCTGAGAACACTAAAACAAAAGCACGACATCAACAAAGACGCATCTACGCCTCATCCAACCTACATTCCCTTTCCATACAACATAACATCCGAACGCATAGCGTCACATGTAATCGATCCACATTGCGAACTCTATGGCTGTGACCGAACCAAGGCTAACTCGATGTCGAGTGAGGGCGCCGAGGCCGAGGCCTGGGTCTGTCCGTGAACTTGCCGAATCGCGACCGGCGACCCGGAGACGGTGGTTGCCATGGTTACGAGAGAGTACAACGCAGTTAGGGAAGTGGGTGTGTGGGGAAAATTAGAGGAAATCCAAACAAAAGACGGTGGACAGGGTGAGAAAATTACAGGCTGTAATTAAATTTGTTAAGGTCAGTTTAACATCAGATTAAAAATGGCGGAAAGAAAAAATAGAGAAATTTAGCAGAATGGGTACTTTTGTTGTTTTTTTTAACTCCTGACTACCGAGGAGGGGCGTATTGTTTTACGTCAAAAAGTAGTGAATTTAAATTAATACACAATGAATAAGCACGTTTTAACGTCCATATAGAATACAATTTTATTCATACTATTTTTACTACGAAGCCTACATGTGGGACGATTAAAGCAGAAAATTGTATTAAAATTGTATAATACTCGTACTTGCAATTGTATGAAATAAAAAATTGCAAATATATCGCTGAAAAATTATTTATTAATGAAATTCACATAATTATGTAATACAGGAACACTACACTACTACGGAAGAAACACTGACAGACAAATAAGTCTCATAACATTGTTAACTTTTAATTATAATTATTCATTGCACTTCAAGTACATTTAAGGCCGCCACGCACTCGAGCGACGCGAAGCCAAGCGCAGCGAAGAGAAATTTTTTCATTCAAAGTATTCTTATGTGAATAGTCGCCTCGTTGCTCTGCTCTTCGCTGCTCCAAAGTGCGCGTATACACATAAGAATACATTGAATGAAAAAACTTCTCTTCGCCGCGCTTCGCTTCGATCGCTGAAGTGCGCGTTGGCCTTTAAAGTACTTCAAGTATTTTCGCAAGTATTAAGTACCAAGTACTTGTGAATAGACTTACTTTATACAGTACAAAGTACTATAAATAGAAAGTACTTGCAAGCCTAATAAAGTACTTTTCTTGCAAGTATTGCCCAGCTCTGATTATAGGTATGTTTAATCAATCATCAACTGGGTGTGGCAAAAAGACCAGTGAAAAATTCACCGACTTCGAAAAATATGACGTTCAGAACATACCAGTATCTCAGATCACTTAATGTGTAACACAAATGGAAAACACTTTATTTTTACAAAATAAAACAACATACAAATAATGGGAATTAATGTGTTAACCACAACAAATTTTCGAATTACTACTAATTCTCTTCTCTACAAAGTTAACAATAGTTTTCTTTCTACTAACTAAAGACAATAAAAGAAAAAAAAAATGATGACAATCTGTTGACAAATATAAGTCAATTACAGTATTCACGTAAAATTTATTATCTGTTCCGCTTTTTTGTCTAAAGAAGATATAAATCACTGTCGCAAATAATCACCGAAAACTTTCTCCAATTAAAAAAGTAATATTTGCTGTCGTCTGCCTAATCTACCAGCTAAATTATACGCTATATAAATTACTATTTACCTACGCATGAAGAATGATTGTGCATAATTTCTCTTTTAAATGATCAATTAAACATTTCGTCAACAGATAATTATTTGCGGTTTTTTAATTATATCATTTGTTAGTCTTGTTTTCTAGTTTAGAAATCGGTTAGAACATTAAGAATAAATGAGTACAATCGTACAGTACCGTACAATTAAAAATTTATATGTGGGGAAAATCCCTAACATAAAACTGCTTTCTAACTGAAATGCATTCTGGGTTTACAACGCTTCCGGAATACTAAGTTTCAAAATGAATTTCACACAGAAATGCATTTCCAATTTTACTGCAATAAATTATGCTCGATTTCATGTAACATTTCCTGAATTGAATTGAGAAGAAAATTCTGCAGTTGTTGAAGAAATCCAATCTTTGACACTTCTTTTTCATTATTTCAATTTCAACTTAAAACACTAAAGGTGGCTTTAGACGATCAAATAAATTGATCTTTTATTGGACAAATATTTACAAGATAATTTTTGATCAAATGGTTACGCTTTACACGTCCAAATTATACAAACATTATTTGCTTATAAGTGGGCTACATAATTACGTTTTATTTTGGTTTGCCATTTCATCTGCCCAATTTTCCTTTGGTTTGTCTCTAGTGTGAGTTTCAATATTGCGCTTTCATTTTTCTTTACTGAATATATTATGAAATTTATGAAAATGGGATTGAAGGACCAGAACGTGAAATATATGTTGTTTTCTCAATAAAAAAGGCTAGATGGTCCACGTAAAGTGTATAGATAGATACACAGTATCACTCCAACTCCGAACTGATTCGGTTGGGTGAGTGCTGAAAACTTAATTTTTTCAACGTAATATGTAGACCACGTTATTTAACAGTTCATATGTAATATGTTTATAACTATTGTACAACTTTGTTAGTTAGCTGAGGATGGGTTTGCTGAAAACTTGAAACGTCCGTGTTTCAAAATAAATACACTTTACGTGGACCATCTAGCCTTTTTTATTGAGAAAACACTATGAAAATTAGTTGAAACAAAAACGAGTATGACATTTATTAAAAAATCTTTATGCCAACATTACAAAATACAGTGTAGGAACGTAGGATGAAATAATGCCTCGAAGTAACTAAAATTTGAAGTAAATGACTTTGATATTAGAACATGCCCTAAGTTGGATTTTTTTAATCAAATGGTTTGAACATCGAATGTTCAAATTTCTTTGAACGTGTAAAATTACCAACTTAATTTTTTTGTCACAGAAAAATTAGCTGTATTTGTCACATCGATGAAACAAAAAACCATCGATGACGGGTGCGAACTGTTACATTATCGACGAGCTCTTCGATGCTCTCTGACACTGTTCGACTAATGCGCCGTATGCATAATATTCGTTTTTAATAAAGTTTAATTTGGTTTTCATTAATAACTTGATTACGAAAGTCAATCAGAAAATTTTCTACTCATATTTTTCAATTTGTTTCAGTCCCCTGAATTAAATCTCAAAAGCACTGGCATCTGAAGGCTAAACATTAAACACATTTCTATAAATTGAAATGGAGTATACCTACTGATAATAGAGAATTATTGCAGCTTCAACGTAAAAAAAACGTGCACGTTAAAGTTACGTGACATCCCGAATCCGCATGCGTACTAATAAGGTTTACGTTAATCGCATAAGGTGATACATTGTGTACGATGAAATAGCGAGCGTTTAACGTCACCCGGTCTGTATGTGGTGAGGTTATGTTCCGGAATACGGTAAACATTGAAACTGAAAGTCCCTTATTACCTTCCGTCATCTTTAGGTAAGGAAGGTATTGTCTTTGGCCAAAAAATTCGGTGGTGAGTTTTTGATGAATAAGCACGTTTTAGGATCCGTAGAATACGATTTTACTATTTTTACGATATGATGCTGTATGTGTGTGTGTGTGTGTGGCGTGTGTGTGTGTGTGTGTGTGTGTGTGTGTGTGTGTGTGTGTGTGTGTGTGTGTGTGTGTTTGTGTGTGTGTGTGTGTGTGTGTGTGTGTGTATGTATGTGTGGTCTGTGTGTGACAAAATTTTCTAATGCGATAACTCTAATACCACAATTCCAAAAATTATAATGGGGTCGTACCACATTTTCCAATTTATTTTTTTCCTGAAAGTACATTTATAACTACTTACGAAAATATATATTTTATGACATATGAGTTTCTAGTTTTACAGTAATAATTTTTTAAAGTTTATATAAAATTTCGAATGACGTAACAGTTTTGCGGCCGTAGTGACATCTACCGAGCAAAAATGGAACTACTTTTGACGTTTATGTCATTGTTTTCTGAAGCCACGCTTGAAACCAAACGTAATCTTAAAAACTTCTGGAGTATTTATTGCCTTATACCATCTTTCCCTTACATCTTGAGCCATAAGAATACAAACAAAATTTTTATTTTTACTTCTCAACGAGTTATTCTCGTAGGACGACACAGAACAATATTGTACAACCATTGTAATATCTAAATCAAACATAAATTGTATTCATTTATATTTTTATTTAGCATATTTCGTTAGTTATACTTACTTTTTTTAAAAAAATATCTTGTTGCAAGGATGTTGACGTTACTTTCAAAATATTGGTTATATAAGGTTATGTTAGAAAAAAGTGACAGATCTGTTCATGTACAGTAAAAGCACGAGTACGGGTGTGCCTCACTATCGTGTATTTGTGTACAAAACTGTGACGTCACAAAACCAAACTCAGAATCTTTATAAAGAAAATCATGAATGAAAAGTATAATAATATTAAATATTTTTGATGTATATATGCATAATATAAGGTAAATTTTTCATTTATGAAAGAAAAATCAACATTTTTTCTTTTTGGTATGACCTCATTCTTTCGTATTCCTCTTCGTTGCATCCATGTGAAGAACTGATTTAGATTTTGGTTATAATTGGTCTACCGGAAGTACCCTCATTTAAAGATTTTAATAGTTTTTCTTCAAAAAACCATGTTAAATATCATTTTTTCACATTTAATGTTATTATAAATATTAAAGAATATTTTATTCTCTATACGATTTGAATGCATTTTATACTTCATATTAAATAGATATAGAGTTAAAAAATTATAAAGAAATTATATATATATATATATATATATATATATATATATATATATATTAGCCAGCTATGCTATAACTCTGGAAACAGCTGCTATATTAAGAAAATTCTGATTGATAGGTATCAGTGTCAAGTGCAGTTGACAGTATGTTTGTGTTATAATTTTACTGGAAATATAGGATCTTTTCTATAAACTTTCTGTATGGAATTTGTATAAAATACATACAACTGCCTTAAGGTAATGTACAAGAAATGGAATCTTTTGCAAGGAACTTTCTGTATGACATTTATACAAAATACATAGAACTGACGATAGGTAATGTGCTGGCCACATCAGACTTTTTTTTAAATAAACTGTTTTCTACAAAACGCTGACGTTTACGTTCTTTCATCTTAGAAGTTGCAATAACTACCTTGTATCAATCATTCTTATGTTAGAACATAATATAATATTTTAATCATTTAGTTGCGAAGAAAGACATTTATTATACTTTATTGAGATTAAAAACCAAATAATTTAAATTTACATGTAATAAAATAATAAAAATGAAATTCATTTTCTTTATGAATACTTCAGTTCAATCTGGAGCATAAGATTTTCTTTTGATATCCATAATGATGGAAAATATTTGTACTTGTATGTACGTACTTTTTGCGAAAATTAATTCAAATGATATCATGAAACAATGAAATAAAATTAAAATAAAATATATTTGCGTAGTTAATACATTTTATTATCCAGTTCAAAGGTAAGTGTGTAATAACTATGATTAAAGTGGTTCTTTTACAAATAAATGATATTGGATTTAAATTGAACACTAAATTACGAATGTACATAGATAGCAATCATAGTGATATATTCTATATTTTTTATCAGTATGACTACAAGCAATGAATGAGTGTACATATCGTTGTATAAGAATATTTTTCAGGTATGATTCATCCGCTTATGACACTTCCTCTGTTCATTGACATGATACATTTAATTATTTTCTGTATTCTGTATGGATGGTATCCTCCCAGTTCTTATTATTATGTTCCTTTCATATTCCCCTAGATTGAAGCTTGGTAATATTGCTACAGACGGCTGTTTGATTGATAACTGCGGCTTTTACATGGACAAGTATCTCCTCTCACCAGACTAGACAGGGTGTTGACGCGACTACCCTCATCATCACTAAAGGGTGGAGAATTTATTTTTCATTTCAATTGGGGGGTTTTCATTGTGGCAATGAACCTTCAACAAGAATGATGATTTTTATTGCTTTTTAAATTGTATATGTGCGTATGTACGTCTGTTATGCAATTTAAAAAGAAATAAAATATGTATTATTATATGCTCTGCCACTACAAGGGTGAAGTGAATAATTTCATTGCCTAAAACGATTATTAACATCAGGGACCGGAAACCGAACCGAACCCGAACCGAAAACCGTTCCGAACCCACCTTTTTTGTGAATTTGGACCAGAACCCGAACCACTATTAATTTGGTCGACATGAACTGGAACTGAACCCACTATATTCGGGTTCAAAAAACCTGGTTCACTGAAGCACCGTGTTTTAATACTTCTGTGACACATAGTTGCAAATATGGTTCGTTTTTTACTGAAATAATTACCTGTAAACAAAACCTACATTTTTAATATTTTATTTCATTATTTGAAAATGAGGAAAATTTATTAGAGAGCTAGTGAAAGATAATAAAAAAGCCTAAGCAGAAATATTAAAATTAAAATAAATCTATTTTACAAGAACATAGTTTTTATAAATTATGAAGACGTCGAAAGAATTCCAAAAACTACTATTATTTTTTATTCAAATCCGTATTTTTTAATTTTTCGAACCCGAACCGGAACTGAACCGATACCGAACCACCTAATAATATTTTTCTGAACCCGAACCGAACCTGAACCCAATTTTATTTTAATTTCTGAACCTAAACCGAACCCATTTTTCTTCGGTTTGCGATTCCTGATTAACATACTAATTTACATTAATTAGTGAAGCGTAAATAAAAATTAGAAGTATATACAATATGATTTTAATATAATATATCATAATCATTACCGAATTCTGTCTTTGGACAGATCTCAGCGGAAATGCTACCCCCACACCAATGTGTTTTACGCGTCTCTCTTCAGCTTCCCGTAATTCTTTCCCATTCTTGATATCTGCTAAATTCCAAAAAAATCTATTTCCACCTTCTCCCATGTATTTTCTCTTCAATTATAATTTCCTGAATACAATCTTTCCTTAAAATATGCCCATTTCAGTTAGCCTTCCTCTTTCTTATTTCTTTCAAAATTCTTCTGTTGTCCAATCCTTCTCAACACCTCTATCTTTCCATCCAATCTTCTACAACCGTCGCCACAACCAAATCTCGAAACTTTCCAAGTACGTTTTTTGCAAACTTTTTTGTAGTTCTATATTAAAGCGCCTTGTTCTTAATAGTTTCTGGTATTTTACTGTAGGATGCCTTCCCCTGGGCAACTCTACTTCTAATTTCTTCCTTACAGTTGTCATTCCGAGTTACTATGTTTTCTAGATATTTGAAGAAACTTACCTTACTTTGTTCTATTCTCTTTCCTTTTATTCGCAAAATTTAACAAAAGACTCGCTCTTTGATTGATAAAAACGAAAAATTAACTGTTATAAATTGGTATACGAGCTCCCTTCCTCATCAGTTTGCCCACCCTCTTGAATTTTATTTTATTTAGTTAATATAATGATATAAAAAATAACTAACATAAATTATCGCCAATTTTTATTAATATTACAGACATTTGTCGTTCTAATGACACATAACAAGATATGTATTCTAAAATATTTTAATGTTTTAATGTAAAATAAAATAATACTAAGTTTTACTAACAATCCAAGAAAAATTGAGAAAAGTAAAACGAATTTAAGTAGTAAGATTGTGAGGTTTAAGTAAATAAAATAGCAAAGTATTACAATAATAATTTACAATAAAAAGCAATGTTACCTAATATTGAATAATAATAATATGAAATTAATATATCGATTTGTGTTGCGGTTGTACCGTTAAATTTTTAATCTTGCCAAAAATTTACTTTAAAATTACTTTATAATTTTGAAAAATCTTCATTTTATTAGTTGAGATATGATAAATGAACAAGTGGGCGTACTGATGTGCGACAGGGCTCGTATGTATGTATACAGGGTGTTTCCATACTTCGAGCAAAAACTTTAGGGGCTTATAGGACTGACCAAAATGAGTAAAAAAACTTTAATAACATGGGTCCGATCTTTAATAGTTTCCGTAATATAAGGTAGTGAAAAATGAGTTTTTACGGGGTTTACCTTTGCTATCTCAATTAACAGTTACGACTTCGATTAAATGAGACTTTTTGCTTACCTTGATGGTTATCTATCTTAGATGAACTTTTGTTTTTCACAATAATCAAATAATTTTACCAAGTAAAATGTTGTGGCGACCTTGACTAATATTTAATTTTCAAATAACTTCTTAACTATTAGAAATTGAAAAAAATTGTTTCATATAAAATTTAATTGTATTTTTATAGTCTATTTACTGGAATAGACAAGAGTTTGTTCGATCACTATCTTTGTATGTTTTTCTTCGATTCTAATAAAAAATGGCCTCTTTCTCGGAAACAGTTGAAAATCAAACGTATGTTGATTACGCTGGTTTACTCATTTTGGTTAGTACTATATGCCCATAAAGTTTTTGCTTGAAGTATAGGAACACTCTACATATACCATGAGTTTCAGTTTACATGCAATATTTACTATTCTGTCGTTAATGTATTACTATGGATACTATACTGGTTACACATATGAATCGTTCCAGATAAAATGCAACTTAAGGCGTTTTCTTTTTAGGGGCAAAATGAACTGATCTTACCTCGTACTGAACTGAACTGAACTACTCCTAAAAAGAACAGTATATTTTTTTTAAGTAAGAAGAAGATAAAACATATATAGCATTATATTTATAATATAATAATATGCTGAATTTGCTTGTGGTTATAGTCTGTTGCATATGTGATTTGATTTTGACATATTAAATTCTTTTACCTTTGAGTATTTAAATATGGATGTACTTCTTATGGTAATGAAACATGATATAACGTTTCAAACTAATTAATTTCTTCTATTTATGTGATTTTAATATCAAATACTTACAAAAAAGACAAAATACATAGGAGTCAGTCATATTGACGTGACATTGACATTCGGGATCAGTTCAGGATCTATTTGAACCTGTTTCAAAGGTGGTGCTTCGCGGGGGCGGGGACGAAGAAAATGGGTAGTACAAGATCATTTATCCTCTTTTAAAAAGAACGATTTAGAGTAGATGCATGCTACTCGGAGTTGATCTTCTTGATAAAAAGAAAGCTGCTATAGATTGCTTCGCGGGGGCGGGGACGAAGAAAATGGGTAGTACAAGATCATTTATCCTCTTTTAAAAAGAACTATTTAGAGTAAATGCGTGCTACTGTTGATCTTCTTGATAAAAAGAAAGCGGCTATGGATTGTCAACAAGTTGTCAATGTCAAATGAATCATCACCTCGCTTTAAAGATGTTTACTAAAGAAAAAAATCTATTGGTTACTTGGTTACCATTGATACAGTATTGGTTATACTTTGAGAAATGTTTGTAACAATTATGTTTGCAAATTTGTCTCCTGAACGTCCTAGATCAAATCCTGTACAGTTTCGAGAATATTTACAAAATTTAAAAGTGATGTATGTTTAGAAACGAATCATACGAAAAGGACAAGAAAAAAAACTCCGCGAACAGTTCAAAATAAGAATAAAAATCAGTAAATTACGATACATTAGTGGCAGAATGTTCCTCGGAGAACGATGAACAGAACCGTAACTCAGTCAAAATATGTAAAAATATCCAAACTGAGTAAAACTCCAAACCGAATGAAATATCCATCTGAGTCGACAGTTAATTTTAACAGATCTCCCTGACATCTCTGGTTAAAAGTAATTAACATTCCATGTACTAATTATTACTAACAAATAAGTCAAGTGCGAAATGAGTTTATTTGTTTAATACCATCCATATAATCATTTTACCGTATTTGGTCTACTCATTTTCATTCATTCCAGCTCCCCATTATCTTTTAATGAAAAGAGCAACTTTTATTCACAGTTATTAGCACCAGAATGAAGTTTTAATTTTTACGACGTTGCCATTAGGTGGTGTAGGATGAAACAAGAAGAAAAGTTGGCTGGCGACCACAACAAATCGAAAAGCAATTTGTAGGCAAGGCACAACGGCGAGTTTTACAATTTCATTAGCGTATCCATGAGGCGGAGATGTTCACAGAGATAACGCGAGAGGCGCTCAGAGTGTGAGAGCTAAGAGATAACACCCTGAAGCAACACATGGCTGTCTTATCGCGCGAGTAATGTTGGCTTTACAGCCCAGATGAACGATGAAGAGAAAATTTTAAGCGTTTAGAAAAGATATAAAATGGAATTGAAGAATATTTTTTTCGCCTCCATCCGTTATAAGTACTACTATAAATACTTAGGTAGTTTTACAGCACTAAATTGTTGCCGCCATAAGCCGTTAAAATTTTTGGACTTTTATCGTTATAAGTTAGCGTTACGGTGTGTTATTGTCAATTTGATTACTATTTTCAACAAAAAAAATAACAAAATGTTTCCAAATTTTGGGGTCTATATCGTTAATTGTAACTTATGAACACATTTTCAACTAAATGTAAGTATCGTAAATATTTGAACGTGCAATGTAAAATCGTAAAAAAATTGTTAATGTTTTTATAAAATTAGTCATTGGAAATTCATTCATTTTCTGATGCTACCAATCTAAAAAAAACTACTATTTAATATTTGAACAAATTCATTTAATAAATTTAAGAAGTCGGTACAAAATTTTTTGTTAAGAAAATAGGTTCGTACCACGAACACGGTTTTAACTAAAACGCTGTTTTAAGAAATGTCAAAATTAAATTTAAATATTTTATTTCGCCCTTATGTATAAAGAACGATTTTTTTAAAAATATCTGTTTTATTATAAACCATGTTCTGCTTTAAAATCATATTTTGATAAATTTGTTATTATTTATTATAAATATTAAATAATGTAATTTGACACATCTTAAAACAGCGTTTTGGTTAAAACTGTGCACGTGGTACGAGCCATTGTGTTCAAAAATGTGCATTGTACGCAAAGGATATGAAAATTAAACATTTAAATTGATATATTTATGACGTTATTATTTTCAATAAATAAGTAAGTATTATGATCCGTGTAACTACCTATAGTAACACTTTACGTCTATGCGACAAGTAGATTATATTTTGGAATTAGCCATTTATTCAAAATGGCACTTTACGTAAAGTTCTTAAAAAGTACGACTGAATTTCGTTTTTGATAATTTATATAATTACAAACATTAATACATATTTTATTTCCTGGATACACTATACAGAGTATAGCGCGCTTAGCACAATCTACCCTTAAGAGTATAATGCACCCCCATGAAAATATGCGAAAAAGTGGTATAGAAATCCGGTCATATCTTTGCAATCACTAAACTTTTGATAAACAAATACATTGTAATTTATAGAACAAGAATCAATATACGTATGATTGGTACTATTTTTTTACTTTTTGTTTTTATTAATTAGTAATTAATTAGTAAACTTAGTGAAATGCATCATTTTTAGAGGCAACATTTATGAATACTAGAAGTAATTTTTCAAAAAAATATTACCAGTTAGACCTAGATTGATCTTTAATTAATCCAAATTATGTATTATTTTTGGTTTTCATAATGTGATTATTATAATATGTATGGATTTCCGAGACACTAATTCGTTAACTGATACTGTTAAAATGAATCATGCAGTGCTACCCTCTACACCTTACTGTTCAAATCTTTGAAATTAAGGAAAGATACATATTTCGGTCGGAACGTTCGTTTTCGTAGACAAGAATTGGTATATACTGATGGATTTACACACACCATCATCCCTTGAATATGTGTGACCTAGGTAGTCCAGGCCTTAAAATTCCACTTTCCCTAATTTTTTCTAGAATAATAAGATTCTGCTTCAAAAAGAAAATATTTAAAACTCAACTCCTCATATCCTAGGACCTACGTGAACATAAAAACTGTGCTGATTATTTCTGCACAAGACGGGATACTGATGATGATGAAAGTGGAATATATCCATAAAGATGATTTGTTAAAATAATTAAATAAAAAAATTGGCACCAGAAATAGTCGTCAAAAACAAACCGCCACTCCTGTGCCGTCAAAGTACATATAGCACATCATGAGCCAATAGGAAGTCAGTATATCCATCACCTACGTTATTTGTATAAATTAACGTAGGCGATAGTTTGTCATATGTTTAGTTGTATGAACTTCGACATCACACTCCGTATCAGAGCAAGTGACTTTTTCGAAATATTACACAAATTTCAATTAGCGCGAGCAGACACTTGACTCCGCAATACAGGCCGCGAAATTAAATTTCGCAACCGTTGTTATGGTAACGGCCGCGAAATTCATTTCGCGGACGTTGTCATAGTAGCGGCCGCGGAATTAGGTAAATAATCACTTTGACACTTGAAAATTGCATGGTTTTGTTTATCAAATGTTAATCCCATAGCCACCGTGAAAGCTAACTTTCTATATACAATGAAACTGTTTAAAATTAATAAAATTTGTAATTACATATTTTTTTACGGTTGCACAAAAATGTGTACACCTTGTCCGCGAAATCCTTTAGCGCCCTCGAGATTGTCTTGCCTCGGCCGCAAGCGGCCTCGGCGACAATTTTTCTCTCGGTACGCTAAAGAGTGATTTCGCGGCCTTGATATACAAATAACTATTTAGCAGTTCAAAATCAAAATAAGTTTAAAACATTGGTCTTGTCAAAGTGACATTGATCTTGTCAAAGTGACACGCGCACACAAATCAGCACGTCAAGGTCGCTCAGAAACAATCTTTAAAAAATTTAGCACTTAGAAGGCTTATAAAAATTATTGCAACAGTCCTATTGTGGACTCAAGGTTGAAAAATAAAAAATTATTAATTATAAATGTTATTTTTTTCTTTGTTGGAAATACCATCCTTTCTTTCTCGTATTTCATACTCAACATTTTTGTAAAATAAGAATCATGTTTTATTTCACCCTGAATAATTCAAAACTCTAGTTTTTGTATTTTCTGTTGATTAAAATATTTTCTTATGTTGTACTTGTATTCATTGGCAATTTTTTTATTCTCTAAATATTATTTATTTTAGATATATAATTAAACAAAATATATAAATGTCTAATTAAAATACAATTTATCTATATGTAATAAAAAAATTAAAAAATAAGTTATACAAGTAAATAATTACAGAAAAACTGTTTCTACAACCAGTGAGATTCGATTCAGTTATAGTGTTTTAACGAAAAATTCCGAAAAGAGCCCCAACCCCTCTTCACCCGACCCCGCGTAGCACCACTAGCAGTAAGGGTGGATCATACTCGTAATAACATTTTGTAATAAAAGACTAAAATATTATAAACTATTGTTTCTAACTTTAATACGGTTTATTCAAATATCAATTTATTAACATGACTATAGCATTTATCAAGAGCTTTCATTTGATATGTCACAAAGCGTATATTGGCATTTAAGATTTAAAAATTGAGAGTGGTGGGAGTAAGATGAGTAAATTTAAAAAAAAAAATATTAGTAAAATGTGACACCCCCGTAGATGTTAAAACATAGCGCAAATCAGGTATGCGTATTACAATCCGTTTCCATGTTATTAAAGGTGGATCGTCTTAAGAGCATTGTGTACAGCTGTACTAAAATATGAAGCGAAAATTGAAATAAATTGTTCCTGTACTCCAATTATTAAAATTTAAAAAATCAACACTATACAAACATACTTCCAATATTAACTTGCATTTTATAGAATTATTTGTTGAAATCTATTAGTATTTGACTTTGATTTTATAGGCAAAACGAGAAATGCCGTTTTCCGTATAAAATCAATGTCAAATACTAATAGATTTCAATAATTCTTTTTTTAAAATGAAGGTTAATATCGGAAGTATGTTTGTATAGTGTTTAATATTTGAATATGTATATAGTTTGAGTACAGGAACAATTTATTTGAGTTTTCGCTTACAGCTGTACCGAATGCGCTATCTTGTATCTTGTATCTAAATGTATTAAATAAGTTTACGGTGATGGTTCAAATTTTACTCGTAATTCTGTCAAACAAACCGTACAATATGACGAATACAAAAGAGAATATACAAACAAGAGGAATATTTAATTTTATATAATAAGTGTATGCACAAGTATGAAATATAAATACATATATCTGCAAAGGTTCATTCACTATTTCAAAATGTTTATGTTTAAAATTAAATTTAAGTGCTGCTCTTATTCACAGTTCTTAATATAAAGATTTACATATTCCCAAGTGTTATATTTTATGCATATATTTACATGGGTTATACTTTATGGATTTCATTTTGTCTGCATATAAATTAGAAATTTAGTAAGTCTTGCTAAGTTATAAAATGCGAATAAGGCCAATAAAAAATATCCTTCATTCTAAAATTTAAAACAAGAAAAAATCATGTTAGTCGTTTATTTTAAATGTAAACAAATATATTTGCATTTTTTTTACATTCCATGATATTATTGGAGAAATTCAAGTTTTTTTAAAGAAAATATTATTTGAAAAAACGAAAAATATATAATATGTATTCGAAATAATAGTTATTTATTATATGAGTGTGGAATGTATCATATTAGTCACGAAAGAAAAAGCTAATTTTCTTTAGTGACTAATATGCATTCCACACGAGTGTAATACAACGTTTTATCCAACACTTTATTAAAAACTTCTTAAATCATTTTTATATTTTCATTCATCGTTTGACACTGACGAAGTCAATTAATATAGTATTTTAAATTACAAAGTCGCCATTGAATGTTTTTCTTTTATTGTTATTGAAAAAAATTTGCTGTAATAATTATTGTCTGTCATTGTGAATTGAAAGAAAACTGGGTGAAAATGAGGACCTTCCTATAAAACTTTTATTAATTTACTTATAAGCGCAGGCATTTTTGAATTTAATTCCGAAGCAAGTAACCAATAAGGCTGCATCCCCATGCATCCGTATTCACGTATCCGTGTTACGTGATTTACGTACGTAAAAATTTAGCCCGTCCCCATCAGACCAGTAGATACGTTGTCCGTATCCGTACTGAATTTATAAATCGATGTTAGTAGTGTCCTGTATTATGGAATAAGTAACATTAATATTAACTACTCAGTTTGGCTCGTCTATTGAGCACAACAGCTTTATCACAACAACAATAACAACAATCAGAGTTCCTGAATAACCTTAATAGTATAGACGTAAATTTTGAGTTCGAAGTATTTTTACTGAATAGAAGTGGATTATTCAGTGTGCTAGCAATAATTAAAACCACAACAAACATCAAAATACATAAACTGACAAACTAACTCCTATGCGCATGCGTCAAGTCATCCGTATCCGTGAAAAGTTGAAATTAACCAACTTACGTCCGTTGCGTTCTTGAAACGGACCGTTGTTTCAATACACGGTTTTGATTGGTTACAAATGATCACGTATACGTGAACACGGATACATGGGGATGCAGCCTAACTCGTGTCTCGTTTTCGTTTCATTAGCCGTACATGACAGCTGTCATTGGGTAAAGATAAGTAATCTATTTTAGCATAAATATTAATATTAATTTAAATAAATACGTTTGATAATGTTAAATTACTTCAATAATAATAGTATATTAAAGAACGTGTTTTATAAGACATGTTTTTTTCGCACGCGTCAAAATTTAGAAAACGAGCGTCAGCGAGTTTTCTAATTGACAAGTGCGAAAAAAAGTCTTATAAAATGAGTTCTTTGTACTATTTTTTATATTTTGCACCTTCTACAAACTAAAATACTTTAAAAAAACTGTTAATATTAAACCGAGTTGATTTAGGGAAATTTGTAAGTGAAATGTTGTAGTTGGTAACATTGAATTGACCACATTCAATTATTATTTGAAAGTTCATGTCATTTCAATATTTTCGAACAAATTTAAGTGAATTTAGTGTAATCATGGAAGATGAAATCAGTTGCACTCCGCCTGAGCTACGTAATATAGCTCAGACTACAGGAAATAATCTACTTCCTAAAAAATCGCGCGAGATTTATGAGAAAGAATTTGCAAATTTTGACACATGGTGTAAAGAAAATAATGTCAAAGGCGTAACAGAGAATGTTTTGATTGCTTATTTTTAAATGCAAAGTAAGACGAAAATATGAATTATTATTATTATATTCATTAAATAAAGTGATTAATTAAGTAAAAGAAATTTTGAGGTTATATTGAAATTTCTTATCTTCCAGCTTTGACGTTTGACAATTTAACCCTTTCAGCCTCAGTGTACAGGAAATTTTTATTTTTTCTTATATTTGAATTAAAACTTGCTTTAAAATTAATTAAAAATAATTTTCTATCGTTCAAAGGTTCAATCTACAAATTTTTAGTACTACTAGGTCCATCTATGTGGACTAATTCGAACATTATATTAACATTTACTTACTCAATTTGTGATTATATTTGTACATTTTCATGTAAATAATCTTCCCTAAATAAAAAATAATAATAATAACGACATTATATTATTAAAATGAATTGTCAATTAACTAAAAATAAATTAGGTAAAAATGGGTTAAAGAAACGTCATCTAGTACCAACCGTCTAAAACAAAAAATTGCGTATCGAAATGAAGGTCATTACGATACGCAATTGCGTATCGTAATGACTTCATTATGAACGCAAAATATAAAAAATAATTTTGTAAAATTGCTTTTTATTTATATTTAAAAAACACAAACAACAGTAATATTTTCTCCGTGACTTCTAAAATATTCTCTCACGGAGTGACAAATGTTGTACATTAGTTATTTTAAATAACCATAGTAACAAGTATATTATGAGTCGGTATTGGATAATAGTACAAGTTTCATAAGACATGATTTTAGCGCACGCGTCATTCTTAGAAACGAGCGGCTTGCCGCGAGTTTTCTAAGGGGACAAGTGCGCTGAAATGTCTTATGAAACGTGTATTTTATACTATTTTGGTCATTTTTTCAAAAAATGTACGTTATTTCATGTCCAGGAATTTCAATTTCGGCTGTTTAATATGTACTTTATGAAACTCATTTGGATGTCATAAAGAAGTACTTTATGATATCCAAATGGGTTTCATAAAGTACATATTAAAGAACCAAAATAGAAAAACAATATTTTTATTACGACTATAAAATCTAGAGTGTTATAACAAATGTCCTTGCATATTTAGTGAATATATTAGTTTCTCCTTCAATTCTGAATAATCTTTCTTGAAAGCATGTGTCTGTAAACCCCGCTTTAAAATATTTCATCTCAATAGAAGGCCTGAGACAGCAGTCAGCTGACAAATAGCGACTGGGAAGTAACATTGAAAGTTGAAAGAATATTGAGTTGCGACTTCAGCTTTACGGTGCGAAGTTTGAGATCAGGCTCGGGTGTTGAATTTCACATGGCGGTCTCGGTTTTGAAGGCTTCTAATGTTTTATGACAAGATTTTGCTTTCTAACTTGTGAAATGTGGCGCCAAGAATTGACACGTGAATGATGGGAATCAAATTGACAAGAAATGAAATTGTCGTGCTGTCGTTTAATATTCATTTAAAGCGGTCCCTAGACGTGCAATAATTTTGCATTATATTACTGAACGTCTGGAGATGAAGAGTATATTGGACGTTTGTCCAATATATGTATTTTGTCATTTAAAATCTGTTTGCATTTGAAATACTGGTCTGTTTGCATACGAAAAATTGTAAATTTTGAAGAATGACTGCGGATAGTAGGAGAATGAACACAAATCAATTCAGTTTATTGAACTTGAGAGCTACAATATTATTTTGAATGAATACTGTATTTATTTTGACATGGTTTCAAAATATCCCCTGGCATGTTTATCCCACCATTTATAAACTGGCCGGCAGATATTTTGAAACTTCTCCGTTATCTCGTTGTACGCTCATTATATTCTAAATCTCTTGACCATTCCTATTGTATAGAGGCACATATAATTACCGACCACTATCACTCCTCTTGTATTTACTCGGCTATCACCGCCGCCTTCGTTTATACTCGTGTCCGCTCTCGTTGTAGATATATTCTAGGATATTTCCATTATCGAACCTTCTCCAATAAATCTCATGCTTAATAAAAAAACTATCTACTTGTAATTCAGGATACTTATAATTTAAAATGATTTAATACCGCAAATTCAAACCGCTATTATAAATGCATCAATCAATTTTGTGGTTCCAGTCGAAGTTTAGCAGGAAATAAGATGCAAGATTGATGATTCCACTCTGTAACCATTTACAGCCGGAAAGTATTAAAATTGAAATATTTTATTAAAGCAGCAAATCAAATTCAGTAGCCCCGTTGCTGGATTAGCTATTATTATAATGACGGCTATAAAAGTCTTTCAAAAAAACGATATTTTTTTTAGTTATTTGCACTGGTATTTTTTCCGAGTCATTATCTTAAGAAAATACCAGTTAATCCTTAATGGGTTTGAACTTCCTTAATCCTCTTAAAAGGATTGTTTACATCTATTTTATTTATCTTTCACTTAAAAGCAGGAAATCAATCAAATTTGCTACTTTATCGCGTTTTAAATTTTTTGTCATTTGTTACTACTATTGGGGAAATAATTATAGACTACGTTTATCTCGATAATTCAAGCGGCTTCAAGTATATTATGACTTGAAAAATCCTATTGGTTTATCTCAGCGGATTGAAAATAGGATTGAGTTATTTTCAATCTTGTTTAAATTCGTATCGACTAAAAAAAGATGGTTAAATACTCAATTATGCAGACAGACAGGGAGAGGTACATATAAGATCTAATTTCATCCTAGGTATATAACCCCAAAATCTAAAAATTGTCATGTTGTTATTTGTCTTCTCTTTCAAAAACATTAAAAAAACATTTATTACTTCATCGCTCCAAATATTTCGCTTTTCGACAATTTTACTAAGTTTTATGTCGCGACTTTTATAAAGTGAGGTAAAATGCAAACAACCAAAAAATGATATGAATTTAGTAACACTGCAACATATTGCGGATGTGCGCATGCGTAGTTCCATTATTTGAAACTTCATTGTTTATTTCGACAGAAGTCAAGCCGCTTCGTAAGTCCAAGCCTGTTATTTTATAGGCTTGACTTGACATTTTCAAGCGGCTTGAAATATTAATCTCGATCGTTTATTTCGAAGATTGAAAAGGGATTTACTAAATTCAAGCGGCTTCAAATGTCGAGATAAACGTAGTTATAGTTAGTTGAGTTTGAAATGCAATAACTAGTTTAAAAAAAATTAAAAAATTACAAAACATACTTTCAATTATAGACTGTACATTTGTACATAATTGTAATAAGTTTCATATTTTTAAAAATAATGACTATTTGTAAAAAAGATTCTCATTTTTAGCGAGTTTGAAGAAATACTTAATTACTTTGATGTCTAATGTATGAATGAAAAAAAAAATTAAAATATGTTGTAACCATAGGCTTTGTGAATAATTTTAATGATAATTTTTTTTTCGATTTATATTTTGTTTATAACAATTAAAAAATTAAAAGTGTTAGATCTCAGTTTCTATTAATAATTGAGAATTGAAAGGTGGCATGCTGATTCAGATTGCAGTTTTTATATAAAATATTAACATATTTTTTTTAAATTGATTCGTTTAATTTTAATAATTATTGTAAAAGCGCACCATGTGTTCATGACCAAAACAGTAAAAAAAATATTCAAATTTAACTAATTCATTTCAAATAAAAATTTATTAATATTTTATATTAAAAATGCATTCTGAATCAACTTGCCAAGTTTCAATTCCTAATTATTAATAGGAGCTCAAATCTAACACATTTACTTTTTTAATTGTTATAGACGAAGTATAAAAAAAATTATCGTAAAATTTTTCACAAAGCCTGTTATTACAACAAATTAAAATTTAATTGTGGTATTGCCAGGTCCGTATTTATCACAATATAATGATTTGATCTCTGATTTGATAGAGCCGGTATTATAAACATATTGTTAAATTTAGTTCTATAGTAAATTTAATTAAATGAAAAAAACGCAACGTGACTTTATGATATTATATCGGGAAATTAATTCGAATTTGTTTATTTTATTTAATTTAATATGGAATTTAACTGGCCATTTATAATACCGGTCTTTAACCGTTAAGATGAAATCACGTACCCATCCATTGATATTTTGAAAATATTAGTCTCAGTATTTTTTTTTAGTTTTGTTTTATGCAAACATCATTGAAATTTTGTGCATTTCTTTTACAAAATTATTGTGTAAAATTCAAGTTAGATCTAATAAAAAAAATTAGCGTGTTTATCATATAAAATATCCACCAAGAACTCAAAATTTGTGAAAAGTGTTGTTAATGATATTTGAAAATGACAGCTGTCAAGATGTCAAGAAAGAGAATGAATTGATACTACAGTATGGAACTACAGTATGGAGAAACGGGTCAAGGCAGAAGCGTTTCGCCGCGACCCCGGTTATTGGTTTTTACTAATAATTAATTCTGCCACTACGAATTAAACAACATACTTGTACTTATAGTTATGTAGTTCGATACGAATAAATTAATAAGTATTCAGATTGTAAGAAAGGCATCAACCATCATAACTTGCAAGACTTCATACTGTATTTTGGCAAATAAGATAAATTTTCCGCTTTATTCTACAAAGGATTAAAGGATGTCATACATCTGTTTATTCACTTGGTTAAAATTCAGCATAAGTTCCATTCTGACCTAGATAATATTTCATTTTCCTCACTATTTCCTTCATCATCCTCGAATCTCAGCAGTAGCCTGAATTTAAAGACACCATTCATATCTGCCGGCGTTGAGAGCCAGCACTACCACAACACTAACTCAGCTCACTGGAGCACTCAAGTGTTAGGAAAGAAAATGCACGATTCTATTAATATCTTACACTTTCATTACTTGGAAGCTGTAACCCAATGGAAAAAACTCATGCTGTCCGTGCATTGTGCGTCTAATGGACGACCAACTCGTGTGGAAATGTTGACACAGGGGCGGAGTTAGAGAAAAACTAAGTATGTAATTGTTGGAATGGTATAGCATAAATATGTGTTAGGCGTTGGCCGCTTATTTAAGTTCAAATTTAATCTTCTTTATGTTTGTCTCTCACTGTTGCAGGATTCCGTTAGTAAAAGTTACATATTTATGTGATCTGAAACTTCAGTTTCAATTTTTTCCTTTGCATTTATTCTTCAACACTGCAGGATTTGCTGAACACCAAACTAAAACTTCCTAGTGTCAAGGCTCTTGTTTCTTTAACACCAATCATATTTTATTTGAATGTTTCACTTCATTATTTTTTAGAAGATAATTACCGCACCAAACAGTTAAATATACAATAAATTTTACATTTTCCCTTAATAACAACAAAATAATTTAAAGCAAATGACTTCCAAAGTAAAATCAACTGGGTCCTAAGAGACCCCAGGTTACAGGGCCTCAATTCTCCAAATCATTCGTTCGCATTCGTATACGTTCATGAACGTATAGTGCCTAAACGTATACGTTTCAAAAATCCTATTCTCCAACGGTGTACGTTTGCCTCGCTCGTTTTATATTCGAATACGTTTGAGTTTACTAAAGGCAGGTTCCACTTGTCTTTTACATTTATGAACGGACCAATCAGACGGCAGTACCTCGCTGCATATAGTAAGCTATGGTACAATGCGTTAACTTTCAAACATTTGACATTTTGACATTTATGTTTAATCTGTGTAATAAACTGAACTTAAAACTGTCCGATTAATATAAGTATGGAAAAACCACAGAAAAAAAGTTCTCCTTTCGCTGACGAACAAAAAAATTAATTGTAGAGTTCATGGATGAACATCCACATTTAGTGAGTGGAAAATTTGACACAAATTTTACATATAAGAAAGCACGCGAACGTTAGGAGGAATTAACATCAATGTTAAATGCTATTCCGGGACCAAAAAAAGACTGGAAAAACTGGAGAAAGGTAGTTGGGTTTCTAGAAACATGTAAATTTATAAAATATATTTATACTGATTGATTTTAGACTTGGCACGATATGCGTTCACGAGCAAAAGGGAAGCAAGCTAGACTTGCTAGACATGCCCGAGGAACAGGCGGTGGACCAATATGTGATGAAGAACTGAACACAACGGAATCAAAAATTGTTACAATTATTGGGAATACTGCAATTACTGGCCATACAGAAGTTGATGAGAGTCAAGCGGCTCTGATTGCAAAACTTTAAGAATGCCACAGCCTTAATAGTCTGAATAAATGTCTTTTTGTCGCTCCAAAAACCTTCCACGTTATTATAATATTATATAAACAATTTATTATTTTTAATTTGCAAAATATACTTACCTACTACAAAATAATAATAGAAATCAACAATAAATAATTGTATAGTAGTATTATATTCCCAATAGTAAAGTATTTTTATATTAAATGAATGAAAAATTCACTGAACGAATGGTTAGACCCCGCTCGTTGTCAAACGTATGAAAGTTGTACGTTTAGAAACGTATACGTTCATGAAACGGACGCTGGAGAATACCAAAATCTCATTTCATACGTTTCGAGCACCGCAAACGTATACGTTTAGATTCGAGAATAGAGGCCCAGTTGTGTTCCACAACCATTATTTTTAACCTACAAATTTAATAATTGTTGAAGTTTTGCTGTTTGACACAAAAAACTGACAGTAGTTTGAAATTTAACAGTGGAAATAAATTAACATTGCCAGTCGATAGAGTATAAAAAAGTGGCCTAAAAAAGTACAAACCTAAATACACCAATGTTCTCCCCAGGTCCTTTTTGTCGGAGAGATTTTTCTTACCGCCCGGCTTATAATTATTTAATTACAAACAAAGAATGTGATATTATTTGTAAACAATAAAACTGGACCGACACACTTACCGATCGCCCGGTAAAATAAAATAATAAACTGCACACATTTTCGCTTACATCTAGGTACCTATACATATTTGCCAAATAACAATACATCATTAAAATGGTCTCCTAATAAGGCAACTTTTGTCTAATTCGTATCTCTTATAGATCCCCATGCAGGGCGCGTTTTTTGTGACACTTGTATATTTACAGGATTATCAAATGCAACATGTAAAGAATAAAGTGACAAGTAATGTGAAAAAAAAACAATTAGCACACGAGGATAGATAGATGATATGTGAAGCTACTCCAAGTAATAAAAGAAAAGCACTTTATACCAGATATTAACATTTAAACCCGATGATCTTTCAATTTTGTCTCGAGCCATAGTATTTATTCATTAATTGTTCTTCCATATGACAACAACACATGCTTCTTTTCAGTCCTAGGATAGAGTTAAATAACAACTATATATCCACTGTGACCTAGTTTGGTTTAGAAGTGCAAATAACGAAACAAGACAATTTTGTTACTGTTTGAATCTATTTTCTATATCTTGTCGGTAGAGATGAAATAATAGAAAACAAACACAAAAGTTTCTGCGAAGTTTAAGAAACTTCTAACAATATTCTTAGAACTTAACTCTTATCTCATAGCATAAAAGATGAAGACCTTTTAGTTCTGTAAGCTTCCTCCTTCTCTTAATGTTTTCTACGTGCATAGAAATTCTATTTCGAACGTGAAACGGGTAATTTAAATGGCAGTTACAGATCCAACCATTATGTATAAATAACTAACATTATTCTAATTTTACTTCAATTTATGCAAAATACGAATAATATTACTTGCATCATTAACTAAAACATTTAAGTAAACATCATTTTAACTCTAATTTCATGGACCACACAGCAGGAAACTTAAATATAGACTTAAAATAGTTTTATTACACTTAAATATGCTTAGAATTCTAAACAATCTACTCAGTGATTAATCAGAATATTAATATTTATTTCTTTAAGTACAGGAATAAAAAGATAAGTCATAAAAGTGTCACCTTTTTCGAGATCTGTTCATTTCCTTGTTCCGGAAATAGCCGCTCGAGTCATTAAATGAACCATCAGTCAACTAGGTTGCCGCTTTTAGAATCCCGATCTAGTTGAAACTTCCGGAAGGAAAGACGTTTAGCTTTTAACTCACCACTTGTATTGAGACAGACAAGGGTGATAATTATAAATAAACAACTTTTCATTAGAAGGCGTTGAACTCAGAAAAAGCGAAGTGTGAAAATGTCATTTTGTATTTGTAGAGAAAGTTGGCTATTTTTACTTTCGATTGTTTGAAAGCTGAATATCTATATTACAGTGCGATGCTATACAGCATAAATTGTTATTTATTTACTGAAGCAATTAATTAATTACTTTATAGTGACGTTAATTATCTGCAATTTAATTATCTTTATGGTTATAAATAAATCAACATGTATCCGCATGTCATATTTGTTCAATGAATTCGTTTTATTTTTTACCTGTCACAAAACATAATATTTTCCAGTCACGTATCAACTAATTAACAGATTTATAATAAAAATTATCAGTTTTTTCTCGATAGTCGCAAAAACTTCTAGCGCTACGGATTAGTTAACATGAAACTATAAAAACGGAATCAGTTATAGATACATTTGTTGCATCTGTTGTTATCTAGTTTGTTTTTGTGGATGTCCCAGATTTAACAAAAAACTAGAATACATCTAAAAGCTTTATTGTGTACTATATTGTTTTCATTTGTTTTATCAAGCGGAAAAATTTGTTTTTGTATGGCATTCATGAATAACATTTAGACGATTTTCACGGAAACGATATAAAATTTAATAAAAGATTTATTAATATTTTTACCGGAAAATGAGATAGAAAAATTTTTCTTATAGGCGATTATACAGGACCGTCCAAAAAATATGGGTACACCTGATAATAGACTTTCTACTTTTTTTTCTGAAACTATCTATTTTAAAGTATTTGTCATTTTTTTAAGCGAGTACAACTTTTTTTTTTAATTTCTGAATCTGATAAGCGCCCGCACGGTGCAAATATTTCATTACCGATATCTGTGTACAAGCAGATTGGCACCCAGCAATGGGTAATATTTATTTATTTATTTAAATTTTGCAGGTGTGACGTATATTTCCTCGATTCTATTCAAAATTTATAAAAATGTCAATATATATAAGAATAAATAAATACAAATATCAACTGACAAATCATCTATGGTCACCATCCATCTTCCGTTTTACTGTACACTCATGTATACAATTGTATGTGAAATGTCAGAAAAAAAAAGATATTTGTCACCTTTATCTCCCAGAATTTTTACCCAAATCTCGTACTATGAAGAATTTCTTATTGGATGTTATTTTTCTTAGCCCCAATTCATAATGAGCGTAAGCGTAAATAGCGCGTAAAAAAATACACAGAAAATTGCGTGTTGTCACAATAACCATAACATAAAAATGTAATAGATATTTACGACATAAGTGGGATATAGACTTTATTAACGCATGTATTATGCCCTACGAGCCCGCAGGGCGAGTTAGGAAAATCACATAGTACGTTAATAATGTAGTATCCCATATACACAATTTTATCTATTACGGTATACCATATCGCACTCATTTTAACTATGTATTGTTATCCCATTGAGTGCTTTAATGAAATTTATTGCCACACTAGAATTTCATTACCGTACTCAAATTATAGTGATAGATTTTTGTTGGTATATAGTGAAAAACTATATTATATGTATAATTATAGAAAATATTACAATATTTAAAGGTAAGAATCAAAAAAATAATGACAGGTGTCATGTCATAGTAAATTATACGTAATTTTTACGTAAAGTTGAACTGATTTCAATTTGTTACGTGATCCTTATATATGTACATAAGCGTAAGAAATACGTAATGACAATGACATTGTGGACACGGCCACTGAAAACCATTGGTTCAACTTTACGTTTACGTATTTTCTTACGCGCTCCTTACGCTTACGCTCATTGTGAAATGGACCTTATTGTTTTCTATTCCCGTTGTTAAAATGTGATTTAACCTACTGATTTCCAAGGCGACCATCGAATTCTTAATCTTAATCACAACTTGACAAAATGAGATTTCGAACATATTAGACATGGCGTGAAGTGCAAACAACTGACAGTTGTCATTTTGGATAAATGAATACTTAATCTATGCAAAGTGTTTCCGTTGTCTTAATTTACAATCGTAGAACAAAGTGTAATACCTACGTGAGTCGTTTTATAAACTTGTAACTAAAAAGACATTTATAAAACTACTCTTTTGTGGGTAAGATCACGTTGTTTTCAATCAGGGCTTCGAACCATTATTTTTTTGGTTCCGGTTTATGTTCAGGTTCAATTAAAAAATATATCAGTTCGGTTCGAGCTTTCGTTCCGGTAAAAATAACGGTTTTCGGTTCAGTTCCAAATGATTAATTATTAATAAATCAAACCAAATTCTCTTTCTCGTAAGACGAGTTGAGACTACGCTACAAGACCCCGTAAATGAAGAAACACCGATAACTGAAGTGAAAATTTTTTTTGCGTATTTGAACATAATTCTGAACCGATATAAATCGATATACAAAAATAGCGGTTTTTTTTCGGTTTACGGTTTTTGGTTCAGCTCCGGTTTGAAGCCCTGTTTTAAATAATTGAATACGAGCTCATCGAACACAGAAATTACTCGACTTTGCGCTTCTTCTTATACAGGGTGTAACAGCTAAACGAGCTATCTCAAATAATTTCTGCGTTATTAAAGATACAATAAAATACTATAAGACAATCTTATAGAAGAGACCAAGGGCGATATCCGAATACAGAATAAAATATTTTTTAAAACCAGTGGTTCTCAAGTTACAACACAAAGTTATATTTTTTTAAATGGGATGGCATATATTTTTTAAACCCATTCGATAGAGTATTTTTTTCTGAATTCAACCATGTATTGATTTTATATTTTAATATAACAAAAATATAGGGAAAAATTCAATTGAAATTTAAATATATTATATTTTTATAATTATTTTTCAGTAGAGCTGTGTATGAAAAACAATTGAATGAAACAGATATTTGTTAATAACTTTATAATAGTATATTCCGTAACTTAACCACGACCGTGGTTATGGTTCAAGTGGTCAGGTTATGGTCACTGAAAAGTGGTTGTCATTCGGAACATCTTGGTTAATTTATGTCGGTAAAGCAGGGAACCACCGCGTCATTAGAAATAAGTGACAACATAACTTTTGTCTATCCTTATATTAAAGTAAATATTATACCTATCAGTATATAGTATATAGTAATTATATGTTTAAACAATATTATTTATTATATTATAAGAAATAAGAATATGACCACAACAACCACAAAAAATTTGTGGTCGTCGTGGTCACGAAAAAGTAACCAAAACTTTCAGGAACCACATTCCGAAATTGAACCGCGATCCTGAAATTATGTTGTGGTTACATTACGGAACGCATAACCAGAACCTTGGTCACCGCGGTTAAGTTACGGAATATACTATAAATAATGTTCTATTTGTTTTCTAACGTAAATAATTCAAATTTATATGTAGATAGCGGTAATTGTTTTTCATACATAGCCTACTGAAAAATAGCTATAAAAATCAAATTTATTTAAATTACAATCGAATTTTTCTCAATATTTTTGTTGTGTTAGGATATAAAATGATTACATGGTTGAATTCAGAAAAAAAATACTCTATTAAATGGACCTAATATATATATATATATATATATATATATATATATATATATATATATATATATATATATAAATGAATAATTTTTAAAAAAATTATTGTAACTTGAGAACCACTGGTTTTAAAAAAAAATTCTTCTGTATTTGGATGTCCCCCTTGGTCTTCTATAAGATTGCCTTATAATACTTTATTGTATCTTTAATAATAAAGAAATTATTTGAGGTAGCTCATTTAGCTGTTACACCCTGTTTATATATATATATATATATATATATATATATATATATATATATATATATATATATATATATATATATATATATATATATATATATATATATATATATACATTCAATACGTTAAGTTAGATTAGAACAACATAATACATACCTAGCTACACGGAGTGCTATTCATATGCTTAAGGATGCCGATCTATAGTCTTACATACGATCATACGAATATTATTTTAACAATGCAGAAACGCATCCATTAATGGTATGCATCTTTACATTTTGATGCATAATTTTATACATTTATTGAAAAAGTAAACCCTACCTGGTTTGTAATTAAAAATGTTTTTGAACCAGCAAAACCAATTTAATTACACTTTATTTCAATTTTGCCATGTGACATTTTCTCATCAAAAATAAAATAACAAATAGCGTAGGATTAGCCACAATCGCCGTGCACCGAACAGGTGATTAATTCCTAGTGTTTCATCAAAAAATATCGAATTTCATTCGTCATTGGTTAATTCACTCTGTATCGAATTCTCTCCTCTTGCAAGGCAAACGCACGTTGGAGTTTTAATTCATGGAATCGGTTTCGTATTTCTGTGCATACAAGACGTAGTCTTCGGCAAATATGTGCATATAACGTTACGACACTGCGATAGAGCACTGGGATACGTACGTAATCCAATTTACGCTCCGGTTCGATATTTGAACGGATTATTAGACTTGGTTAACGTGCGGTAAATAAACTGTACATGATTTTAATTTAATGCGGAGTGCGATACCTATATTTGTTGGTTTCATGTCTGGATTTAATCGAATATAAATACAGGTATTTTCAAATTGGATATTTCGCACGTTATTTCAATTTTGAAATGAATAGTGAGAATTGAAAGGTTGATAACCCTTCATGTATGATTTCAATAATAATAATAATAATATTAATAATATATCACCACAGTTTATTATTCATTGTTGAGTGTGCTAATGTGTTATACGCTGATTTTGGTAATGACAGTATATTTAGTTATTGCATCAAAAAATATTGTGCTAATTTAACATAGGTAATTTAATTCTCCCACATCTAAGCGCCTTATTTTAATTTTTTATAATCTTGTAATTAAATTGAAATTATTTTTTTCTTTACATTTTATTGTTACAAGTAGTACGACGACGAACATTCTTGAAGTCTCTTCTGATTTATTGCTTTAAAAATTCCACATGGCACATTCTCCGCGTCCCATATGTGAATTTCTTGTCATATCAACTAACAACTACTTTAGCTTGAAATATGGAATACGGCGACATGTGTTTTCCATAGAAAGACTTTATAAAAAAAGTATAGGTACAAGTATTAAGGCGATACATTTAAGAATAAATACACATTTTTTTAAGTGCAACTGATTGTACGAATAAAGTTTACAAAAATTAATTTCTAATATCAAATAATTTGTAGGTACATTGGTCAGTAAATTCTTTCATATTTTGTATCTGTCGTAGTATAAAGTTTATATAGATTGCTATTACCACTGAAGATTTGCAACTTTATCAGCATTTGTGAAGCACACTATGTATTATGCTGCCATCTTTGATTATTTTACTTGCCATACTAGAATTCACATTAAATCGTTCCTCGCCTACATGAGAACTAATTTTTTATCAGAAATATTAAATGTATTACGAAAAATCTACTGCGGTTTTCTTATACATAAAGTACGACGTGTTGTAAGCAGCATAAAGGCATTTTACACATTTCCTGCAAATTTCAACCACCACACGACTTCCTTATACGCAAGACCAATATGAAGTATAGACTCAATTTTAAAATTGCACGTATTTGACGTAATTTGACATTAATATCTATTTTTTATTTTTTGTGGATTTTATGGGTTAGGCCATAGCAAGCTTCATTACAAAAACCAAAAAGTATATAAGTTTTAAATTTACATATCTCGCTTATACAAAGGGCTAATTTAATAATACTTGATGTGCTAGACGCAGAATTTAATTCTCTAAAACTCTTATTTGAAGCATTTATTTCTAAAATCAAAATGAAACCATTTTATTCAAGAAAAACTGTTAACTACTTCAGATAATATATCACTTCCGGTTAGCCTGTTCTAACCAAAATCTGCTATGTTATTCCAATTGATGTAAAAATCTTACATACCAAGTTTGAAAAGTTTTGGATTATATTTTAATATAGTTTTTCATTAAAATCTATTATAGGCTTCAAATAAAGTACCATTTCTGGAAATTACGTAATGACCAAAAAGGGAGGTGCACAACTAGATGTTATCGAAGTCCTAAATACAAAATTTCATCTTTCTACGGCTTACCGTTTTTGAGTTATGCGAGATACGTACGTACAGACGTCACGTCGAAATTAGTCAGAATGGATTCAGGGATGGTCAAAATGGATATTTCCGTTGAAATCTGAAAACCGAAATTTTTCTCGATTACAATACTTCCTTTACTTTGTGATTTGATGTGTAGCGCTCATTTTTTCCGAATAAAACTGTACTACGTAAATTTTCTAGCATTGCCAGTCTACAGAGATATTAATTTTTAATCAATGCTACTACTATAGTTTACATAATACCTAAAGTGTAATTACATTTATTTTTATAACAACTGTTAAAAACTATCCACTTTAGCTTTTTCTGAACAAAAACTGCAATTTAGTTATGCTTATATTACGCGTAGATAATCTTATAAAAGCATTGACAATTATACATTAAAGTGAAATTATGCATTTTTTATTTCGATTGTTATAATTTTTTATTAAAATCTACTTTAAAGGTAAGTAGGTGTACATTGTTCTTTCAATTCGAATCTAGTAATTATTATATAAAACAATGACATATTTTCCGCGTAGAATGATGAATTCAATTGAAACTTGAAACTCATATGCTTGAAATACAAATGATAAATGCATAACCTGCACTGGATTGCATTGTAAAGACTGCAAGAACAAGATTAAAACAAAGTTACAGTACGCTTTGAATCCTTTCAAACTGTTTCGGTGTAATGCTACGCGACAATATTAAATTATACTCCTGAACCGTTTAACTGAAACCATAAAATTTCAATTAAGCCACATTGAGCGCTAACAATAGAATTGCCATTACCATTACGTGATCATTTTGTTACAATAGTTATTGTTCAGAATTGCGCAAATGTAGCAGGCTGTTGCAATCCGATAAGTTTTTTTTACATCAATTCATAAGCCCACTAGCGTTAAATATGTATTTTACTTTAAAGTAATACAATATTACGTATCTAGTTCGGAATTTACCATTTTACTAGATGAAGTACGCAATTTTTTTTATGAATGAACTAATGAGTTGTGAAAGTCTCTGAATTCAGTAATTTGACTTTCCAGGCCGCGAATTTACTCATTAAATATTGTCCAATTTGTTGCAGACATTTGCAGATTACATTGCTTGCGAAAACTTACTGATACGAGGGTTGCCTTTTAAGTTTTTACAAAAAGTGAAACAGAAACGAACAAGTTCGAAACAAAGTGTTTTATTGCTTTTCGAAATATTCGCCTTTAAGATATACAGGGTGTTAATAAAAAAACTTTACACACTTTAGCAGGGGATAGTAGAGATGAAAACAAGAAAAAAAATCTAATACACTTAGGTCCAATACTCATTGGTTTTCGAGATATGGAATTTTTAAATTTTTATTCACACCTCTTATGAATGCGATATCGCGTTATCTGCGATAAACGAACAATCGCAGAATACATGTCAATCAACATTTTGTAGCAAGTCTAACGGTGAAATTACTTATTGCATGGCCACCAAGATCTCCTGATCTAACGCCCTTAGATTTTTTTGTTTGGGGGTACTTAAAAGATCTTGTTTACGCCACTGAAGTGAACACAGAAGATGAACTTTGGCAGCGCATTGTAGACGCCTGCCAACAACTAAGGACTCTAGGTGTTTACGATCAAGTGCGTGAGTCTCTTCGACGACGGCTGCAACTTTGTTTACAAGAGCAAGGACGACAGTTTGAACATCTGCGATAACTTTAGAGTGCGCTAAATGCGTTGTTTGTTGTAGTTTTTTTTTGTAAAAGCTCTATCTCGAAAACCAATGAGTATTGGACCTAAGTGTATTAGATTTTTTTTCTTGTTTTCATCTCTACTATCACCTGCTAAAGTGTGTAAAGTTTTTTTATTAACACCCTGTATACATTTTTCCACACGCTTAAATCAATTCTGAAAACATTTTCTCCATTCTGAAACTGATATCGTAGAAACATGGTTTTGAAAATCTTCAACAGCTTCTTGAGGTGATGAAAGTCGCTGTCCACGCATCTTTTGTTTGACAGGGGGGACAAGAAAATGTCATTAGGCGATAAATCGGGTGAATACGGGCAATGAGACACTAATTCGGTGTTTTTCTCCTTCAAATATTTAGTTGTACTTTATGAGAGCTTGCATTGTCATGATTAGAGCTTCGGTCACAATGCCATGACTATGCTCTGTTCCATTTAAGCCATTCAGTAGATGGCACTGGCAACAGCGCAAATCTGAAGTAGCCGAAATTACATTGGGTAAACTTGTCTTTTGTGTTTAATTTCAGCCAATCAGAGAGATCTAAACTATTCCCTATGCTCCGCAATACTGAATGGCTTAAATGGAATAAGGTATAGTCTTGGTCTTGATCTTGACAAAATCAAGACCAAGACTCGAGACAAGACCTCTATGGAAAATCAAGACCAAGATTCAAGATTAGGACGCCAAAACCAAGAGTCTTGACGAGAGTCTTGCAAGACTCTTGATTCAATAATTATATTTATTTATTTTTTTTATAATATTGGTTACATGAAATCTCATTTCACATACTTACTTACCTAATGTTACTATTAAACAAAATATACTGGTATGAATAACAACAAAAATATGTTCTGTATATAGTAATATCTAAATATTAAAAGATATTTTTCACTTTAATTTTCATATTACAGACGCGCGCGCGTGAACGCTTTGTATATTATACGTATAAGCAAAAATTCAAATGCTTTCTTTGGGGTTTTATTATATATTTCGTTTGCGTTTGAAACAAAATATTTATATTGCTTTTAAAACAATTTAAAAAGTGCAATAACACCAATAGATCTTTAAAAATAAAAATAAAAAAAATCATGATTTATTAATTTTTTTTTGAAAAAATCAATGATTTTTAATTTTGCCAACCCTGTTTATTTCTGTTACAGGACTGTATAAACGTAAGAAGCAAATACATGTACTCGTATACTGTGAGGATATATGGAATGAACATAGATTTACAGACAAATTATATTCAATGATCAAAGGATTCTATAACTCTTTTCTTGGTTTCTGGTTTATATAGTACTCGTAGACTGGATTCAATTTTTTTTTTAGTTGAAATGAACTATAGAATGTTGTGATTTCTTGTTTATCAAGTTAATTTCTTCTTCGTAGGAAGAAGAAATTAACTTGATATTGTATTTATTGTTGTTTCAACATATCAAATAGTAATTGAAAAATAGAATGAAGGAAGCGTGTGTTGCGTTGTTTATTTTGTAAATTTTCATATTGTTTATTTTCTGAATGTCCGAGACACTCTGTTGGCAAGAGGCCAAAGAATATGTGCCCTAATTTCATTACTATTTTGCATGTCTGTCTCAGACTAAATATACATCACTTTTCCTTTAAAACGACAATAGTGTTAATGTAATTTGTTTAGCCCTTAAAATTTAATAACTAAGTTCTACTTTTCATTTTTAGTTTTTAGTAAACAATTTTTGCTATTATGATTTCGACTTACATTCCGGCAAATAAGTGGATATAATTTTATTCTCTTTCTAAACCAACGCTGTATGGCTGTATTCTTAGCTGAAATGTAAGACAAGGTTGGCACTTTTTTAAAATATATATTTTCTAGTCTTTTTAATTCATGGATTAATTGATCGCCATCTAAAATAAACTTTATATTTTATTTAAGTAATTCTTTTGTATTGAAACAATTTATTTTATCAAGCACTATTTATAACTCGTTTCAACTTCCGTAAGTACAATATGAAACTAATTCATCGAGCAATTTAAGAGATTAAATTGCGCATGGAGTCCAAGATGTACATTTCTAATTACGAAAACAATAGTGTCTGGCAACTTGACCGAGATTGCATCTTGATGGTAGTGATTCAAAGTGCTTAGGAAGATTAGATATTGTATGCGCAGGGTAACAACCGCAAACCGCAACCACTCGAATTCTGCACTGCGAGCAAACTACATCTACACTGCTGCACTCTTGTGCCACGTAATGCAATCATTACAACGCTCTAATTGGAGTTTGATTGTCATTGATTACAGACTTGCGGAATGTACGTACGTGGAAAGCATTTAATAATGGGGAAATATTTTTTGTAGCAAGGAATGTAACAAGGTTTATTAAAAAAATCCGAAATCATCATTAAAATTGGTCATTATTATATGATTTTATAAAAGATGAACAAATTTAAATGAATGACATTAGAAAATGTTGTGAATAAGGGAAATACAGTATTATTCACGAAAGATGACTATTCAAGGTCATTTTCAAACCGTCTGGTATAATATTACTTGCAGTTAGCTTCACTACATTCCGTATACATAGGCGTGCACAAGGTATAACATTTGTGGGTACATTTTAATCGTTCAAAATTATTTCTTTTTGTTTTAAACATCTACTTACATATTTTCTAAGAAATATCTTATTTTGATTTAATAATAATGAACACAAAGATACAAGACCTACAGCTACAAAATATTGATATAGTTACTGAAAAGAATGATATAAGTACATATTTTGACAAATTTAAATTAAATGTTATTTTATTTATATAAATAAAACAATTATTTGCATTTAAAGTGATCTTTAATGATACAAAGATTTTTGATTACAGTAATACAACATATACAGTAATGTCTGCTTATAACGAACCCGGTTATAGCGATCTTCCGGTAAACCGAGCTAATTTCAATGTACGAACAGTATAAGAACAGTGCTATTGTTTTCGTTTATAACGAACCGTTTTTTTCCGGTCCCTTCGAGTTTGTTATAAGTGAACATTACTGTAATTACAATAAATACATTTTAATTACAATAATGAAAATGACTAATTAATCCGAGCATATATACCCACATATTTTTACGGGTTTCGAGGCCATGTGCTTGTGTCTGGTCGCGAATCTGGGAACCCAGGTTCGCTCCGAACCAACGCCAAAAATTATTTCGAATTTTAAATGTCACAAAATTGACCCCTGTAGGGTATTCATTGCTAGTGTGGAGAGCGATGCTTGGCAAACACAAGCACGGTACGAATATGTCATCATCATTACCGAAATCTGCGTACAAAGCAGATTGGCACACCCAGTAACGGGTAATATGCCGTGATAATTATATGAAGGCTAATGCAAATAATTTAGTGAATACATATCTCTCTAATTATATCCTTTAACGTTTTTTAAAACTAAAATTAAAATAAAGAAAATTTGGTTACAATAATGAAAATGTCTAATTACACAAGAAAATTGAAAATAAAATGTTAGGAGTGACAGAGATGTGCATTCACATATTCACAATCGGTAAAACCGATAAGTAGCAAGACAGAAGACCGAAGCGGGCTGTACCTATGTATAATATAAATGAAGACTTGAAATAAATAATGACGTAAGTGCAATTTTTGTGAAACCTGTTTTTTTAAAGAAATAATAATTCAATTCCTATACATATAATATAATATAAACCTGTAATCTATGAACATCTATAACAACGAATCTGGACTTCGATTCTTATTTATATTAGGGGCTACGTACTTAAATTATTAATCCTGTAAAAAAAATAATTTCTACAAAAATGGCACTTACATCATTATTTATTTATTATTCACTGAAATCCGTATCTGAATCGGAATCTCCATTTACATGTATAATAAAAGGTTGAGGTTCAGTACACTCGTCAATTAATTTTTCTTGTGTCCACCAATTATTTATTTCAGTTTCAGTATGAGAAACGTACGCATTCCATTGATCCACCGTAACTGTGTCCAAAGCTTTTTGCCACATTTCTAAAACTTGGGAATGTCCATTACCATTTTCCCCAATATGTGCATCGTAATATCGTTTGCATTGGGACCAAACCATTTCTAAGGCATTAAATTGGCAATGGTATGGAGGCAAGCGTAAAATTTTGTGTCCATTTGAATTAATAAGTTCATCCACAACATATTGTTTTGGCGGGGAATATTTTTTTGCTATTTCCAATAATTCTGTTTTAAATAAACTAGAATCCACTTCTTCGCCCAAGTTTTGCAAATACTGTATAATATTTTGTTGATGGAGCAGGGTTACGGATTCTGCTGTGGTATGGTGCATTATTCATAACTATTAAACTTGGTTCTTCAAGATTTTTTAGTAACTTACTTTCTAACCAATTTTCAAATTTTTCTGCGTTCATGTCCCCATGATAATCTCCTGTACATTTTCCAGAAGAAAAAATTAAACTGTAGTCAGTTACAAAACCATTTCTTCCACCAGCATGCAAAATAACGTATCTATACAAAAAACATCGTATAAAATAAATATGTCATCACGGCATATTACTCATTGCTGGGTTGTGCCTATCTGCTTTGTACACAGATATCGGCAATGATTATGACATTTTCGTACCGTGCGAGCGTTTATCAGGCACTGCGGGCACTCATTTCTGGCTTGGAGAGTGCACCACAGGGGTCACTTTAATGCCATTTAAAATTTGAAATAATTTTGGTGTCGGTCGGTATAGAACCTGAGTGACCAGTGGCAAGAAACTCAGGCACATGGCCACGAGACCTCATAATGTATATTTTAAATTATAAAATATTGCAAAATTAAAACATACCGGGTCCCTTCTCCTGTTTTCTTTTTTACACTCGACGGATTGTCATCCTGCCAAGATCTTCTAAAAGCGCCCTTTGAAAAAATCCAGGTTTCGTCAATGAAAATTATATTCCAAAAATTAGATGATAAATTTATTTATTTTTTATTCTCGAAGAAATTTAATTCTGGCTGTACGAATATGATGTTGTTCCATAAGGGCTCTTCGATTGCAGTCTTTCTTGTAGTGAAATCCAATAGTTAATAGAAGTCTTCTAAGACTTGATTCTGAATACTTATATATGTCTCGATTTTCCAACTTTTTTTTCAGACTTTTAATAGTAATGTGTTGCTCTAAAGATGTGAAAAACATAGTGAGTGTCTTCGTAGAATTTTTTTAAAAATATTTTTTAACTCATATCATACAATTTTCACATGAAAATAAGTAGGTAATAAACTACTTACTGTTAGCATACATTTCGTATATTATTCTTCTAATTGCTTCACTACTAAAAGTATCAAGATCAGCCGTTGCAGTGGATTTTCTGGGACGTTTTTTTCCAGAAGAATTTAGCTGGTCTTCCTCATTTTCGTTGTTAACCCGTTTTAATACCCTGTGTACTGTGGATTTAGAAATTCGTAGTGCATCTGCTGTACGCTAAAATAAAATATTTGCTGTTTTATTTACTAAACATGAAACCTTTTTTCGTATAACAAATTCAATTTTCAAAGAAATTAAAAAAATATTTGCATATTTTACCTGCTGCACTTGATGAAGATCTAATAATGGTCCATTATTTTCCGTTTCTTGTTGAAAGTATTCATGTACATTATGTACAAATTGAATTGCTTGTCTTCTCAATGTTTTTCCTTTCTCACCCATGATTAGAATCAGTTAAATCGCGGAACAAAATTCGCTGATTTTGATTAAACGTCAAATTCAAAAACAAACTCCGCCACTGATTTAACTTTAACGTAGAGGGCAGTGCAGTACATAATTACATACCAGCAACTCATCAACATACGTTCTAATTATTATTAGTGTGTTAGAAAGCAATGTGCACATGGACCGTATATCTGTTATATACCATAAATCATGTAGACATACGTCAAATAATCTATCTCTTTCTAATACATAATGTTGCTAGGCTACCGCTTTGTAAACGTTGTTTATTCTTTCTTCGAACAAGTGACCTTGAATAGTCATCTTTCGTGAATAATAGTTTTTTTTGTAAGTAATTACATACCCTATTTTAAGTATGAAATAAATTGTGAAAAATTGTCAGCCATCGGGATTCGAACCCCAGACACCTATCTTGCCGGGATAGTGCTCTAACCAACTACGCTATTGGCTGCTCTCCTCTCGATGGCTGAACAATCTTTCACTTTTAAAGTCGTATAACTGCTGAGGATATTATTAATCGTCACATGATTTTAAGACAAAAATAAATGAACATTTAGTAACACCGCTAGATGACAACCAAGTAGTAATTGAAGAAACACTTTACGCTTGTCAAGTGCACATTTTTAAGCATTTCTAGCTTTTTGAGTTTAAAGACTAGTCTATAAGGTATACTTAGTAATTGTAAACGTAACGCAAAACATGTATGTGATGCTTTGGGCACAATTCGGATCCATCCATATATTACCATGGCCAACTTCATTGAATTGCACAACGCTTATTAAACAAATTTTGTCGCGAGTTTTTCACAGATTTGGTACGGATAGTAGTGACCTCTAGTTATTTTTATTTCAAGTAGAAGGATCGTGTCAATGTTCCTGATCCTCCTTGGTCTTTGTCAATGAAGTTTATATGTGCAAAATGTGTTGCCAGTTTATTAAAAGTAAATACATTACTTCCAAATTTAAATATTAAAATCAATATTTATTTGCGGCAGATAATTTGTCAAAATGGTACAATGTTACGCCATGCGTGGCGCCACATGCCGTACTCTCAGTAATTTTCGTTTGTGTAATTTTAGTGACATTTGAGACGGCCATAATAAGCGTAGCGCAGTTCAATGAAGTTGGCCATGATACTACATCAGTTCCTACTGCTTCGCCATCTAGCGGCGTACCATCATAGAACTGTCAAATATAACGTCATTCTGCGGCGCCATTACACAGACCGTGCTGGTGCAAACGATACAAAACGAATTTTAAAATTATCACAAACAACATTCTCATTACAATTTATTTTTTGCTACTGGTCCCTCTAAGTTTTAATTAATATAACCAAGTTCCAATTAATAAACCTAACCAAACTTGTAAAATTTTAATTATTTGTATTAGCCTATTTAATTTGCAGGACATGTATATAACTTTGTTTTAATTTATAAATAAAATTTCATAATTTTCTCTTTAAAAAAATCGTAGCCACGTCAGCATCAAAATTCTTTTTTACCATTCATGTGAATGTTAATGTTGCCTCGTCAACTGAATTAAACAATACGAAAAGATTAACTTAAGTGCCTTGGTACATAAATAATTATTACACTCATTGTTCATGTCGATTCCTCGAAGATATACTAATTCTTTCATTAGTACTCGTAACTAAACAAACTTCACTTGTTATCTATCTTAATTAGAGTTTTATTCAAATGACAAAATGCGTCCAGATTGTGGCGACATTTAATTATCTTTACTGTCAGACCAGACTACTTTAGTGCTAAACTAATGGAACTTTGCCATGAAAAGTGTAGTTCCCAAATTGTCGTCTAAATGCTTGGCCAGATTGTCTGTCTCTATTACTGTTGTAATTAACAATTAAACTAGACGTTGGCTATTTTCTCATACACAGAATTTTATGCCAACAGTAAGATCTATGAAACTATATAAAATACGACTACGGTTAAATGGGACATCTAAAGGTGCGTCCCCACTTAGTCGGCTTTTGCCGATTGGCAAAGCCATATGGCAATGAATTGGTACAAATGTATCGTTCTTTGGGACTTTAGTAATTAAAATAATAAAATGGGCATAAGAGACACGATAGTTTAACAGAATTGCGGTTTTCTTTAGAGAATCTAAAGATGCTGAATCGCAGAAGCCTATGGGGACGCACCTTTAGATATGTTTTTATTTTACCAAAAATTATTATAAGCATCTACCCGATAATAACGTAAAACTGATTTTGGTCGAAATTTAAATTTTCAATGGGGTTCTAAAAAAATTATTCAAAGAAAAAAGTTGATATTTTTATAGTTTAGTCAGTGCCGTACGAAAATAAAGAGAATTTTTGAAACAAACCACCTATTTATAAGAAAACTTGAAAAAAATACTTATTTTATCGCTTTCCAAGGGTTATTGGTTTTTAAATTGTTTTTACCTTTCAAATCTTAGTTTTTTTTTACTACTTTTCATTTGGTCACGTGCGCCAACTTAGATGAGGAATGCACGAGAGAAGATCTGTCGAAGGCAACACCAGCTGCGGACGGTTTTTCCTCCGGAGAAGATGCATCCTCTCCGTCTTAGTTAATACCGGGCGATTCATAAGGCATATTTCCATAATTTACAAATTTGACTATTTATATGGTTATAACAACAAGCTCAGCTAACTCACTCCATGTGGTCCGGATGCGGTATTTCGCTACCGAAAATTGGTCACCAGTATCTAAGGAGTGAGAAATATTTGTTGTAATGTTTTATATATTTATTGTGTATTAATTATTTATATTATGTACATGGTTTCAACACGAATAATAATAATTAAATCATACTCGTACCATAAAGTGATTGTAAAGGTGCATTCACAAATAAAAATTAGGTTTAGATTTATGGTTTATACTTTATATTTAAAGATTTTGGCCGCATATTATGTAATGACTCCATTTACACTTCAGAAGTTAGGGTCTCTAAATCCAAATCATAAAGCTAAACATTGCAAAGTCCAATCTTTAGGTTTATGATTTAGTTTGACGTCACAAACTTCACCAATGAGAACGAGTCTGAAATGATATAGATATCTTTATTTAGTATCCACTTGGTGAATTCGGCTTTTTAAACAAAGGCGAGAAGAACATGGAGACTGTCATAACTTAATTGCTGAAATATAACCAATAATGCCAAGCGAATAATAGTTTCACGGCGCACAGGTGTCTTGTTGAGTACTGCTCTACCGATATTTTAATTTTGTTTTTGAAGAATTAACACAGAACACAGATGTCTGTACATATCAAAACTAATTTTCAGGTAATTTAAACTTACATTTATGAATGACTTACTTAAACCTAAACAAAAACCATAACCTAATTTTCATTTGTGAATGCACCTTAAATGATAGAGATTTAAACTTTAAATACAACTCAAATTAATTGTTAATGGACTTTTATATTTGAACACAATCCCCATAATTTAGGTCGAATTCATATTATCCACTCGACTTAATAACACAAATAGCGTCATATATTTGGCAAATCACCTTTCATATTAAACCAATCCTGTACATTTGTCAAACATGACATTCTAGCAAATCATCCCTTGAGTTCACTAACCTTTGCCTCTCAGTCTCATTCCAATTCCAATAACCTGAAATCAAGCAATCGTAACCTCTTTCTCTATTCAAGAACAAGCAGTGGTCAGTACGTGATGGCATGTAGGCCTAACAAACCGCCACTTTGGATGCAGACTTCGTCGTGGTCGGCAGGTATCTCGACAACCAACAAATAACATGAAATATTTAACACAAAGACGGCGGAACGTCTCCCCTGTTGTATGCGGTATGAGTGAAATGTAAACTTGTGCGATGTGTTGAGTTACTGCGAATTGCTCGGCTAGAATCTTAGATTTTCTTAGGACGTCGTTTTTCGAGAAATATGATTGTTTTAAAAAATTATTCTTCTTTTTATACCTAATGGATGGATTCCAAAAAATTTCTGTGGGTTAATTCAAAAAAATCCAAAGTTAACATGTCATACTTTTGGGAATGTGATTTAAAATCAAAAAACTTTCAGTTATTAATAACGGGAGTACGTTACTATGAAAATAGATGTTCTGCACTAGTTATGTTGATTAAAAGTGTCATTAATTTTAGATTTCTTGACAGGACTGATAAATGTGGTACAATTACAGGATTTCATACTTTATTCAAATTGTTCTAGTCACTAATTTTGCTATGACACTAAGGGCCAATCATCTTACAATCTCCACTTAAAATTTTAACTGCCAGTTAAATGAGCAAAACTGAAACGTAATTAACTGGCAGTTAATAAATTTATTATTGATGTCAGCAATTCGATTTAATATTGTTTATTTAGTTGAAATGTGAACTTCAGATTGGCCCTAAATGCTCATTCGGTCAAGAAAGATTTTCTCCGGAGACGCTTTGTTGTAGGTACAATGCAATTTCAATGTCATTAGGCGTACGTATTTCATTCGCCATTCGGATCAGTTTGCCCCCACAACTATATTTACTGATCCTGCTCAGTAAGAAGTAATCCTCAAAATACTTGGTGGTACTTAGTTCAGTTACGAATCAGTATGGTTCAGTTTAATAATATTGTGGGTGATTTAATTTCAATTTCTAAACATAGATAGATACATTACAAATATATAATGCAGAAAATAATACGACGTACATATTATAATAAATATAGATACGGTCTATAGATGGGGTCTCGTGGCCGCGTGCCTGAGTGTCTGGTCGCGAATCTGGGGAACCGGGTTCAATCCCGACCGACGCCAAATATTTCGAATTTTAAATGGCACCAAATTGATCCCTGTGGTGCACTCTCCACGCCAGCAATGAGTGCCCGTGAGGTGACGCCTGGTAAACGCCCGCACGGTACAAATATGTCATCATCATTACCGATATCTGCGTACAAAGCAGGTTGGCACACCCAGCAATGGGTAATATGCCGTGATGATATATTTATTTATTTATTTAGATACCACAATTGTATTTTTAACGAAGACTGAATAGCCAAAAAGTATTATTTTGATTTTTACACACAAGCATAACCTGATAGAATTAATTTTACTTTTTATGATGTAATTTTTGCTTCATAACTTACAAATTTATAAAATATGTTAACTAATTTTTACATATTTTATTAAAACGTGTTTATTATTTTTTATCAAATACTGACAGTAACAGTGATGATTGTTCCATTTGCACATCTGAAATCTGAACCTCTATTAAGTGATATGAACTGAACAAAACAAAGTGAACTAATCTGAAAGCTTGGCTAATGGAATACTACTATTCTGTAGAACATTACTTCCCCTCTCAGGCAGAGCCATCTTTGTTCTCCAAGTTAAAGTATGAAAGATGCAATTGGCAGACAATTACAGACTCCCTGTCAATAGTAAACCACCGTAACATTAGAACATACAGGTGATTGAAAAACCTATGTTTTAAATTTCAAAGTTGAAGGCGAATTTAAATGTCATTTTTTAGTACGAAAAAGTCTTAAATTGTACTTCCACTTTCACCGGGACCAATATCATAATATTTTAATTACTTTTACAGTGATGCCAAATTAAATTATAAAAAATGTTTGCTGGGAAAAAAATAAAATATGGAACTGACAGGAGGTATGGTATGACTAGCGAGTGAAAGTTGACGTTTAAATTATTTAATAGAATGGTTTCTTTTGAAACCCTAGAGAAGAATAAAATTGTACGAAATATTCAGGTATGAAATTTTTGCATGAACCCATTTAAATACTGGACTAGAAAAGCACAGAAATACATTACTTTGTCTGGCTGAAAATAGATGGCCGACTAGGGTAATTGAATATCAAAACAGGGGTGCGTTTAAAATATTTTAAACATTTTTCGTTGACTATAACAAAATATTTTGATCTTTAAACTTTAGTTTGGCAGTTCTATGAAATAGTATTATTTCTAATTTCCTCTAACAGTAATTCCGACTCGGGGGTTGCTTACACCTGAGATGAACGAACTAGAATTTGCGGTATTAATTTTTTTAAATACATCCCCGAATCCTGTTGCTAAGGTCATTTTAAATGCCTCCTGGTATTGAGTACAATTCTAATCTTCTGTAACGGAATACATAAGGGTCAGTTTCCTTTCAAATCAAATATAGGGAAATGTTTTCAAAAGAAACCACGTCTAGTTCGCTAGTCATACTATAGTATGCTGGCCATCATTGGTGTACCCAGGGGCCAGAGGGGAGGTTTAAGGAATTAAATACTCTTTTTTCACCATAAAAAATAATATTTAGTTGACATAAAACGGAAGAACATACAATTTATTTCCTGCAATTTTTTTCGATTGCATTGTGACAGCACTTTTTTTAAAAAAATATAGAAATTAAACCGTCCATATCTGTAAATCTTAAAATCCCCCCTTATAAAGTTTCTGGGTACGCCTGTGCCAGCCCCATCGGATTTTTCTTTGCAAGCTCCATGCTCCAATATTTCCATAAAAGATTATAAGGAAATACTTGTGCACAAATAACAAAAAATTAATCCATAAAATCCATTAACTTAATAAAATGAAACATAAACAACTATTCTCTACTTGGCAATAAAACATGGCACATCTGTTTCCACTTTAGAGCTTTCATAATCGATACACAGCTGTTGCAATCTCAAGTTTCAAGGGATAAATACCTTTTCCTGTTTGGGTCGTTTACCCTATTCTTAGTTCCGGTTCATCAGCAGGGCATGCAATTGGTCAATTATATCAGTAAATAGGGTGTCATCTGAATCGATGTTATCGGCAGCTAATGGCCTCTGAAAGTATTCGATTGTAACGTGTCACAAAAGTCATTCCAGTTTGATGAAAGATGGAGTGAGAATCTCATGAGATTTTGATGGGCTCCAATTGTAAGAGAAAATTGGTTTTGATTTAATTGGAGATTGCTGAAGAAATTTATCATTGCCAATAAAATTTCAACTTATTACCGTTATAAGAACAAAAAAAAAATCCATTGCATTGAGTTTACATAATGGGGTCCATCACCGTTGGAACAAATTAGAACATGGGCCTAAACCTTGAAACTGTAAGAATGGAATTCAAGTTTAATAAAATATGGTGTGGCCATCACAATACCTCCCGTCATTTACAGCCCGAGTCACAAAAACGATTAAGTTAATCCTTATTTTTGAATTAGCGAATTTTACTCTAATTTTGACAGTTTGTTTCTTAAAATATAGTCTAATCTAATCCAAGTAACTACCTTTTTTTAAACCTCTCAACAAGATTAAATCCCAATTACAGAGTGGGTTCGCATTCACACATATCCATGCATTAGTGGGTTTCGAACCAATTACCCCGAGGGTACTCATGACATGAGACGTTGCTCTAACCATTGTGCCACCGGAGCTATAATAAAATGAAGATTAAATTTTAAATACCGGGATAGAATAGAATTCACTAATCCAAAAATGAGGATTAGCTTAAACATTTTTATGAATCGTTAATTTTTATTAATCTAAATACATATCTACTTATTTACTTATGCTGGAAACTGTATTGAATTCCTTTTCTACGGTTCTGTTTACTTTTTTCTTTTTAAAACGTTACTAATATTATTTTGAAATGATTAGTTCTTTGATAGAGACATTTATCTGTCAGTTACATAGATTTGAATAACTGCGTTTTGTTTGTTTAAAGCGTAGGCTCCGGGATTTAAAATATAGATAATTTTATAAATTTATCCATAAAATATATAGAAAAAGTATTAATGCGAATCTGTAGAAAATTTAATAGTCTTTATTTTTTATAATAACATTAATCTCGAAAAAATAACATTTAAAGGTATTTTTCGAAGAAAAACTATTTTGAGCTTCTAGTAAAGTGCCATTTCCATCCGACTTTCACCAAAATCTAATGGGCTCTTTCCAATTCAGAAAAAAATTTAAATACAAGGTTTACAAATTTTCTGAATGGTAGTATTTGAGTTCGAGTGGAGGATCCACACACACAAAATGTTAAAATTGAATTCTAGGGACCTTAAAATGTGTTCATTTACCAAAATCTCGATGTGCGATTTTTAGCACGAACCATATACCTCTCTTACCAAGGGTAGCGGGAGGTAAAAAGTTACTAGTTTTTAAAATATTCGAGTTTTTAATGCCATTATCCTCGTCTTGACATGTACATACGTCACACATCTACTCAGTTCCAAATTCTTAATACTTTCAAGCCTTCTGCTGTTGCCTTTTTCAAATTCGAATTCCATTTTCACATAAATAACTGCAGAAACAACAAAAAAAAAACAAATAATACTTAGGTATTTGAATATGATGCCACGCCCGACAGAAACTATTTACAGTTGTATGAAACTTAAAAATTATATCGCATAACATAGACTGCAAATGGTAATCAAAACATATAATATACTCGTACGTAGTCTTATATTTTAATTAATTATTTTATTAAATTGTTTATTATTTTTCGAAATATTAACCATGTTATTTTTATTCTATTTATATATTTTTTATAAGTGTTAAAATTAATATGACTCCTATTAGTGAACTCTTTTGTTTAAGAACAAAATGAGCTTAAGATCTACGTCAAAGATTATTTCTAAAAATATTACTCTTAAAACCGGTACTTCAATCTCCTGGTAAAGTGTCAGTTAATTTAACTGCCAGGTATAATTAAAATATCGCATCAATATCAGAGCGTACATTGACAAAATTATACACATGTCAGTTATATGATGAGATACTTTTCTTTTATCTGGTAGTTAAATTAACTGACACTTTACCAGGAGATTGAAGTACCGGTTCTTAAACAATGAAGACTTTCTCGTACTATACAGATCGCTTTGAATTTAAATGAAGTTTCATAAAAAAAAATCAAAGAAAATAATGGAGAACCCCATTGTATCAAACGAATATAGTTTTGTTCGATGAACACATTTTCTATTTCATATCAAATAAATTTAGTTTCATCAATTAAACGTTCTCAAAAATTCAAAATATATTACCAGTTTTGGAAATTCGTATAAAAATTTGCTAAACTATATCAAGTAATGATTACAAGGCTTTGTATATACAATTAGTTTAATATGAATACAATGTTTTTCCCTGCGATGTGTTTTATTTATATTTTGTAAACACTTCTCATTCTTGTTTCCATAACAACGGATATGACTTTGAAAACAAGCTGAAGTTGTAGGTTTAATGAGAATGAAATTAGATCCAGTAGCTACTTTTATTTTAAAACAAAATACACATATTGTTGTAAACAAGGTTATAGTAAGGTAAATAGACTTTAATATACTTTGTAGAGTAGTTAATGAACTATAATTACGTAGCAAAAAATAATGTAAATGAAAAACATTATATGTAGTTTTTATTACAAGAATTTCGAGTGAATTCCAACATGAAACTAATGTGATATTGACTGCTTGTAAAAACTTGTGATATTATCGTCTGTTTTCACTTTCTTTGCAAAAAACAACATGTTAGACGTAGGAAGTCCAAAGTCTAGACGGTAAACACGAAAGGGTTGATATTGAGTTTCCAACATGAATGAAAATTCAAAGTTAAACCTCACATGAAAAGAAATTTCTATTTGGGTCCCTGAAGGTATCTTCCTGGAGAGTGTCAAAATGAACTCCATATATTCATAACTCTCTTTTCGTTATATTTACATTTTCATTTCGAATTCAGACAAATTTTCAGTGAGTTGCAAAGAAGGGAAAGAAATCTTTGAAATGCTGATGAAATTAAAATGTTTTGTAAATTAATGTGCATTTCAATTGACATTTAAAGGAAATCGTCGCCTTTATAAATGGTAAACTCCCCTAAATGCGGAATAATTGTCCTTAATTTAAAAGTTATTCCATGTACTTTTTCTTACCGAAAAGAATTGAATTAGGATGTTCTTACTTCACTGTAAACAAAAAAAACTGCATTTTTTATTACTATTTAATAACTTTACGAGTGCAGTCCAAACGTCCAGCTTTAAATGTTAACCAAGCTAAAATTTACATTTCGTTTTACCACTATATATGGCTTCTCCTTCAACTATAGTATGTACAGCCCAATTTAAATAAATGTATTTATACTTATAAATATTTAAAAAATTGGATTTTAAAATTTATTAATTATTTCATTTTTTAAATAATAAGTTTATGTCAGAAAATAACATCGAAAACAAATATAAAATATTTAATAACCAAAAAGACTGTTTACTATTTGTTCGTCATAAGAGAAAACTTTTTATGTGTCACATAAAAGCATGTTTTTAATTATAGAACACAAGATTTAAAATACCAGCCCCGCTATAAAACTAAAAATGTTTCTCTGTTCTCAGCCTTCAATATTTTTTTAAGTTGAACTTAGCCTATAATCAAAGCTAAACGGTTTTAACTTTAGCGTATAGCGTGTCAAATTTTCAACCATTTATTTCCATCTATAAATAGCTATTGAAAACTGGTTCTTGGATCCAAAACAAACAAATATTACAGTTCACAGCTTATAATTTTTTACACGAACAAATTCTAACTAATAACTTTCATTTGTTTCGTCAGAGGTGGACTTTGTATAAAAAAATAACAGGATTACCTCACTATATATTGACCGTATAAGTATCTAAGCATAGGTTAGATTATAAATTGTAATAATTACATATGTAAATAGATATGTTGAAGTTGATAAATATTTAGAAACAAACATGTCTTAGCTACGTGCTAGTTTCATATTAAATCAAATTCAGTTTGAATGTTATTAAGAATATTAAGTCATATGTCATATGTAAATAAGACATTATTGCCCAGTTGTTCCCACAAGGCTTAAATTTTATATTAGGTTTAAACAAAAAAATGCAAATAAAAATTTTGACTGCAATATACAAAATATAATTCATTTATGTCATTTCATTTCGATGCAATATTGTCAATTTAATCCAAGTTTAATATTTAAGTTACGTTGGTGCAATCGCCCATATGTATTTTAAAAATTTCCTCGAGAATAATTTTTTGTTTCCTACCGCCAAAAAATTTTGTTTACTGAAATCAGTGTTGGAACCCCAGATACTATTTTAGAAAACTAGGCGGCCGGCAGGCCGAGCTTTCTATAAAACGACCATATCTCTCGAATTATAAATACAAATTGCATACTGTTAACGACATGTTTAATCTACATTAGGTACTTGAACTGAATAAATAAGGATAAAGTTCCTTTTAAAATGGTTAGTAAATCTAACATTTATTGAATATGCTGCTGTGGACTGTTTTGTAGAATATTATAATTTTTTTATTATTTACTGCCACACTCACTTTTGCCAACAAAATAAGTTTGGTAATTTCGCACATCTAGTAGTAGGCGATTCTCATTCCTATAATCAATGAGCCGATTTCACATTTTTCAAAAAGATATTCTGAATGAATATTTATGCAATGTTTTCTGTTGTAATAAAAACAGGCGCCAGAAGTGGTCACAGAAAACAACCCGTGTGACGTCAAATTACATACAGCACATCAATCATAACCAATACGTTATTTAAATATATAAATAAACATAGTTTGTCACATGTTAAGCTGTATCAACTTTGACATTACATTTTGTATCAGATCACGTGACTTTTCAAAATATTACACAAATTTCAATGGATAATTAATTGTAAAAATTAGAAGCTATTTAAAGAATAACATTTTTTTGAATTTAATTACCGATTTGGAGCCGTTTTTCTGATAACATTAAAACGTCTGTGTTAACATTGGCCATTCTTTAACTTCAAAAACTATTTCTGTAGATATTTTTATAAAATTCTGTTGCTTTTCCAATTCGTTGTTGTGTCGCGAACCATTTATAATTTATACTCTCAGACAATGCACAAACAGTGGAGCCATTCTATAAAATGTTTTTTACTGCTTTGAAAATTTTCTTTTCTATAGCAATGTTTGTGCTCTGAACAAGGCTATAAAATCAAATCAAGAAGTTTTCTGGTCTTTAAACACCTTATTGTTATCGTTAATTACCAAATGTGAATTGCGTAAATATTTATGGGATCACTTGGGAATGGAAGGTTATCAGGATCCTTGAATCAACTTTATACTTTAGGAAATCGACTTCTGTGAAGCGCAATAAAAGCTAATGAACTTGTTTGTAGCCATGTGGTGTATATTTTCAGGAATTGGAAGCAGACTGTTGTAGAAAGCCTACATGAAGAATGTTTGTTACCTACAGAAATTTAAAATCTATTTCAAATATTACCTAACGTATTCTCAGATTTAGTACTTGAAGATGTAAATTTACTCTGAAATATAATAAATTTCTTTTATTGTAAACTGCAAAGATGTGCTACAAATCTAATACTAGGAAAACAAATCTCAGTGTGTGATCAAAATGATATTGATAGTGAACAATCAAAGTCTAACTGAAAAGGAATCTACTCGTATAGGAATCGGCGGCTGACATCCATTGAAACAGTGTCATGTTCTACAACAAAAAAAAATACGTCTTGCAATAATATTCAATGTAGATATACCAGTAAAATATTCAAAGGATATAGTACTACAGCGACAATTTAAATAGCGAAATTAGTGACATTTATAATCAATATTAAAATAGTTCAGAATGTCATGTTTTACTGTAGATATATTCTCGTTATTGTTAATATTCATAGTTTCTTTTTTATTTTAAATCACTCATTCCTAAAATGTTGACATGGTTTTTTCTTGTATTAATCCATACATTTATATGCGAAAACAAAAAATTGGACCACTGCAGAGAAATTTTTCGAGTATTATTACTGTAGTGTGGTTACATATAAGTCCAATTCTGCGGTGAGAGTTATTTTGTCTTATTTTACATTAGTATATTTATTGACCGGAACTATATAGACAGAGGAATGGTTTTAAAGTTTGGAACTATTTTAAGGTACTTACTTTAGCTTCACCTAGAAACTTAGGTTCAATACCGCATAGCCTATAATGTTTGAGAAGTACTTAAATGACCCGCCATTTAAATATTGGGTTAGCAAGAACCATGTTTTTGTAGGCAGTGAAAAATTATCTGGCTCAATATGGGGTTAGGTTAAATTTGGCTTGGTAATATTTGCCGACAGAAAACATTTTTACAGCTGACCAAAACCACAATATTATGCTAACAGTTAAGTGATAGCTATAATGTTTTAATACATTTTTATATTTAACGCTTCTTTTAAAAGCATAACCTTTTTCGTACGTTTACTCATCTCATCATAAAAGAAACAACAAGTTGGCCAAACAGAGAAACTAGAGATAGAGATATGTCTTGTCTAGTTCGAGTATATCTCACTAGATGCCACGTAGAGTGTCAGTGTAGAGTCTAGTGTTTAATTTGAACGTCGCTCACTAGAGGCCATGTAGAAGCATATGTATTTGTTTTGTAGTTGTAGTCGTTTTGTGTCATGTTGATTTTTCTTTAATATTAAACCTTCTGAATTATTTAATGTTAACCTTAAATGTTAACCACGAAATTTTTACTAAGAACACTTGCGCTCTAGTGAGCAACGTTAAAACTAGACACAAATACTCCACGTGGCCTCAGTGGTGACCTCCGGTGAAAAATACTTGAACTAGACAAGACATATCTCTATCTCTATTTTCTCTGACTGGCCAGCCGAAATCAAAACAAACCAAATGAAGTTTTGTCTAATTATATTTGGTCGTTGGCATATATGATTTCTATTTTTCAAAATATGGATTGTGACATTTGGCATAAATCTCTCAAAGTGAACTTTAAAACTGATCTCCCTTTAATTAGTTTCAAATGCTATCTTTCCATAGAAATTACTACAGTTTCTGTAAAATCGTAAATAGGTATTAAATTTTGTTACACATTTTTTGGCCTGCCATATAAAGGTGCCCATTTTAAAAGTTCCCGCCTGAAAATTTATGACTAGGAAATCCAATATATATTTCATAAGTAACTTGGTTTTTAAAATTTTGATATGCTCTTATACCTACTGTGATTATTCGATTTATAGTACTAATATTTACCAAGTGGCTTATGAAATGTATTCTGTTTTGCCTATTCTTAAAATTTCAGGCGGGAACATATAAAATGGGCACTCTGTACATATTTAGCAATTTCAGCAAATATTCTTCTACGTCGTATTGTCGCTACAAATCAAAGAACAACGTAGCGTTTAGGCGTATACTTAATTTACATGTAAATAATCCACTTTACTTTTGCTCTCTACTTATACCTGTCGGCATTACAAGTCGAACATGTGTCAATTTACATGCAACACAATAATTACAGTGAGTAGCTAATGATAAAATTACACTAATTACACTAGATGTCTCCACTCATTCACTTGTAAAGTTTCCAGCTGCTTCTACCGGTCATATTATCGATGTTTATCCAAGATTTTCATCACACACATTAGCCTTAGTCATGATGTTTAGAGCAAGCGCGATAGGCACCACAACATCAAAGCAGGCGGTGATAGACTGCTGGAGCCAGTGATTTCATTACGCTTTGTGAGAATGGGTTTAATAGTTTGGGACCGGATGAGTTCTGCGGTTTTATCGCTTGGTAGGGTACGCCACGCCCCACACCACTGTGCAGGAATCAGGATTCGACTTGTTAAACGCAGGATTTAGATTAAATCTACCCTGCGGAGCTTTTTAATCAAACTCCGTGTTCTATTGTCTTATTGAATTTGTAAGGGTACCGCAAAACGTTTTCGTATGCGGAATTGTATAATTTTGCAAATACATTTTAATTGTACTGAATCAAGAACAAATGATACTCTATTATGCTGTTGTACAGTGGCAATCAAAAGTTACCGACAATAGCTATTTGTGTATTAAGAGCGCGAAATGGGACATTGTCGATTGAGAGGTTGTTGACGCGCGACGCAGGAGCGCGGCATTCTCTCGAAATCGACAATATCCATTTGCGCTCGAAACACACACAAGATTTTTTCTACAGTCCTCCACCATAAAAAAAATGAAATGTACACTTTGTACTTACAGTACTACTCAACAGTTTTTCAGTGAAGATAGGAACGTATTCAAATATGACTTCAAGATATTGTTTTGGCTTTTGTTTTAACAAAAAATTAATGCCAATTTTGTAATGAATATTATAAGTTTTTTGTATAATTTATTTGTTTCAAGTACATTAAACTAGTGCAGTGGAAAAGTGGATGTCCACTGGGAGCGTTCACGCCAAACTTTTGCAGGTGGCAGAAGAACTGTTTACACAATTTATTTTATATTTAATTTTAATTTATCGCTACTTTCCATTCTTCTTGAGCTATAGTTTTAATCTAATCTAAGCATTTTATACTTTCGTTTTCGTAAATAAATGCCATATTTTATTTTCACAGCAGTGCGGCATTTTGTTTGGTTATGTAATATACCGACAGAGCAGTTATATGTCAGACTAACTTGTGAAGGTGGTAAATGTGTAACTACAGTGTCATTAGTTCCTGACTAAACGTTTCTATTAAGAATGTAGACAAGTGACATTTCTCAACATTGTATAGTTTGAAATTTAGACAGCGAGCGTTTTTTCTACTTTGTCGCGCATGAGCGGCAAAGTGACATTTTGCGTTGACGAAAGAGAGCGCAAATGGCTACTTTGTATATAGACTGTAGAAAAAGTATATTTCATGAATTTATTTCAAAGAAACATACAGGAGACACCTACGACGAGCTTACACGACTTTTATTTTAAAATCTTTTGAAAACCCCTAGTTTTCCGACATGTCCATTTCAAGTAATATATTTTCTAAGCAATGGAACTTCCACTTTAACCGGAAGTAGTCCCTATCTTTAAATATGGAATGCCATATATTGTATATCCGGCTTAATTCAACTTTTTAAATTTTATATCTAAAAATGGCCACATCTTTATTAATCAATATCTCGCGAATGGAATCTAATTTCTATAACCAGTAAAAACAGTTTTATGCCGAAAGCTTTAGTTTTCACTAGGTACTGTAAATTTATAATCAATATTTTTTGAAACGTAAAGTTGAAATTATTTAAATGTAGCATGTTCTATATTGAAAATTGAAAGTTGATAAATTTTTAGTAAAAATCAATCAAATGCACAGATATATGTCATTTTTCAGTTATCAATAAATTGTTACAACAGATAAAATAATTATCTATCCATGTCTGAAAATTCACTTTACTGAATTTAGATGTTTTCAGGCTAAAAATATTCTACATCTTCTAACAAAATTACACTTTCATTTCTTAACACCTTACAGCTCAAACTTCGTTTAATGCACTTATAAATATTTCATAGCTAATTCAATTTAGTTCATCTTGCTCTTCGTTTATATTTTGTTGGCAATATGACGGTCCTCTTGTTAAATTGAATTTCGCTGCAACCTTAAATTAATCCTGGCAGATTATCGTCTGGATCTGTTTGATCTTGATTCTGATCCTAAATCCGTCTCATCAACACGTCTAGCTTGATCAAGGATCGCAACTAGAGCTACGCTAATAGAATTACGAGTTCAATAGCGTTTCATTAATTACAGGTCTCGCTGCATGTAATGTACACTAATTGAACAAACGATGCGTTTAATATGATTTAATACATTCGCCTTTATCACACGCATGTGTTGGCAAAGTATTCATTAAACACTTAAAAGATTCTATTAGATTTAATTGGCTATAAACTCTGGAAAAAATCCGTGAATACTGGAACTGAACTGGACGAGAATTTTTTTATTGTGATTATAAGCTTGTTCACACAACTGGACACAAGTGATTTATTGGCTTGTATAATGAGATAATTGAATTTTTATCAAAAACACGCACACTTGCTTAATTAAGTATGCTTATTTGTATACTAAATTACAATTTTTAATTAATTTCAGGAAGAAAACGTTTGCACAGATTACAAAATGTTGACACATATTCTTCCTACAGTTTGCATCGTAAAATAAAAACATTTTTTACCATAGAATGTATGCAAATTTAATACGTACCTTAATATGTTCTTCAGACGGAAACATATCTTAAACGAAAGATAGAATTTAAAGGGTTTCGCATAATAATCTAACTAGTCCATTTATTGAACTTTCCGGTTTATAGCGCCATATCGTTAGATTCCGGTCGCGCCACATCGTGAGCAACAAGTTTCAAGTTTGTCAAATATATGTTTATAATAGGGCTGTTGCAACAATTTTTATATAACTTCTTGGTACTATATTTTAAAAGATATTGTTCTTTAAAGAGCCTCAAATTTGATATCACAAAATATCAATTAGATATTTTACAATTAATTATTGAAATATGTGTAATATTTTGAAAAAGTCGCGTGATCTGAAACAGAATGTGACGTCAGAGCACATACAGTTTAACACGTGACAAACTATCACTTACTTTTATTTATATTTATGACGTAAACTGTTTTTCTATTGGCTGTAAACGCCGTACTGTATGTGCTTCGACATCACAGGAGTGGGGGGTTGTTTTCATGACTATTTCTGGCGCCATCTTTTTATTTAATTATTTACGAAAATAACAATAAATTATTATTTTTTATATTACTATGAAAAATATTTCATAAACTTTCATTTAAAATACTTTTTCAAAAATTTTAAACCGGCTCCTTCTGTAATAACCAAATTAGTCCCCTTCTGCAAGTGTTTGAAAATATTTTTATAAGGAGTTTGAAATTTATTATTTAACACGTTAATAAAACATTGAAAAATATAGCTAACTTTATTTTTAAACATTATTTTCTTCTTCGTTTTTATAAGTCTATGTTTTTTTTTATTTTTTAATAAGATCAATTGCTCACAGATGTACAAAATATTCAACAAGATGATCAGGAAAATGAATTTGATTTACAAGGCAAATTGGAAGTGATAATACAGCTACTAGAACTGCTATAATTAATTTTGTATTTTCTTAAAAACATATTTGTTTTCAGTATAAAAAATAAAATAAAACCTCATCAAGGAAAAAGAAAAAGGTCTGTCGTCAACATCACAAGAAAATACCAAATACCTATTTGACTTATGCCTACAAAGAAGAACTGTTTATGTTTAATGTATTAAATACCATTTCCAATTTTAAATGGCACAAAACTGACCCCTGTGGTGCACTCTCCACGCCAGCAATGAGTGCCTGTGAGGTGACGCCTGGTAAGAGCCCGCACGGTGCAAATATTTCATCATTACCGCATCTGTGTACAAAGCAGATTGGCACACCCAGCAATGGGTAATAAGCCGTGATGATATATTTATTTATTTATTTATTTATTTAAATACCATTTTTTAAGTGTAGGTACCTAACTAATCAATACAAATTATTTGCGACTTGTTTATATTATTGAATGTGAATAAAATTAGAAACTATTTACAAGTAAAATGAGTGTGTTTCTTTATAGTAGTTCCTTTTCTTACATTAAAATTTTTTATTTAAAGCGTAAAATTTATTAATTTCTTTTACAACTCTTTAAAAAATTCGGAAAATATTTATATAATTAACCTTTACAACACATAAAATTATTTGTAAAGGTTAGAGTTGGTAGTAATAAGAATGTCTATAATGCTTGATTTTAAAGTCAAGAATGCAATGTTATTTTTACGAGGCTCGTAATATTAATAAAGTTCACTATGACGCATCATAAAAATACATGATAATATCCCTATAAAATTTGATACAGTTAGGACGCTACCATTAAATACGACACTGTATCGCTGCTATCGCAGACATATCTCGAGATCATATCTAAAATATTATTACCCATATTGAGAACACTGTCGTTATCTATACTGGAGTTAAAATACTATTATGGAGTTCATGATCACATAAATTGTTTCGATTACTGTTGTTATCTTATATAAGCTATTGCTTTGATGTATATTATTATATTATGATAACAAAAAATCATTGCATTAATTATTAATTTAATGAGATTTTTATCACAGTTTAAATATATCTAGTTATTACTTATATAAAAGTCTGATTAACGACTAAGTTTACGATGGTCGCGCTAGAATTATTGAGAATAAGACACATGGCTCATATTTTTTAGAATTTTTATTAAGTAGTTCCTTTCAACAATAGTAGACTCGCCATTCATTCTTTAAACTTCTCAAAAGCTCCCAACCAATCTTCTTTTGAAATATTTTCAGACTATTTGTGAGAGACTTAAATATGGTCAAATTAACTTCAAACATCTAAAAACTTTCAAAGCTCTCAAATTATAAATCATAATTCGCAAATGCTTTTTGGTTAATTTTATATTTCACTCACAACGATACTTTAAAAAATTGATTAGCTAAGTTCTAATTTCTAACTAACGCAATTTAATTTCAAATGACAGATGCGAATATCTGTTTAAAATGATTATGTAAATTTTGTTTTCCACGGCCTACCTAATTTTCTTATTCTCACTAATTTTAGCGTGAACCTCACACTACGGCTTTCATAGAAATATTAATTAAATGTATACAAAATGTCCGGATTTTAAAGGCCACCATTGGGATCTCAGAAACTATAAGAGATACGACTTGTGGTGCGCTTTTAGGGGGCCATCTTAGATATGTTTTTGTTTGGACAACAATTCTCATAGGTTACTAGAAAATGGCGGAAAACTGAATTTGGTCGATATCTTCATTTTGAAATTACTTCTAAACTATCAGTAATCGAGAAAAATATTTCAAATAAAGTTTGATATTTTTATTGTCTATCCATTGGCGTAAGAAAGTAATTTTTCTATCGGTAAATTTCGAGATATAATACAAAGTTACATTTTCATAAATGGAACCCATATTAGATTTTTGCTTCAATTTTTCGATTGGTGTAAGGGTTTTTGTGTTTCAAATAATTTTTTTTAAATCATACTTGATCTACCTATTTCCGAAAATTTTAAAATATAGAGTCAAAATTAAATTATGAAACAGGGTATTTATGAAATAAGTTATTTAAGTAAAATAAAATACAATTTTAAAAACTATAGAAATTACTGACAAAGAAATAAGAAATATCGTAAAAATAATAAAAAAATCTAAGATTTGGAGGATACAATAAATTTTTAACACCATAACCTTTATAACAATCGAAAGAGAGAAAAATAAGTATTTTAGATTTAAAAAAAAATGTAAGTTTATATTATATCTGGAAAATTTACCGTAAGCCACTGGATAGACAATAAAAATATTTAACTTTTTTATTTGAAACATTTTTCTCGATTACTGATAGTTTAGAAATTATTTCAAAATGAAAATATCGACCAAATTCAGTTTTACACCATTTTCTAGTAACCTATGTCAAAACAAAAGGACATCTGAGATGCCCCCTCAAAGGTGCACAACATGTCCCATTTAATCGAAGTCGTATCTTTTATAGTTTCTGAGGTCCCAATGGTGGCCTTCGAAATCCAGACACCCTGTATATGTCGGGTTTACAATACACACGAAAACCGAAAACCACAAATACAATATATATATATATATATATATATATATATATATATATATATATATATATACATATATATATATATATATATATATATATATATATATATATATATATATATATATATATATATATATATATATATATATATATATATATATATATATATATATATATATATATATATATATATATATATATATATATATATATATATATATATATATATATATATATATATATATATATATATATATATATATATATATATATATATATATATATATATATATATATATATATATATATATATATATATATATATATATATATATATATATATATATATATATATATATATATATATATATATATATATATATATATATATATATATATATATATATATATATATATATATATATATATATATATATATATATATATATATATATATATATATATATATATATATATATATATATATATATATATATATATATATATATATATATATATATATATATATATATATATATATATATATATATATATATATATATATATATATATATATATATATATATATATATATATATATATATATATATATATATATATATATATATATATATATATATATATATATATATATATATATATATATATATATATGTAAAATTGGATCCTTTTGGTTTTAAACGCTACAGATATTGAGAAAAAATAAATACACATAGTCCGTTTTACGAGCGCACTTTATGAAACGCGCTTTTACATCGTTTTCTTATGAAGAGTGTATTTCATATAAAACCGCTTTTATTATGAAAGTGAAGTATTTTTTTAAATTTAAATTATAATCTAATACACTTTCACCTAAAATTTTCTGTTGACATACTCTCATTTTCATATTAGAGCATTCTATAAATGTCAACCAGTAACGGTATCACATTAAAAACATATTATCTACAAAGATACATTTATGAATGGCTCTACCACACTCAATGAATCAAAAACTCGATGATAAAGTCATTAATAGTTTCATTTCTAACAGTTTACGATTATATTAGCGATAAAGAACAGTTAATAACATATTTGTGAATGGTCTATTTTCTCTAACACCAGTCACACATCGTTGGTGGGCCACCCACGCTCGCGGAGACAACACCAGGAAGTGGAACTGTGATCTGTATGCAGCGGTTCCGTCCATAGGCGGAGTGTAGGGCAATTGCGTGGGGGTAACTCGATTGTTATATTCAGGTTAATTTAGTGAAAGTGGTACAATATGTGTAGATTAGTGACATCGATATAAAACAAATGCAAATTTCTCTAGCTAAGATCAATAGACAACTTGTATGTATAGCTATACGGAACGGATTTCCAATACGCAATTTAAATATATAATTTATAATCTAATATCTAATCAATAATAAATGTATTAATCATACCCATACGCGTATATACCTTTATTTCATTGTAATTGTATTCTAAATATTTGATGATATTGTATAAGTTGTCCTAATTCACGCGGCCAGCATGTGAACATCAAGAACTATAACAGATAAAAAATCGGTTAAATTAGACAAAAGTTGTCCCTTGTCCCAATATAGGAAGTTATTTCAGTGGTGTATCAATGTTTTAAAAAATGCAAAGGTTTGCATCTCTTTAGGGCACTTTTTATGCTCTTTCGTATGGTGATACTCATATTTTTTTTTATCATTGTTATATTTCAAGTTAAGATATCAAAGTTTTAATTTTTAACTTGACGCCATATTGGATAATTGCACCACTGAAGAGTTTTCTTTAGATTTTCAACATTGTGTAACATCTATATCTTAGTACGTTTACATGCAGTTTTGAAAATGGTTTCAGTTTTCAGGAAAAATTACGTGAAATTGTTTACATGCAGTTTTCAAAAAAAAGTTCTACAGATAACTTGAAAACAGTTTCGACACATGCGCATTTGGTTGATGTAAATGACAGACCCTCTTCACTCCTAATACTTCGTTTTGCCAATTTTTTATTTCGTACCACAACGCACTAAAACTACACAACTGTCAGTTGTCAGTTTATTTTTTGTAGGTTAGTAACACAAAGCGGCAGGAATATTATACTTTGTACGCATGCGCAATATTGAAACTAAATGAATTCGAATACGGATCATAAATTTTTTGGTTACATTTGCATGACCACAGCAGAAGTTGTCGGTTACGGCGGTTAGATATTAGAAATTAGGTTATAGGATCTTGTGTGTAATTTGTGTGACAATTATGGAGATAAGAAAAGTAGCAATAGTAATATTCGAAATAAACTCATCACGGGCATAACCTCCGAATAAAAAGAAATATGAGTTAATCTGAGAATAGGCATTTTCGTTATCACTTTACTGATTAAAGAGCATCCACGTTTCCATAATTTTAATTTATCTTTCAACAAAGTTTATCTCAAAATGACAATTCATGTGAGAGATGATCAAGACCAAAGCATTCGTTTATTCAAGCCCGATTACAAATAACGCGGTTAATACTTGTAACAACCAGCACCGAACCGTGGTTTATTTTTCGAATATACCTTAAAGTTTACATGAGTAATTTTTCAAGTCAAACCTAGGAGTTTTGATGGTTTTGGTTTGAGATAGCTCAAAATTGTTTTGACGCTGTATATAATATGGAGTTTTCAAAACTAAAAACGGTTTCCAAACTGCATGTAAACTCAGTAGGGTTGCATTTCCACTGTTTGATACAAGTAAACATGGATAAGTTATATATCATATTTTGAAATCCACTTTTGAAGAAAAAATTACTTTGCCATTCGAAAGAGCATAAAAAATGCCCGAAAGATGTGCGACCCGGGATTCAGTATTATTTAAAAAATATAAAAACTTAAAAAAATACAACTTTACATTTTTGCTAGTGGTTTCTTAATGTTCTTAATTGCTTTTATTTGATTCAACCAACTTTGCATAGTTCTCGAGAACCCCATGCTGTACAATTTTTCGTGGACGCCTGGACACTTGTCCATCGAACACAAGCCTCCATCATATTGAAATGACGTAGCTTATTGGGCATGGTGTATTAGTTTTTAAGAATGCACAGAAAAATTCAAAGATAGTATTAAAGCATCTTATTTATTTTTACTTTTCTTGCGATATTTTTAAATTAATAAGAAAATGCTGATAAATATGTGGTTAAGGGTTAAGTTGTAAAAAAATGAAATCTATTTTCTAGTCTAGAGCAAGAAAAGTAATATGTTGGTTAAGTTGTAGGGAAAACCTTTAGACAGTCGTATATATTTTACTTTTGTAGTACTCAGAATGAAAATGTCTCGTATCTTAATAAATTTCATAAAGCTGTGAGCACAAGTAAAGATCCGAATCACTAAAAGTTCCTTCATCACCGCGTGACAATGCACTTCTGTAATCTGCTGAATCCCTAAAGCGCAATCACAATCTCTCTAACAATGACGTAATCAATCTGTAGCTTGCCAACAATGGACGATCCAGAGATCCAAGAAACCGTTGAGTCAATCCTCGGCAAGGAAGTGAAAATAGTGGACTGCGAAAAGAAGTCCTCAATCCAGGAAGAAGAGGTGTTGCTAATCAACGGTCTGCCGGTCACTCTTGAGGGCAGAGACGGGAGGGCCATAAAACAAGCCCTCCTTACAGGACAAGTACCTCCTTGTGATCTACTCAACACCCTCTTAATTCGAACTGGTATTCTAAAAGCCCCTGTGAAACTAGAAACTTCCCTAAGTGTCAAAACATCCACCGTCACTAAGGAAGAAGTGACTGTTTCTAGGGAAGGTAAAATAGTTGACGAACGCAGTCGAGAAACAAAAGAAAACAACTTCTACACTAGCTCATCAAGCGAAGTTTGGGAACCTGTTAAAATAATCCCGAATTCAGAACTGGTCAATAGTAAATACTCAGCGAGTAAATTTTCAGATATTTCCTCTCATCAGAATGGTTATGAAACCGGAAGCGACGGAAAACTTGGTTCTTGTTCGAGTGCGAGCAGTTATGAGTCTGATGGACCTGTTTATAACGGCACAAGGACTTGTTTAAGTAAAGATTCTGGACATTTAACAAATAGTTCATCAACTGGGAAAGCGTTTACTCAAAGCTCAGCTGATTCGCTAAGTTCTTTGGATGAGACTGACTATAAGAATGATCTTGTAAACAAGTTTCGCAAATCGAGTTTGCATAGCAACGGATACAAAGAATACACTGCAGTAAGTAAAGAAAATATACATAGAAATTTCTTGCACTATTCATATTTAAATTTTGTCAAAATTAGAACATTAATGAATCTTGAAAATGTATTTATCATTTTTTTATAAGTAGCTTCATAGGCAATGAAACTTTGCGTTATATTAGTGACATATTTATAGCCTTTTATATCTTATATTATTTTTATTCTATTTTGCATAATTTTAATATTTACTTTTTCTTTTTCTAGCCAACAATATTCGGTACTGTTGCCTCTGATTTAACACCAAAGGATTGTTCAAACAGACGAGTAAGTTTTATCATTTATTTGTATGATTGCATGTAAAATGTAGTGTTGTTTAAAGAATCTAAGTTAAATTGATTGAGCACTTGCGTCCAATATGTAAGTCTTCCTCCTTCCGAAGAATAGGGATATTATATGGATTTTGCTTAAAAAAAATATTGACACATTTTTGTGAATAATAGTATTTTGAAAGACAATGAACGTTGTTGTAATACACGAGTATAGTTTGCCTAATTGCGTACATTATTGTACATTACAGTACGTGTTTCTCATACTATTATTGCTACTATTATTGCTTTAATTTATTTTTATTTCAAAATTATCAGAAGTAATATCACAAGACCTCTTGATTTTTTATCGATAAATTTTTATTTTCCACGAATTTTTTTGCTTACCAACAAACACGAAAGCAAATGCATGGTAAATCCCGACCCCGAAGGAAATCAGTTTGCTTGAGTAATTTTGCTTAAAAGCAAAAAGAATGATCCTTAAAAATAAAAGTTTATCTGAGAAAATCAAAGAGATCGTGTAAATTCCAAAGATAACGCAAAATGAAACAATTTAATTATTATTCAGGAAAAAAAAGAAGAAAAATTCTCGGAAATGCAATTAATTATTATTATTTTATTTTTAAACTTGAAGTATTAATTAACTGTCACACTGACAGTTATAAACAATAACAACTGTTTATTTACTTGGTAGCGAAAATTTATCGGGATAACGGAGTTTTATCAGTATAATAGTGTTCCTATTTGTTGAATTTTCAAGTGTTTTGCATCATGATTTGTTAAAAACTAGTCGTTGGAATTTGTCATTTAAAAAATAATTCTAAATTGGCAACGTTGGCAATATTCCAATAAATATTTGAATTTTTATAAAATAAAGTGCTTTACAGTTATTTTATAGGTAGATAGATCTTTGTTTGACGCTTTTGACTAATATAGTGTCACAAAATTGAATTTTAAACACCAAATAAGAAAGTCTGTTGGATTAACATTTTCATGACTGATTTCTATTATGTATTTCTAGTTGAAAAATAGTATATTGTGTTATTAGGAGTAAAAGTGATACTTTGTGTGGCGAGCGTGGTAGTTTGCACGACGAGCGAAGCGAGTCGGACAATTGCATGCGAGGCACACAAAGACACTTTTATTCCGAATGACCATAAAAAAATTTTTTTCAAACGCACTACTTTTCTTTTTATTCGGTAATTCTATGTAGTTGCTATGGATATTTATTTATCTTATTTCTACGCCGCCGGAGTAGAAATAGCTAATTTCTACCTTGTGAATCAAGTCACAAAAAATGCCATTACTACGACGTTTGAAAAAAAATAATAATTGAGGTGGTTCGTGGTATTCTGTTATACTCTAAAGGATTTTTCCTTATAAAACACACTTAAATATCGTCTATCCAGTTATATTATATAAATAAACAAAATATTTATCTATAAATTATCAGGATTGTTTTTTTTTTCTATATCATACTTTGTAATAATAATGATTATATGAATTATGAATGCTGTTATAAATGTGGGAAAAGCGAAAGTATTATGTAGGTATGTACCTATATCTGGAAAGAAAAAAAATTGAAACTCGTAATTTAAAAATAATATAGTTTAATGTTTTACGAAAAATAGAAAAAGGTTTACTACGATTTTATATATTTATGAGTAAATGTAATGTGAATTGTAATTTATTTACAGAAATACAATTTACTTTACAACTAAAATATAAAAAAAGATACAAGTTTTCAATACCTAATGAAAATATAAATTATTGAATATTTGCTACATTATCTTTTATGAGGAACTAAACTTTTGCATGCTGTTTTGAAATTTATTTAAATGAAATTTTAATTGCAACAACTTTTCTGTAAACAGAATCAAATTTACTATCCTATATCAAATTCCTATTTCATTGTGTGTAAATTGTAACTAATTACTAATATGCATGTGTAATTATTTTACAATTTGTATGTAATTCAATGACTGGAATGCAAGCGAACCAATTACTGTTTTGTCTGGGACAAATTGTTGTCATTTGGTTTAGTTTTGTTCATCAAATTATGCGGGTAAATGCATAAACCAGACTTTAATATGAAAACAAATACTTGTCAATTGTGACATGAATTTAGATCACGTTAAACAGATGAAGGTAAATGTTATTAGTTCGTTAACCTTTCAACATTAAACCGTATTTCCATTGATTTATTTATGTATCGAAAAAGTCGAAAATTTCATTTTTACACTATTAAAATGAAAAATATTCGAAAATTAATATTATACTGTCAAAAAACAATTGATAATCCAGCCCTTTAAATATTTTGGTACCCATTATTGTACATTCTTGTGTTTCATAAAGCCCCAAAAAAAAAATGTTTGTAATGAAATCTATCCTTTCAAAATTTAATTTTCGTGTTTTAAAGTATGGAGGACAATTAAAATTGCCTTTGAAAATTTTGTGTCAACAAAAACAGATTAAAAGAAGGATAAAAGACGCATATTGATCATGAACGTAATTGGTTCACTGCATATTAATCAAGCTTCACTAAAGCTTTCTAAAGCTGACTATGGACTTTGTACATGTGTAGAGCTTGCCTCAGACGCCGCAGACCAGCAAGAACTTTTCAGCGCTTTATAATGGGGAAACTGGACAAGGCATTGACCATATTGCTGAATCTGAAATTCACCAAGATAACGTAAGGATACTTTACTAACTTATCTCTATCTTGCTCTATATTTTCTTTTGTGTTGTTAATTGTTTGTAAATAACTTCTAACTCAAATAATATTTTAGTTCACTAAAATGTGTTTATTGAATGTGTATTAATATGTTTTTCCTCTTGAAATTTAATGTAATGTGCGGGCGATAGTATCATTAATGTCGATATAATTCCAAAATTTCGTGGGAACAGACTATTATTCTCACACTGAATTACCTACTCTATTTTACAGCATATTCCCCATCTAATTTATCATTTATTTGAAATAGGAACACACCGTATACGAGGCAATTATTTTTGCAAATAAAACAATATTGATATGTTCTCAAATGTACAGAATATAGGTAAATCTAATTACTTCTATTACAACATTTTAATTAATTTTCCTATTAGAATATTTGGACAGTTCCAGCTCAAATGGTGTTTGTCTATTGAGACTTGGCAACCAACAATACATCAATGTATAGATGGTTCGCAATGAAATGTATCAAAAGCTATTATGCATCTCTTCCAAATTCAAATATGTAATTTATTGTAATCTACATTAATAAACTTTTTTTAACAACAATTAAAAGTAATTAGTAAAGTAAATTTTTATAATTACTTTATTATTATTTAATAAAAATGTTGTTTTTGTTTTTAATTCATAATTTAGAAATTGAACTATTTTTTAACTACCTATGTACATACGTTCAAGTTTTTATAAGCAATGATAACAACTATATAAATATTTCTGTAGCTGCATGGCAAAAGCAGATATAAAGCAAATTTAAAAATTCAGCTCACAGAAAATTAGATAATGAAAGTTATTTCAGCAAATTTTGAGAGTTGATAAAAGCAAAAATTGACGAATTGATAAAAAGTTATAAAACTGTATTGTCCGAAGTTTGGCAAAAGTTTTATTTCTTAGTTCGCTGAAAATGACATAGCTGTTTTCGTCACAGAATTACTCTTCCGGGTTAACAAAAATTCATTAGTCCATAATTCATAACACAACAGGTAGCATATTTCAATGCAATTAAATTATCCCTGAAATTGATGTAATACGTATATGTGTTAGGGTGTCTACAAAAGATTAAACTGTAAAATTAGTGCATATTTTTAACAGTAATGTACTGAAATAGAGAGAAAGATTACTACCATTCCGCGATTCATTGATATTTTTATATTTTACCAATTAATTTTTTTTTAAAAAAAAGAATGCATCAACCAATTTCACAAATAACAAAAAAGTTTTTGCTGTATGTCAAATCAAATTGGCAGTAATAACTGATAATTAACCACATTTCTGATTGTATCTTTGTGATTTTTATATTCAGAGTATACATTTTTACAAACCAAAAATATGTTGTATGTACAAGATAATGTTTCTCGATTTTAAATTCTGAAATCCTGTCGACTCATAAGCGCTGTCTACTCCACTCTTGAAAATGTTACAACTTTTTTCCTTTGGTTATGGTTTTTGTTGAATTTTGTACTTATTTAATAGTTACTGTATTGGTATTAATATAACCAGTGGCGGATTTAAAAAATTATAATAGGGGGGGCACTAAATTCGGAAAAACAAATTTTAAATATATAGGTGAACCCCCCCCCCCCCCCGGTTAACTTTTGTGTTGTATTGTAAAAAATTGATCATACAAAAGTTTTATTATTTTAAATTTACTATTTGATGGCAGATGTAAATATTTTTTTATTAAGTCAGAACTTTTATTTTTAAATAGCAACCTATAATTATTTTACTAAAATATAAACCCCCATTTTTTCACTTTTTAATGATCTATTTGCGATCCTGCACCATAACAAAAAATACATTGTACATTTATACTAAGTATTACTCAATAAATAGGGATTAAGATGAAGAAAACAATTTTTTAATAATTACTTTGCGAGATATTTGGGGTTTGTTGTCAGTGTGACTGTGACGTCACATTAGTGGTACCTTTCTCTCGTCTACTATAGAACTTGTGCAAGAGAAAGATATAGCAATAGGGGTCGCCGTGACGTCACGTTGACTTTAAAAATCAAACTCAGTTAAACCGAAAACAATTAAGACTTTTTAATACTACCAATTGCTTCAAAATTAAAAGAACTTTTATTTAAAATAATAAAGAAATCAGAATGCAGGACCCCAAACAAATAAATGAGTTTGAGAAATATCAGTTGGCAGAGCGCCCGACTAGAAATTGGGAGGCCGTGGGTTCGAATCCCGCTGGGGTCCGTGAAAGAAATAATGTTTATTCAAATATTCTAAGTAGCCATGTGAAAATAAATAAAATGCAACAATGTCATAAAATACAAGTTAAAACATCAAATTAAGTAATAAGAACAATTTACGACAAAAAAATGGCGGTTTATATTTTAATGATATAATTATTGTTTGCTATTTAAAAAATAAAACTTGATAGTCGCATCTTTTAAACATGACTTTATAAAAAATATCTACATCTGCCATCAAATAGTATAATAAAAATAATAATACTTTTATATGAACCATTTATAATAAAAAAAGTTAGGGAGGGCATCTCCAAAATAATAAACAATTTGAAAAATAAATAGAATTTCTGTATTTTTATTAGTATGTTTATTCTTTTATTTATCTATGATGTGTAATACGGGAATAATATGTAATAATTAATTTTTTACAAATAACAGGGGGGGGGGCACGTGCCTGAGTGCCCCCCCCCCTCTAAATCCGCCACTGAATATAACTACATGTTAGATTAGGCGTTAGGGTATAGAATTACAATTAAAGAATAACTTCTTCTCATAATAACTATTTGATCTTCCCAGGCGCTAGTATACCGCGACGGTAACCTCATCTCCGGCTCCCTGGAAGCGTTGATCCAGCACATGGTGCCAACAGACGTATACTACCCTGACCGCGCCTACTTGTTCGCCTTCCTGTTATCCTCCCGGCTGTACATCAAGCCTCATGAGCTACTGGCTAAGGTACGGCAGCTGTGTGAAGCCCAGCAGGGACTGGGCACTGCCGGCACACCACATGGACCTGCCACGGCTAGGTTTGCAGAGCATCTCGTGCAGCTTATGGCAGAGTGGACGGAGACGTTCCCTTATGACTTCAGGTAAAAATTGTTGGTATTTTTTGAATAATGTGGCTTGAAATGATTTGGAATACGTTACAAATTATAGATTTATTAATATTAAACAGTTGAATTTCTTTCGTCATTATACGAGGGTCACGCTAGAATTATTGAGAATAAGAAAATCAAATAGGCCGTGGAATACAAAATATACACACGTTGTGAGTGAAAATATGGAATTAACCAAAGAGCATTTTTTCGGTTTTTGGCGAATAAATGTGCAACTTGTCATTTAAAATTTACAGGGTAAATAATTTTAAAAGCTTTCAGCATTCCAAAAGAAAATTGGTTAGGAGCTTTTAAACAGTTATTTATCTGTCAATTGAAATGAAGTTGTGAAAGTTGTTAATTAATTTTTTAAAATATCGTTGTGAGTGAAAATTTGGATTAACCAAAGAGCATTTTCAAAGCATGATTTATAAATTAACAATTTTAAGTCAACCTGAAATTAATTTAACAGTTTTTAAGTCTCCTATTAATTATTTTGACGAGTCACCAAAATATAAGTTGACAGCTTTGACAGTTTTTAAGTCTCTCAGAAATTAGTTTGAAAGCAGGGTTGATTTAAATTAGTATGATTTAAAAAAATCATTGTTTTAAATCATTTTGTATTTTGTATTAATTTAATTATATTTCTGGCACAGAACAAAACAAGTGTCTTAATAAAAAATCAGTTGTTTAAGAAACATTTAAAAGGTTTTTAGTAAAACAGACAATAGTACATTAAGATACAAGTTTCATAAGACATGATTTTAGCGCACGCGTCATTCTTAGAAACGAGCGGCTTGCCGCGAGTTTTCTAATGGGACAAGTGCGCTGAAATGTCTTATGAAACGTGTATTTTATACTATTTTTTCTATTTTGGTCATTTTTTCAAAAAAATTACGTTATTTCATGGCCAGGAATTTCAATTTCGGTGGTTTAATATGTACTTTATGAAACTCATTTGGATGTCATAAAGAAGTATTTTATGACATCCAAATGGGTTGCATAAAGTACATATTAAAGAACCAAAATAGAAAAAATAATTTTCAATATTTATTTATTAAATGAATTAATATTACGGAAAACACAATATCCATTCAATGGAATCATACAAATATATAAATAAACTAAATCATAAATTCTTATGAAAAAATGTCACTCTCATTTATCTTTCTATTATTCGTTAGTTGTTTTACAATTATAATATTTGAACAAAAATACCAATTTTCCTGCCTTTTCAACACCTAACTTATTTCTTAATTTGGAGTGCACGATACCGAACGATGAAAATACTCGTTCTACTGACGCTGATGCTGATGACGACATGGCACATAAAAACTACTTTATAATATCTATATTTTGATTTACTGCAGGAATTTCTTTTTATGAACGCCACCATTGCAGTGCAGTGACATTTGATAAAATTTCACTACCAAACATAATTTTCTTGAAAGATTCCAATTGTGCTCCTAATTTTACAATAAGTGGCAACATTTCAGTATTATTATACATGCTTTCCACTTCTTTTAATGCTAGTTCTTTTTCTTCTGCAGTTAATTTATATTTCGTTTTTGTAGGATCAAGTTGTTTTCACATCTCGACAGCGGCAGATAGTGTAGTGTTTATTTTTTGCATATTATTGGAATGTTCAAATAAGAAAACGTTAAATAGCGGCGAATATTAGAACTACAAACAGTGGTACATTTGACACTTGCATGAAACTACACCTATATGACTATAAAAACTCTATTATACATTCTTGAATTATAAATAAAAAATACTAATAAATGAGAAAATAATACGAAAACTAAAGAAACACAATTGACAGCAATGCTAATCTTACAAATGTCAACAAAAAGTGTACCTTTGTTTAATGCGATCAGCGCCATCTCTCGATACTTGAAAATCTCAATCAAGTGCAACAAACTGAAATAGGCTTTAATAATTTTAGAAACTCCTCGGCCGATCTTTTTAGTCCAATATTAGATACTTTATTATATACGTCAGAACCTATTACATTTTTGTTTTCATCACATATTTTAAGTAGCTCGAGAAGTAGCTTGTCCCGCTCACAAACATAAACTTCTAAACAATCTGCTAGAGTGTTCCACCTTACTTCTTAAGGAAGAACTAATGCTTTTCCGCCTGCTTCTCTGTATTTAGCACTGGCAAAATGATTATTTCGAAAATATTTTACGACGTGTACTTTAATAAATATTTTGCAAATCACTCTACTTCCAATTTTACCCTTGCTCACTTTTTCTATGTAATTATTCCAAATACTATCTTTTCTTCTAAGAGCCATTTTAAATATTAATAACTTCACTTACAAATACTAGTTTCCAGCTTCACACAATAAATGAACTAGCTCGAATGAAATAATATTAAAAATGCAAGAATCTTATACTAGTAATATGAAAACATCAAATTTCGTGTACGAACTTGTTAACCTACCGCGGCCACCCGAGTTGTAAACACGTATAATCGAGCAAATACTGAGTAGTTTAAGAAATTCGTGTTATAAAACTTGAAATGTGCAAGTTTACCCAATGTAATTTCGGCTACTTCAGATTTGCGCTGTTGACAGTGCCATCTACTGAATGGCTTAAATAGAACAGAGCATACATATTTTTTAAAGGAATTTTTCATATAAATAGTTAAATACTAACGTTTACTCCATTTAGTGGTATATTTTTTTAAATAAAAAAACCAAAAAAATCATGATCAAATCAAAAAAATTAAATGATTTTTGATTTAAAAAAAAAATTATGATTTTTGCCAACCCTGTTGGACAGCATTCCAAAAGAGGATTGGTTGGAAGCTTTTAAGAAGTGGAAGGAAATAATCGTGAAGTGTATTATTGTTGAAGGGGACTACTTTGAACATATATAAAATGTGTCAATTTTTTAAAACGGTATATATTTGGTCTTTACATCTATAAATATACTTATTCGAAAATTTAATTTGAAAAAACGATTAATTTTTACGTCAGTGTGCAATATATTAGAATAAAAACTGCGTAAAAAAAATAATTTTAATATTCTAGCTCTAGCTAAACATTTTAAATTATGAATTTTATTTTTATATATACATATTAAAAAGAGTTTCCTCTTCCAGAGATGAGCGGGTGATGCAGCAAGTACGAACAATCACCCAACAATGCATGAACCTAAACCAGTCACTCCGCAGCAGCATCTCAGTTTTACTTCAAAACCTTCAACAAAGACTGAAAACATTAGAAACATACGAGAAGGCATTAGACCAGCAAACGCCCTTAGATGAAGCTCAGCAATCAGATATCACTGAAGTTTGCCCCAACTCTTCCACATTAGCGCAACAACTGACCCACATGGAGCTCGAAAGGTTAAGTTTCATTGGTCCCGAGGAATTTGTGCAAGCATTCGCGAAGGATAATCCTCACATAGAAACTAGTTTCAAAGATATGAAGAAAACGAGGAATCTCGAGCAGTATGTTCAGTGGTTCAACCGATTAAGCTATTTCGTTGCTACGCAAGTTTGCAAGGTAAGTGGGAATTATCTTTATCTAAATAATAGACAAGTTTTACATCGTTGAAAAGAAAAAAATCTTTAAATGATATTAATTAAGATGAGGTCCATATAAAAATTCAAACTTTGATGACAATTAAAATCAAATAGTAATAAAAATATTTAAGATCGCATTCGAGAGAAATTAAAAAAGTACCCTAAAGAAGTGCAAACCAAATTTCAGTATTTATTCGTACATAGAAGTAATTACAAATATTAAAATTTGCTTAAAAAAATATTAAGAAAAACCTATGAATTTTTTTCGGAAAAATAAATACACGGCTAAAATAGCGTTCTAATAGGTCAAGTTTTGTCTAAAACCAACCTCGTCCCTTTTAGTTTTCGAGTCCCCATGTTGAACACGTTAATGATCTACTTGACAATCGAATTTAGAGAAAATATTAATATATTATTAAGATAGAGTTAAAAATAACACTCGTATTTTATAATTGTTAAATATTAATATAATTTGAAAAAACTGCAATAAATCTTCTGTGACATCATCCTTGCGAAGTAATACCAGCAACGAGAGTAGTGTTTATACGCCCTCTTTTGCTCTCTTTGCTTGTATTGCTTCGCACTGATGACGTCACAAAAGTATCATAACAGTTTTGTATATACAGGGTGTTTCAAAACATGTGTCGGAAAATAAAGGGTGGGATTGGTTGGCTAATTATAAGAAAAAAAGTTCCTATTATCATGGTTCCGCAAACGCACCGGTTTCGAGATACAGGCTGTAAAAAAAATTATTTTTTTGAATTTTTTGACGATATCTCAGGAACCGTTTGATAGAAAACTCAGCTTTTGTACACATCTTAGCATTAATATTAGCTACTTTTTAAGCGCTTATTCAATTTTTATCATGTGCCATTGACGGAGATTTTAGGGTTGTGTAAGGTACGTCAGTCACTAAGACGTAGGTTGGAAGCCTGCGTTACCGTAGGAGGAGGTCATTTTCAACAATTTTTGTGATTTTTCTTGTTTTTTATGTTATTGCTTAGTTTTGTAAAATAAAAGTTCTGTGATCATGTTGCTACTTTTTTTCATGCTTTTCATAATATTTTTTTTTACCCTGTATCTCGAAAACGGTGCGTTTGCGGAACCATGTTAATAGGAACTTTTTTTCTTATAGTTAGCCAACCAATCCCACTCTTTATTTTCCGACACATGTTTTGAAACACCCTGTATAACAAATTTTAAAAAAATACGGGCATTTTATTTTTAACTTTTCTTTGAGTCTGTAAACTTTGAAGTTAAATAAATTAATTACTTTATTCTTCTTTCAGCATCCAAAGAAGAAACAGAGAGTAAGAGTGGTCGAATTTTGGATTGAAACAGCACGAGAATGTTTCAATATTGGAAACTTCAACAGTCTTATGGCCATAATAGCAGGTTTAAATATGTCTCCTATTTCGAGGTTGAAGAAAACTGTAAGTACTTAATAACTACTTTACGAAATTCATATTTACAATTTAAATCTTATTTATAGTGGAATAAAATTCAGTCCGGCAAATTTTCAATTCTCGAACACCAGATGGACCCAAGTAGTAATTTTAGCAGCTACCGTAGCACGCTGAAGGCAGCAATGTGGCGAAGTGCAGGAGCGACTGACCAACGGCAAAGGATTGTGATTCCGTTCTTCAGTTTATTGGTCAAAGATTTATATTTCCTCAATGAGGGATGCTCGAATAAGTAAGCAATTTAATTTTTTAACTAAAAGAACTAAGTATTAATTTTGTGATTTGTTTTATAGGTTACCCAACGGCCATATTAATTTTGAGAAATTCTGGCAACTTGCCAAGCAAGTTACAGAATTCATGGCTTGGAAACAAGTCGCATGTCCGTTTGAAAAAGATACTAAAGTAATTGCGTTGCTTCAACGCGGAGCAGTGTTAAGCGAAAATGCTCTTGCACTGGCCAGTTTTGAATGCGAACCACCCGAAAATAATCAAGAAAGGGAAAGATGCAAGAGTCTCAAAGCAGAAAATGTGGCGTAATCTTGCCCAGGTGAAACTGTGAGACTAGCACTGCAAAATATGAATATTGTGTTATTAATTTATTATACATATGTGTATATGTAGTGTTTTGTGTATAATAACGCCATTATCTGTATAAACAATAGGATAGTACTCTCAGTGATTAATTTTCACTTATGAATTTTGCAGTTTTACTGTTTGAATATGCTTTAAATTTTTATTCACATATGAGATTCTCAGTGATAGCGTTTTGTAAATTTTGTGTATGTAGTATTTGTAATATTATTTAGTTTGTATTTTTCCAGTGCTGGTCTCAATTGGGAATATTAATTTGATAATTTACAAATGCACTACTTGTATATTAGGAATATTTGTGATTATGTTCAAAGATATTTTAAAGTGAAATGTGATCGAAATTGGACCACAGTTTAACATGTCATCCTATCATTTGCCACATTGTATTTTGCCATTTTGGGCATTTGTACATTTTGTGTATTATTTTGCCATATTGATTTAATATTATGGGGTTCGTATACTACATAGATTTATTTATAATGGGGAATTTTAGCAATATTTTGTATTGGGAAATGCTCATGCTCATTCATGTCTAGATTTTGATGAAAATGGCATTTCTAAATATTAATATTATTAATGACGTCGGGAACCTTATCTTCACGACAAATATTTTTCATATTTTGACTAGTGGCTCTCAGAACTTACAATAGATGCGCGTAATTTCGCTATAACGTCAGTAAAGTACACTTCTACTATTTTTAATTTCAATTTATCTTTTCATATATTTCCAAAGAAAAAAAGGAATCGTAAATTATAACTAGCTGAACTTCCCCATTGAAAGAAATAACTAATATAATTATTAATTTTTAAAGTTACTACTGATTCAAAAGCATTCCTGATACATTTAATTTCTATGCACGTTTTATCATCTTACCTTGAAGATCAACTTTTTATACATTTTAATGTAAAAATTATTTTTATACTTGCACAAATTTTAATATTTGACACGTTTTTTACAATATTTGTACCTACCTATTGTCTAAATGAGATAATCCACAACCTAATCGGTGTTACTAATTTTACTATCTGTGCTCATTCAAAACATATAAATGTGATTTAGAAATATTTTACGACATTTCTTAATTCACTGGTAATTATAATAAAGGAATTATTACATATTTCAGTCTGACTGCCATTTTTAAACAAATAAGAATTAACGTGTTAAAATGTATAATCTTTAATACAATTACTAATCTATAATTATACCGAATTTCAAATTACACATAATTCAATTAATCTGTGAATTTAATAAAAGTTTACTTGTGCTTTATAATGCTTCCGTCCTAATATCATGTGTTGATGTATCAAATAAAGTAGTATTTATTATTAATTTACAAAGTATTTATACAAATATTATTTTGCAGAGGATTATTTTTATTTGTTTTACAAACACAGTTTATTTTCAGTATTTTAAGTTACAAAAAATATTAAACAAAGATTTTTTTATTTTGATAATATCTGCATATACGAGCACTTTGACTTTCTAAATCTAATACTTTATAAAATATCTCTTAAATCATGTGGCCTATTCTACACATTCGCTTAAAACTGTAACAATTGTGTATTGATAGTGTACCTCAGTGTTTCTTTTTTAAAAAGAATGTAGTGTACTTAATGTAATCATAGGAATATAATGACCAACATATAACAGTATTTAAATTTAACAAGTAAATAATTACTACTATACCTTTATATATTGTCAATATAATCGCTGACATAGATACGATAGTTAGGCGATGATACTAATTAAATAATAATGCCATCATGTTTGATTACACATATTTTACATACGAAACTGTAACATTTATAATTTATTAGATTATGTTTAAAACATAATTATTTATTTGTTAGCATTTGAATGATGTGTATTTTTAATTTATTTTAAATTTTACTGTTGAACAAAATATATATTAATGCATTTAAATCATTGAAATGTATGATAGAGAGAATTCAATAATAAGTTTTTATTAATTTGTCACTATTAATAGAAAAGTAATCATTATAAATCATACATTTCAAATTAATATATACAAACTATTTACAATGAATATCGTTAAGCATTTGCTTTCTCTCACACTGCAAGTAGATATTTAATGACACAAAAGACTTAATTTCATCAGTATTCTAGTCATATTATGTAAGGATAGCGCATTGCTAAAATATATTGTATGTTGTATTGTAGCTATTTACAAATTGTATAAATGATATTTGTAACATTATGTATCGATTGTTTTATGTAAATTGTCTCATAAAAACTGCTTTCTTTATCTCTACGTAATGATCCTTTTCTAAGGTTTTCCATGTATTCTCCTATTATTTTATTTCTAGATTTGTAAACAAGAAGACAGGTTTACTCAAAATGTATTTTTTTAATTTTTATTATTCATACGAAAAGAAACTAATAATAATAATATAGGGTGTTTCCTTTAACACTTTGAGCCCTATGTGGCTGCAAGTGAACATTTCATTTCTCTCGGACCGCGTTGACATTTTACCTTTATTACTTTTAGGCGAACTAATGACTAGAGAAAAATGTTATATACAAAAAATGGTTAAAAATAAGGAGCTAATTTATCAGTAATAACAAACCGAAAATTCAACCAGTGATTTGAAACAGTAGAACAAAATTATATATATATATATATATATATATATATATATATATATATATATATATATATATATATATATATATATATATATATATATATAACTTGTTTCTTGTCTCCAATTTCAGTCAATCAGAGAGTTCAAAACTATGCCCTATTCTCTGCAATACTGAATGGCTTAAGTAGAAGAAGGTATAGATAAAGATTTTTTTCTGATTACAACTATATAAAAATTGTATAGGGTTATATAACGATTATTTAGAGAAAAATAAAAAATGGGGTCTCGTGGCCGCGTATCTGAGTGTCAGGTCGCGAATCTGGGGAACCGGGTTCGACCCCGACCGACGCCAAATATAAATGACACAAAATTGATCCCTGTGATGTACTCTCCACGCCAGCAATCAGTGCCCGTGAGGTGGCGTCTGGTAAGCGCCCGCACGGTGCAAATATTTCATCATTACCGATATCTGTGTACAAAACAGATTGGCACACCCAGCAATGGGTAATAAGCCGTGATAATATATTTATTTATTTATTTTATTTCGAGAAAAATGGTATTCAAAATAAGAAATAATGTAATACAAAGACGGCTTTACTACTAGTGTAATCTACGTAGCAGACGTATCAGTACCTGTGTATTGCATTGTATAGTATGGCATAGCCTGTTGCAAAATTGTAACATTTTTAATACCATTTTTCTGGAAATAATTGTTATACAACACTATTCGCGACTGAAATTAACCCGTAGCCATCAAGCGGCAAACTTGTGAACTCTCCGAATTGGTAATGGCAGCCAATCACACCCCAGGAAAATTACCAACTAAGTCGGCCATCTTAAATAAACGCAGCGCCTCTATAGGACATTTCAGTCGCCAATACAATATCGTTGAAATTAGCCAAAAAATTATATAGGGTACCATTTAAAAAAATATAATTTTATTCTAGCATTTGAGAACCACAGATTAAATTTTCGGTTTGATATTACTGATAAATTATCACCTTATTTTTGATCATTTTTTCATTCAAAAAAGCTCTGGTAAATTAAAGTAACCTCTGGACACCTTGGTTTATAGTGATAATAAGAGGTTTTCATGTGAATTAAGAACTTGTTTTCAATACTACACAAAGTAAAATTTGGCCATTAGATATGGCGGTACGAAGGTTTTTGCTTCTATACAAGGACTACTAATAATAAAGACAATTATTAGCAAACAAATATGTGAAAAAAAAAATTAAAATGAGGGACAGAGTGGTAGTGGATATTCTGGACGTTGGGACGTTTCTCAGTGGCTTGTACAAGCCGGGGCCGGCATGATAAAATTTAAGCTGCGTAAACTACCACTACTAATGTGATAAAATGTTATATTTCTGTGTTCTATGAACAGTGATTAAGCATTATGTCATTTCGCGCCCATAATTTAAATCTAAGACGCTCTCTATGGTGAAACACATGAAACATGGCGTAAGTAAGACAAGAAAATAATGTACATGGCTTGTCACGGCCCCACTTCAAAAAAGCAAGTTGAGATTGTTTGGTCTGTTGTTTTATCAATAATCGGCGAACTCAAGAGAGAATACCCATGTGCTTTGAAATTTGAGTTTCGCTCATGAAAAATATTATTTTGTATTAAAAGAGTGTTTAAATTTCGTGTATAGTGTAGAATAATTGTAAAAATTTAAATGGGTAATGTACATGCTTCGTCGGCACCACCACCTCCAACTCCTCCACCAGGAATTACACCTTATATATCCAAAGTGGAAGTGTCCACACCATGCGATCCAGACGCACTCGAAAATCCCGGACCTTTAGAAGAACTTCATCGAAAGTGTAAAGGTATACTGTCATTTATATGAACTTGTGTGACATAACCTAGACGTCTTATCTTTCATCAGCATTATTTATATTTTTTTTATGTAATACTTGATTATAATCAATAACATTGCTTTAATAACTTATATGTTATATAGTAGTATTAATATTTCTTTGGTTTTTGATACACAGATGTATTTCCAACGAATTTTGATGGAGCAAAGCTTATGCTTACTCGAGGGCTCAGTAACCATTTTCAAATCTCGCATACGTTAAACATGAGTCAAACAACACCAAGTGGTTATAGATTTGGCGCAACATATGTAGGGTGTAAGCAAATATCTCCAACAGAAGCTTACCCCATTCTTCTAGGTGATATAGACCCTTCAGGGAATTTAAATGCGACTATGATTCATCAGTTTCAACCTCGAGTCAAAGGGAAATTTGTTGCACAAGTAGGAGTCCTATTTTTTAAATATTAAATGATACTTTTATGTAAAAATTTTAGATACAAAATTCTAAATTCAGTGCTGCACAATTGTCTTTAGACTATAAAGGCAACGACTTCACTGCAACGGCAACTGTAGCAAACCCTGATCTCATAAATGGATCTGGTGTACTCGTTTTACACTATCTGCAGAGTATGACGTGTAATTTGGCGTTAGGAGCCGAGTTAGCTTACCAATCTGGTCCGCAAATACCAGGAGGGGAAATTGCCATATTAAGTGCTGCTGGAAGGTATTACAATTATCTATATCAGTTTCTGTTATTTTAATATTTTTTGTCTACAATAAAAGCGTGAAAAAAGTGCCATAGCGTTTCATTTTTTCACCCTTTGCGTTAAAAAAGTGCACCTTTTTTACGCTTTTATTGTGCCAAAAAATACGTACTTTGTGACATTTTAGTTTAAAAAAGTGCACTTTTTTAACAGATGTAAAAAATGTTATTTTCTTATAGATACACGACTGATAACTGGACAGCATCGGGAACTATTGGAGCCGCAGGATTACACTTGTGCTATTACCAAAAGGCATCTAAACAACTCCAAGTTGGAGTAGAATTAGAAACTAATTTCCGAGTTCAGGAATCTGTAGCATCAATAGGTTATCAAGTAGAATTGCCCAGAAACGATTTAATATTTAGAGGTAGGTAATTTAAATATAATTTTTTCATATGCATATTTTCCACAAATAAGTTGAGTATAATAGCGAAAATAATGAACTTTATTGTAGGTCATGTAGATTCAAATTGGTCCGTTGGTGCAGTATTGGAAAAAAGATTGAATCCTATGCCATTCACAATAGCACTTAGTGGACTTATGAATCATAATAAGAATCAGTTTCGAGTTGGTGTCGGTTTAATGGTCGGTTAAAATAACTACCTCCGAATTAATTACCTTTCAATAAACTAGTTGAAAATTCCTATTCACGTTTACTTGTATGTATAGGATCATTGCGACTTATTTATAGTTTTGGACAAAGTTACTAAAAATAATATTTTTTACTAATAATGCATTTATTTGACAGATTAAGCAAAAAACCTATGAATTATTCCCCAAAATAAAACAACGATCAGTTTTACAATTAGTAATTTTGTCCACGATTTCTGGTTAATTGTCTTTGCAAGGTCTTGTTAATTTCTTTAGGTGCAGCAAATATTGTTTTGACATAGAACACCATTTGTAATTTTTATTTAATGATGTGAACATAAAATTGTAAATAAGATGTGTATATATTTTAACAATATCAATATTTGTTGGGACTTTTCCTTGCATTGATGATGCATTTGAAACAAATTAGGTTCGTGTTTTGCCTCTACAGTCACTAAATAGTTCGTCATCTGTACATTCATGCAACAGATACAGATTAAAATTATATTGTTGACAAATACTGGTACATAATTTAAAGCATGCACCCTTGTTTTTCAAATTAAAGTTGTCAAATGAAACGACAGATTTTAAAGATAATTTCTTTATTGCATACACTTCACTAAAGTACGACATAACATTTATATAAAAGTTCGTTTTGTACCAAAATTATTATACATAAGTTTTATGGTATCTTCAATGATAATCTAACTTCCTAAAGCATTTGTATCATATAACTTGAAGATAGTTATCATTTAATTTGCCACATGATAAACTGTTTTATTTAAAGACCTTGTTTTATTTTTCTATTTATTTCTCGGTCTTCCCGCTCCTTTCTTGCCACCAACTCCTTGCTTATCTTTCGTCTTGTTACTTAACAGAGGATGAATTTCTGAAAAGGCATACATTTAAAAAAAAAGTTTATTTTTTAATAATTTAACTTACCGTCATTAGCACCTTCAATAGAAATTTCATATGATTTGTATTTCTTCTTTTTGGCTGGTGGTGGTCCATTTCCAGGAGTTTGGGGCGGGTTGTTTGCGTCTGGAGCATTCCAATTTTCTTCTGGGTCTTCTATCTACAAATTATTATTATTAAAATATAAAATTGTTGTTAGCATTTTAAAAATTACCTCTGGTGCAATAGGTAAGAACAATAATGCTTCATTATTTTCGTTCTCTTCATCGGAACTGCAAAACGCTGCCACTGGATCTACTCGGCACACGTCGATCTATAATTTAATCACTATAATATACACATATATTTCTAGAGGGTGAGTCATTTAAATAGCCTTCTTCGATATCTCCCTTATCGTTAGAAATAGAGCATAAATGCTGCAATTCTGAACATCTGTAAGTCTTACAAATATGTAAGAAATGAACAAAATCGCAAGGAAAGCTGCCACACATCTATAATTTTATATTTACCAACAAAAATAGATGCGTTTTTGTCAGTTTTTTATAAATCTGTAAGATTTGCAGATTTGTTCAGAATTGCAGCATAAATATATTCACAGAATTTATTCGTTCACTCAAATAAAAATTATTTTCACAAATACAGGTTGTTGCGTTACAGCTCAGCAAAAATTGTTTGTCTTTTTTTGGAATTGTATTTTATTAATCTATATGCACATATAGTTTTTTTTAGTTTTCCGCAGTATTACCAGGTTATTCCGTTTTTTTCTTTAAAAAAGACCTAATACACGCATTGCTTTATAAAGGCGTATTGAAGTGATTTTAAAATTAAAAATTAGGGACCGAAAACCGCTCCGAACCCACCTTTTTTGTTAACCTGAACCACTGTTAATTTGGTCGACATGAACCGGAACTGAACCCACTATTTTCGGGTTCAAAAAACTGGGTTCACTGAACCAACATTTTTCAATACTTCTGTGCCACATAGTAGCATATAGGATTTGTTTCGTACTGAAATAATTACCTTTAAAACAAAACCTACATTTTTAATATTTTATTTCATTATTTGAAGATGAGGAAGATTCATTAGAAAGGTAGTGAAAGATTAAGAACAAGTAGTTTTTAAAAATTATGAAGTCTTCCACAAATTTCCAAAAACTGCTAATATATTAAATTTTTGGGTGGAACAAAAATTGTTACACTGTGAAGTTGCGCAAATTGAGTTAGCAGTTACAGCTACACAAGTTAGTGTAGAACGGGCATTTTTGCATTGAAATTCTTTTTGCAACTTCAGCGAGCAAATATGCCTGAAGAAATGTTATCAGATATTTTAATAATCAGAATTAATGAAAATTTCTTTACTATATGAATTTATTGATTCGAGTATATTTAATGTACCTAAATAATTGTTTTGGTGATTCATTTTTATTATTTACCTAATAGAGTAATATTATTTGGTTAATATTGAGCGATCTGCTTTTACTTACCATACCTACTCGTAAGTACATTTTTTTTCAGACATATAATTTATTTTTCGAACCCGAACCGGTACCAAACCACCTAAAAATATTTTTCCTGAACCTGAACCCAATTTTATTTTCATTTTTGAACCTGAACCCAAACCGAATTCACTTTTCTGCGGTTTCCGATCCCTGGTAAAAATTAAGATACAAATATTACTATATTCTATGATCTCATATAATTTTTTTAAGTGTCATTATACAGGTTGTTAAATAAAGCGAATCAAATTTACTCAATATCAAATGACTATAACTCGTCATTTTCAAATCCAATTTTATTATTCAGTTGTGTTTCTTTTTATATTATCTTCATATATTATTAAGAGTATCCTATGCCTAAAACCAATAATTTTGAAGTTTTTTAAATTTAACCTAATATACTACGGAAATTGTGTTTTTAATAAGAAGCAATTGTCATAATTTGTATTAAACAATAAATAAAACTGTGTATTAGTAATATTAGTGCGATTAGGTAATAATATGTAACTTATTCACCAGAAGAATTATTAATACCTAATCGCACTAATATTAATAATAAACTGTTTTATTTATTGGCTAATGCGAGCTACTGTCCATTATTGCAATTGTTTCTTATTAAAAACACAATTTTCATGGTATACTAGATCAAATTTAGAGAAAAATCGGAAAAACTCCGACAACTGAATAGTAATATATACAGAGTGTTTCCTTTAAAACAACCAGCGCTTTTTTGGGCGAACTAATGACTTTAGAAAAAAATGTTATATGCAAGAAATGATCAAGAATAAGGGGCTAATTTATTAATAACAACAAACCGAAAATTCGACCAGTGGTTCTCAAACGGTAGAACAAAATTACATTTTTTTAAATGGTACCTATATAATTTTTTAGTCCATTAGATAGAGAATTTTTTTCTGATTTCAACGATATAAATATGGTATAGGGTTGTATATTATTTCGAGAAAAATGGTATTGATACGTCTGTTGCCTAGTTACGCTATTGGTAAACCTATTTTTTATTACATTATTTCTAGTTTTTAATACCATTTTTCTCGAAATAATTGTTATACAACCCTATGCTATATTTGTATCGTTGAAATCAGAAAATAATATTCTATTTAAAGGGCTAAAGAATTATATGGGGTGCCATTAAAAAAATATAACTTTGTTCTAACGTTTGAGAACCACTATTGATACATTATCCCCTTATCCTGGATCATTTTTGGTATAAAACATTTTACTCTAAAGTCATTAGTTCGCCCAAAAAAGCGCTGGTTGTTTATATATATATATATATATATATATATATATATATATATATATATATATATATATATATATATATATATATATATATATATATATATATATATATATATATATCAGAGATGTGCCGATTATGACTTTGACCGACTAGCCGATTAGTCGGTTGTAAAGAGGCCGATCAGGGTTTCGGGGATTTCCGTGACGCTTTGATTTGATTAGGTTATGTACAGTTATAAATCATATAAATACGTTACTGTCTTTTTTTTGTTTTTATGAAGCAGTTAATGGTTAGAATTTTTTGATATATTTTTTTACTGTACATCATGTACAGGGTGTAAATCGAAAAGTGAAACATAGGAGTTTAACATGGGAAATCAATTTTCCTTTGCGCAAACGTTACCTAATTATTTTATCCAAAAATACTTTAAATAAAAGTTATAGAGCTTTAAATGCAGCATCTAAATAATGTGAAACGATTATTTTATCTCTTCATATAAACGTAAAAATCAATTACAAAATTACAGTTTTTATGAACATTTTGTCTAAGCAGCCATGGATATATAACAAAAAAAAACAAATACGTTGTTTTTTGTCATTAATCCATGGCTGCTTAGACAAAAAACTCATAAAAACTGTAACTTTGTAATTAATTTTTACGTTTATATAAAGAGATAAAATAATCGTTTCACATGATTAAGATGCTGCATTTAAATCTCTAACTTTTATTTGAAGTAATTTTGCATAAAATAATTAGGTAACGTTTGCGCAAAGAAAAATTGATTTCCCATGTTAAACTCCTGTTTCACTTTTCGATTTACACCCTGTATATGCAATCTGGCTTTAATATTATGTACTTAGATTGTTAATAAAAAAATTCCTACTCTTTTATTTAAATAAGAAGAAATAATTATAGGTAAATGTTAATTGAAGATAAGAAGATATTAATATTATGTTGTTTTGTTTGTTAGATACTAATTTTGTTTGATAAATGTCAAAGATTTGTTTTCTTTACAAGCAAGTAATTTTAGAAACTGATTGATTACCAAAGGAAAGGTTGCTTTGCTTTACATTTCAAAATGTGTAAGACTGATTATAAAATAAAAATATTAATAAACAATCAAGGTAAGAAGAAGCCGGATAGTCGGCGCTCTTTGCCGAATAGTCGCCGACTACGATAGTGGCCGGATAGTCGGCTTTACCGACTAGTCGGCACATCTCTAATATATATATATATATATATATATATATATATATATATATATATATATATATATATATATATATACATATATATATATATATATATATATATATATATATATATATATATATATATATATATATATATATAGGCTGTTTCATTTGAAAATGACGAGTTATAGTCATTTGAATGTAAATTTGATTCATTTTATTAACAACCTGTATAATGACACCTATTTGAAAAACAGACTATAGTTATAGTAGTACAGAAAAAAAATCTTAATTTTTACTATTAAAATAACTTCAGTACGCCCTTATAAAGCAATACGTGTATTAGGACAGCAATGCTGTGGAAAACTAAAAAAAACTTTATATGTGCATATAGGTGAATAAAATACAATTCAAAATATAGGAAAATATATTGGATGTTCCATTTTTTAAAATAGACAAACAATTTTCGCTGATCCGTAATGCAACAGCCTGTATACGTAAAAATAATTTTGTTATGGAGCTTGAGTAGACAAATAAATTCTGTGAATAAATTTATGTTCTATTTTTAACGATACGGGAGATATTGAAGAAAGCCATTTCAAAAAAAGCAAAAACGTGTGAAAAATAGTCGAGATTTCCGTTTATGGGAAATAATTTTCCTTATTGCTCATAAATTGTTTCTATTACTCTTTGAAATAGTAAAAATATAAATGTGTTACTATTACATTTACAATAAATAAAACTATTTGTTACGCTATAAATTATATTCAACTTTTCCGTAATGAGAGCGGACATAAATACTTTTCTATACTGACTGAAAAAAACATACATTTTCTACAATCGTGCGAGAAATAAGAATTCTCAAACTCAAAATTAGGAAGGAAATAGCCAGTTCCCACACTTGTGGGGCAAATAATATAAGACTTTTGTTTTAACGTCATGAAAGTATTTGTCATGGTCGCTTAAAAATAATATTTATAACCGCAAAAGTAGATGAATACATTTCGTATTTTTCTTTTTTTGTGGACGAATGCAGAAAAAATATTGTTTGCCACACTTGCGAAAAATGTCATTCTCAAACTCTATGCCAATTGCAAAACTTGCATTCGCTTCATTATCACTAATTTCCCGCCCTTGTTACAATAATAACTAGTAAAAATTGTATTATTTCATTCATATTTTCCTATTCTTGAAATAATACTACACTATTATTTTCTTACCTCTAAGTCTGTATCTTCTTTGTCCGATCCCCCACTCGCAACTGATTTATCTTCATCTGTTAAATCAAATTCACTTTCCCGTTCTTCGTATTCTACGTTTTCATCTAATTCCTTAAAATCTGGTGCAAAAGCTGACCAATTTTCCACTTGATTTTGGGCCCAAACACTAACCACACCTACAGATTTAAGTATTAAAATTTTGAAAATATACATAAACAACTTATTTTACAAACCAGATGAAATACTGGCTATAATAGGACGAACAGGATGCCAAGCAACATCTAGTAAGAGTTCTCCTTTTGTTCCATGAAGAATTTTTACTAAATTTCCTATAGATTTTTCCCAAATGTATAATGCGTGTTGCCTGGCTGAACCAGCGCAGATGTATTCGCCGTCTCCCGAAAAACAACATTTTTTCCACATTGTTCTACAAAATATTTAAAATTTGAGCATCATTAAAAAAATAATAAATTGAACTTACTTGTTTACCAAATCTTGTAATTTTTGAATTGGTTCAGGTTCACCATCTTTGCCACAAGCTAACACTTCTTTACTATCGTACACTCTGATAACTCTATCAGCTGTGTTTACTAAAAAACAACTAAAACGAAAATGTTAATTACAAAAAATTAAGAAATATAGTTTTTTCTATAGCAGATTTTTAAAGTGCTTTTGTTTACTGAAAATAGTGGAACATGTAGCACTTTAAACCACAAGGGTAGATAAGGTACTTAAAATTTTTAAATTTAAATTATACATTATAAATTTTGACGGTTTGTGTTAATAACGACTTTAATAAACCATAATCGAAATATAACAAATTTATATAAAAATCGTAAAATACTGATTAATAAGTAGTAAAGCTAAATAATTTTAAAATATATTCTTCATAAAGTTGTAACAAATTAAACATTTTATGACGTGACGAGTGTGGATTTGATTCTATTGGCAAGATATATGAAAGCTGAGAATCCCGCCTATAATTCCACAGCGCCCCGCCCACAGACTATCCATTCCCATGGATGAGAAAGATGGTGGAACTCTCATAAAAAATATTGATACAATGCCACTGAACTGTCACAGGTGACGTCACAAACTCATTGCAAAACTTTAAAACATATTATCTTATCGCGTTTTCATTAGTGATCATATCCTTGTATAAAAAAATTAAATATTTGGTTTATGGGCCCATTACATTAACGTTAACAGAAAAATCTATTTTTGGAAAAGAACCACATATTAAATTTTAAAATGGGCTACTTGCGTACCATTTTTTTTATTTAATATTTTTAAAGACAAGATAAAAACTTGTTACTCATATTTTTTCTTTTGACAAAATTTTCATTGATTGGCCAGAAAAAAAAATTGAATATTTAAATCACCGCCATATATGACGAAGTATTACGCAGTAATAGCACCGCTACGCCCGATAGCAACAACGTGTGTGGGTAAAACATGACAGTTCACTTGTTTGACGTTTGAGCAATAGTTTGCAGGTTAATCCGTGAGGTTAATATTTTAGTTTGTCATTTTAATCTTGTACGAGTATAAGCTAATTTAAAATCCATCAATAACCGGCTTAATAAATCGAAATACGCAATAAAAGTAACAGTATGCTTCCCTTGCTCCAGTTAAAAATAATGATGGCACAAATGTTCTTTCTTAATTTATTCAAAACATATTTTTTTAAATATAATTTATATTTTTTACATTCATTTCCAACAGAATATTAGGTTTAGAGGGAGTCTCAATAAGCTTGCTCACTATTAGTAACTGTTTTATTTGAAGAGATACGAATTTGGTTAAATGAGCAAAATTGTGTCATTTTGAAATACAAATCTGCTTATTTGCTAGAGAATTTAATTCTGTATTCAACGATATAATCGTTTCATACCATTACATAACGAATTTTTTGAGAAAAATTCAAAACAAATTTTATATTAATTTGATTTAAATATGACTGTAATAAGTGTGCCATAAATGGAAAAAATAAGTACATGTTACTTTTTTACGTAGAATTAGAATGCCCTGAATGAAAAAAATGAGTACTTTATATGTGTTGACATTTAATAAAAAGGGCGCGTTTTTTATTCCGCAGATATGTATCCCTGCAATATTAACTTGCAGATAGTCGTTTTTTTTTATTTCATAGATGCATCTAATATGCAGCTGGACAGTGTTTTCTTATTTAATTGCAAAGCAGTTCTGCTCGTTGACTGCGCGCAGGTATGCATCCAGCTTTGAAAAAGTTGCATTAGACGTACGCATGCGCAGACAGAATTTGAAAGTTATCGCGAAATGAATATCAACATAACCAAAGATATTAATCTTCAATAACTATTTTAGTAGCATTCCTAGCAATAGTAAACATTTTGAATAGCTTTTAATAGTGTCTGATGAATAGACCAATCCATAACAAATGAATTTAGTGGAGGGCAGTTGTAAGAAATAAATTGCATACATATTTTACTCAATAATGGAGCCATGGAAAAAATTAGTTTAATTTTATGAATAATTTGTATCAAAATTCATCGATTTCTACCATAGTAATAAGTTATATACATAAATAATTTTAAAAAATATTCAAAAGTGAGGTTAAAATCAAACCTGCCCTCCACTTATGACATCATGTTGGATTGCCTAATTGGCGTTTGACAGATATCATAACCTTGTTGTTGCTGCCGTACTGTTTGTTTATTCCTCGCAGAACTGCAAGCAGTTAACAGCAGTTGTGGCGTCATACAAAGCAGAACTGCGATACATCGTAGTTTTCTGTAGACAATAAAAAAACCTACCCATAGTATGCATAGTATTATCAAGTGACAAAACAAAATATTCACTAATTTCATTCATTGCATTCTAATTCCACGTAAAAAAATAACAGTATTTATATTTTCCATTCGTGGCGCACTTATTATAGTCATATTTAAATCATATTAATGTTCCTATTTAAAATAAAAAAGTTTGGTCCCATATTTTGAGAACCGCTGATATAAATTAATGTTTGCTGATAGTAGTTTTGTAATTCAAAATAGCATAATTTTGCTCATTTAATCAAATTCATATCACTTCAAATATAAAAGTTACTAATAATGAGCAAGCTTATTGAGACAACCTGTATAGTGTTAGATATCGGATTTTCAGTACCACGCAAGTATCTCATTGTGCTTAAATAATAATTCAATGCATAATTGATTTTTCCTATTTTTAAAAATCTGCTATAGAAAAAAAAAAGAATTGTATATACGACAATCAAATTTAATTATCGACGAAAAACAATTCACTCGCGATGAAACGCTCGTGAAATAATATCAATAAAATATAATTGTATCGTCTTGTATAAAAAATAACTAAACTTACTCGCCCCTCCTCGCAAATTCAATACTTTTAACAGCAGTTGCACTAGATGTACCTAACGTAATTCGAAAACTAGCTTTAACTTCTAAGGTTTTTGAATTTAAAACTAAAATTTTTCCTTTTGCGTTTCCTGTATACACGTATTCACCTCTTCGGTCGAAAGATGCAACAATATTTAAATCCGCCTACACATAAATCTTTATTAAAAATGATCAATTGATACTTTATTTTTTACTTACATCGTCATCTAAAGGAACAATTTGATGGCCGCCGGTTGTATCAACAATAACTGCAGCATGTCGCATTGGACAAACGAGCAGTTTTTCAGAACTTCTAGGTTGAAACTGAACTTTTAAAACAGGGCATGGAAACCTAAAATGTGTTTAAATAAAAATATATAAAACATATTTTATTGTTTGACGAGTTTTACCTATATTTTTGATCACATTCTCCGCTTAAAACATCCCAAATGCAAACAGTATTGTCAGTTGAAGCAGAAGCCAATTTATGACCTGTTCTTGACCATGTTAAACTACAAACTGGATGTACATGCGAAGAAACAATTTTTGCTATTCCCCTTGTTAAAAAATCCCAAACTACTATTCTTCCGTCATTACAACCTACAGCTAGTAAGGTTCCTCGTTTATTAAAAGCACAAGTAACTGCTAAAGAAATACAATCTAAGGCTCCATCGAATTCCTTAAATCATAAAATATTTCAAAATAATGGATAAACAACAAACAAATAGGTTAACTTTTTACCTCTGGATAATTTTGACCAAAGGACTCTAAAAGATACGTAAAGATTTATAAATATTTATTAAAACACAGTAACGATTTAGATTACCTAGTAGTTCCAAATTCATTGTTGATTATTGTTGAAAATTACACTTATAAACAATCTAACTGATGCATACTTCAAATTAATGATACAAGAATCAGATATTCATAATACCAACTGCAAATGTAAACCAACACATTTTCATATATCAATATAAAATTTTATATTGATCTATAAAAATTTATAGTAAAATAAAAGGGATATCTTCATATTATGTACAATATTTGTAAGTTATATACAACAATATAATAAAGATATATTAAATAAAGTTAGAATAATAAACTTTACTATATTGGCAACCGTAATTCTATTTTAACTTGGGTAGCCATTTAGCAAAAGTTTATCATCGGATTTCTAATTAAAACTAATTTAGTTTAGTTCTTTTAAGTGATATTTCGTTATATATTTAGTTTATAATAACTTTTTACGTATTATGATGTGTGCGTGAGGTATTTTAATCGCAAAAAAATAGTTTGTAAGAAACGAATATTATTAACTTCGATAGTATACAAAATGGCTGGAAATCTGACTGAAAATTTTAATGAGTTATGTAGACTTTGTGCATCAAAAATCAACTTGGCAATAGGAATTGGAATAAACATTTTCCAGGGCGAAGGTACAGTTAGAGAAATTAGCAAAAAAATTTCGACATGCCTTCCCATTCAGGTAATTTATTTTTATACCATTTTTTCTACTTGAATAACTGTATAATATTACAATTTTCGAAATGTTTTTAACAATAAATGATACACATATGTCAACATTACGTACAGTAGTTTTATAAATTATAACTCTGATGTTCTCTTTTGAATGTTTAAGCATTAAGTAGTTCAAGTTAAGTATAATAACCTTAATTATTTTTAATTTGAGGCTATTTTCACTATCAGTATGTACGAATAATTGAATATTTTCACATATAGTAACGTAAAATTAGAATTATAAAACCATTCAACATTTGAAATTTTTATATATCTCCAATATATCCGAACCTATTTGCCAAATAGGTCACAGGCAGACACGTGACTCGAGCGATCTTGAAGTGCTTGGAATCAGCTGATTTGTGTGCGAGTGTCACTTCGATAAAAACAATGTTTGAACTGATATTTTTTTTATTTTACAATTTTCAGGCAGTAAAACGTATGAAATTAAAAATAATAACTTTTCAGCAGTTCAAAGTTCAAATTGAAAATGAGTAAAATATTATTGTTCTTGTCAAAGAGACATTCGCACACAAATCAGTTGCGTGGTTGATACCAAGTTTCGAGTTACGTACGTGTATGCTCGTGGTCTATAGTAATTTTTTATTTTTAGGTTCATGAAGCAGATCGTCTTCCTAAAATGATATGTGGAGATTGTATATATAAACTAGATATATGTTTCCAATTTCACGAAAAATGTTTAAATACTGAAAATTTACTTATTGAGATAATTAGAAGTAACAGTAATTCAAACATAGAAAAGATGAGAGATACAAAAAATATAGATTTATCAGGAACAGTTGACGAACAACAAATCCAAATCGTTCAAACCCCTCCGGCATTACTTGATCACTCAAACCTTACACTTTCGCATAGGGATAATATTATTGTCGGTCAGCAAATGATTTTAAACACCCATGACAATATTGACATACAAACTCACGAATTAGACAATATTGAAATCGCCCCTCATGAACTTAACCCTCACGGAATACCACATAATAATATCCATACTCAACAATTAGATCTGCATCATGAATCAACGATGGCACAGTTAGTACAACCGGAAATGCAAATACCTGAATCTCATTTAACTGTTCAAAACTTGGAATTAATTCACTCTCAACACAATTTGATGGCAAGTCATTATGAGACGTTGCACAGCAAAAACATTCCAAGTGACGACAGTTGTGTGGGAAATAATATATTAACTCTGAAGAAACAGATAGATGATTCGACAATAAAGGTATTGGTTTATTTTCAAATTGTTCATGAAATGTTACTCTACAATTATTATTTTTTTAATCCTGTGATTTATGTTCTAACAGCCGTATTCATAGTAAAGCAGATAAACTAGTTTTAAACCAGGTCTACGTAGTTCTGGTTTAAACCAAGTCTAAAACTGGTTATTCATAGTCATATTTAGACCTGATTTAAACCTGATCTAAGTAAATCGATCTTACACCATTCTATCTTGTCGGCTATGATCATACATTGTTTTGCTCATGCGTAGTGAATACAATTTTGAATTTTTTGATCATAGCTGATGTTGACTGCACTGATTTCTACTAACACTTCATTGGGAATTTTTTATTAGCTTTTAACTACGAAATACATACAATTAATTATTATCCATAAGTTGTTTCTTGATTGTTGTAACACACATTGATGATTTTAGTATATCAAGATTTCAAAGGAAATAGTTGTTACATATCACATTTTATTTCTAAATTATTTATTACCAGATTTACTTTAATAAATTCCCTTTACAAAGATATCTTATACCGTACAGTGCTCAAAACTTTCACATTGACTGAAACTGGTCACCCTTTATTGTTAGTTTCATTTTCTAATAATAGTTTTATTCTATCATTTAAATTCTGCAGATTTTCTTTCTTAAATCTGCAAATTTAAATCGCTTTTTAGTTTCTATAAAGTGAATAACTGAATATTTCCTGGGAAACTAACCTATAAATTTTTCTATTCGATATAATTTAATTTCTAAATGGATAGGTATGATAAACACTCTGGTTTCTTCAACGATGTTCCACTATGTTCCTAATATCTTCCAGATCATTAACATGATCAAAACCATTAATCTATTATGAACTTCCAAAAAATGAAATAATATAATATCAATATGTGTAACATGACACAGTAATTTTGAAAACATTTATATTACTTACCATATATTAAATAATAATTTGCATTAAACACACAAATTATATTGTCATACTACTGCTGTCAACTGAGTTAGACTCGCGATAAACTAGGGTGCGACCAGGTCTAAATTTTAGTCTAGGTTTAGACCCGTACTAGCGCTAAACTGCCTCTATGAATAACTGTTTGCGCCGGTTCAAGTTAGACTTGAGATAGACTTGGTTTAAACTTGAACAGATGCACTATGAATACGGCTGTAAATGTTTTTGTTTATTAAGATGATTAATCATTTTTTGTTTATCCATGTAATTATAGGCCATTAACGACAGCGAGAGAATTTTGACAAGTCATTCTATTGGTTCTCTAAAAATTATAAAAGTCCGACCAATAGAACAACTTGTTTTCGTGAGTTAGTTTCACATTCTCTCGCTATCGTGAATGGACTATAGTGTAAAGTTTACATTTTAATGTCATTACATTTTAGTAAATGTTTCTTCTTTCTTCGTTGATTTGTACAATTTATCAAGCAAAATTTAAGTTCACAATACAATGTTCTTGTCGCATTAACAATAACTATACTCCATTCACGAAATCGCGAGAATTTGGAACTAATTATTGAACAGAAACAAGTCATTCTATGGACCTTTTACATCAAAAGAGAAAGACATACAAAAATGACATATGTAGTGCGTAGTAAGTTTTCGCATTGGAGAGGTCAGATATATTTCAAACAAAATTTACAATGGCGGAAAGTAAAAACAACTATATTAAAGAAATTCACACAAAGCGTTTGTGCTGAATATTCAAAAAAAAAAGAGAGAAAGAGGAGATGGGAATCAGAAAAGTTGTTATTTGTTCTACAAGATGCGAAATAAACACCACATAAAGTGACAGATAATTGTGTAGTTGCCAGTTTGATGCATATGAAAAAAGTAATAAACAACAATAAAATATTTTTTTTTTAATATTTTTTTTCATATATATCATAAGTGGTAAATTTTTGCCGGAAAATTTTTCAGATTGTTACGAGAGCCGGTTGCCTAGCAATTTATTGAGTGACATTGACAAAAAAATCACGAGTTGTCAAACGAGTGATTTTTGATCAATGTCACGAGATAAATTGGCAACAGGCTCGAGTAAAGCAATCGGAAAATTTTTCCAGGATAAAATTTAACCACGAATGGTATTCGGATGACTATTTCCCAAATAAAAATCAGGTAATCATTTATATAATTTTTTTTCTTGACAAAAATCTTGTAATTTTTATTGTGTTTAGAGGTATTATGTTTCAGTTTGCTTTTTCAAAGTTTTAAATAGATTCCTGTCCGAATCGACTCGTTTTTAATAAAAACTGATAATACTGAAATTATACAGACTTTGACAGGTATGTAAACAATATATTTCTAAAACGTCAAAATTTTTTCGCTTATCAAAACTCACTTGTAAAAATACGACATCTTATTGGCTTAAAGGGTGCGAAAATTTTTTTGTGACAGTGTTTTGCCGAAGTGAAACTTGGTAACTAGGTAGAATCCTGAATTTGGATTGGTTTATATATTTATGAGTGAAATAGTCATTATTAAAATTTCTTTAAAATCAGCGACAAAATAATTTAAGTTTTTTTTTTATTTTTATTAATTCACTTGACAACATGGTACCTCCCCATGTCTGGTTCATAAGAATTTCACTGCACGGCGCATTGAAAATTGAGGGCACGGTGCAATAAAAAAGTTGGAGGTTCATTGTTTGGCTCCAAAATTACCTCCTGTTGATCAATAGAATTACATCTCTGTTCAAGAATTCTCTCGATATCGTGAATGGAGTATATGAAAGCGGTTTTGGATAAAACATCGATCTTGGATGATTAGACGATTTTTGAGAAATTTTAGGTACCTTCTATATTTTGATCGGTGAAACTGTTGATGTACTACCTTACCTCAAAAATGAAGTTTGGTCGTGCAAAACGGTATGTTTTTGTATACAAAGGAAAATATAGTAATGGTGTCCTACACTCTGATTTTTTTATTATTTTAAATGCAAGTTCTTTTAATTTTGAAGCAATTCGTATTAAAAAGTCGTAATTGTTTTTAATTTAACTGCATTTGATTTTTAATGTCAACATGACCTTACGGCGACACCTATTGGTGTATCTTTCTCTCGCACAAGCTCTATAATAGGCAGCGAGAGAAAGGTAGCACTAATGTGACATCACAGTGACACTGACAACAAAGCTCAAATATCTCGCAAAGTAATTATTAAAAAATTGTTTTTTTTTTCATCTTAATCGCTATTTATTGAGTGATACTTTAAGTATAAAGTATACATTTTATTATTTTTTGTTAAGGTGCAGGACCCCATTACTGACGCTTTAACCTCTTTGACCTTGTGACACAACATAAACTAACGCACAAAACTTGGCCCGAGTTTTCCAAGCGTTAGGTTATTGTTTTTCTTTTAGAAACTATACAAGCTAAGTAAGCTGTTGTCTTATAAAACGCCTATACGAGTAGCCAGATTCTAAAACATCGGCTGCGAGCTGAATTGGTATAGGCCGCGAGCAGACACGTGACTCTAGCGACCTTGAAGTGCTTCGAATCAGCTGATTTGTGTGCGAGTGTCACTTTGACAACAACAATGTTTTGACCTATTTTGATTTTGAACTGTTAAAATGTGATTATTGTACAATTTTCATTTGGTGAAACAGATGAAATTAAAAATAATAACAGTTCAAAATTGAAATAAGTCAAAACATTAGGTACGTTCAATGAAGTAAGCAAATCTAGCAAACGAGACTTGTTTAATTCGCTGAACGATTTGCTAGTTATATGACGAACTGTCATCCATATGTCATCAAGACAGTGGGATTAATTTGGAAGAAGCTATATTGTATTTCAAATTTAATAATGTTATAAACATCCATCACAAAATTCTCAAAGCCTTTTTACATGAGGATGATAGACATACACCATATAAAGAAATAGAAACAGTTCAAGTTAACTTCATGTATGTAAAATTTGTATTTTCCGCCATTATATTTGATATTTAGCAAGACAAGCGAGAAAATTGTGGCTTGGATTGCCTGCGAGCAAATCAAGCAAATGCTAGGCTTGCAAAGTCGTTCAACAAATTTTACTTCCAGTTGCTTATTTTGCTGGGCTTATTGAACGTACCTTGGTCTTGTCAAATTGACATTATTCTTGTCAAAGTGCCACGCACATAAATCAACTGATTCCAAGTACTTCAAGGTCGCCCGAGTCATGTGTGCTCGCGGTCTATGTAAAGAAGTGTAAAAAGCAGCATATTTCAAGGTCAAAGAGGTTAGAACCAGTATTTACTATATTTTCCTTTGTATACAAAAACAAATCTTTGTGTACGACCAAGCTTCAATTATGAGATGAGATAGTAGTACAGCATGGACAGTTTCACCTTTTGATCGAGATCTAGTGAAAATTCGAACATTTATTTATTTATGGATAACAAACTACCATAGATTACTAATGCCCAGATCCACCAACAAGGATTAAATTTTAAGCTAAGCTTAAATAAATAAAAAACACATCGAAATTTTGACTACAATATATTATAAATCATTTGGCATTTATTTCGATGCAATATTGTCAATTTAAGTCGAGTATAATATTTAAGTTACGTTGATGCAACCGACCATAATTAATGTCAATTTACGGGTGACTTATTCGCAATAAAAAACAAAGTAGATAACAACTTGTGAACGTGAACCCTTGCATGAAGGATAACATTGACTTTTCCATATGTTTTACGAGTTAAAGTGTGTGTTTTTTTAAAAAATTAATTGATTAGTAGAAGATGACAAACACGAATAAACAGAATTGTTCAGTGCCACAATGTTGCAACAGTGCAGGTGTTACAATTCAGTATTTTCCCAAAGATCCTATATCGAAAGCAAATTGGGCTGCTGCTTTAAAGATTGGAAAGAAAGTTTCAAAATGCAAGATGGTGTATTCTGAACACTTCAAACCAACAAATTATTTTCGTAGTAAGTGTGCAAGTAATGAATAGTGAATACTATTCTCAATTTTGTTTCATAATATAAACTATAAATAATGGTCAATTACTGTACTGTATCTAATTGTAACTCTTGATCTTATCATTAATTGGGAAATATTCCAAACACATCAATAAATAAGTAAATGAACAGCGAGTATGTAACTGAATGTTTGTGTATAATTATTTGTATGTTAAAGAAAAGAAAGTTTCGTAGTTTAAGTAGTAGTAAAGCTTGCATAAATGTTATTATAAATGTAGACGATCGGAAACTATTAACTCTACGTATTACGTAGGAATATTTACGTAAAATACTGACGGCAAAAATAAGGTTTTTTTTTAATCTATGCTAGGTAGTTCAATATTCGTGGCAGAGGCCATAGTGGAGTAACATTTTATGTTAACCTGCTCTGGATTAACAAACTTTTTGGTTTTAGTTTCGCCTTTCATTTTTAAAAATAAAACACGAAACTAAAACCAAACAGTTTTATAAAAAATAAAAAAATCTTCAATTTAAACGATGCATGTAACTCTAGGTGGAAGATGTAAAGTCAGAAAGTCAGCCTGAAATAGTTATGGTAAAAACAACATTTAGCGATGCCTCAGAAACTGATAGTTCAATTGATGGAGATTTTGATTCGAATTTGGACAATTCTGGAGAAATTGAAAAACCTAGTGCATTAGATAATAACATATATGATCAAAATAATTATATCCTGAGTACTTCGGAACCAGAGGTAATATGAATGTTCATCATATTTTTTACATTACAATATAAATCTAGATTTAGAATGAGTTTTGTGTTTATATCATTATTCAATAAAATATTTTCTTAGTTTTTCAATTTTAATGTAGATGGGTGCAGCGGGACTAACAGAAACCGGTGATTATTATTGTAATGTTTGTGGAAAGAGTATTATCGATAAAGATGAATATTTAGACCATTACGGTGAACATTTGAATAAATGTTTGGTATGTCAAGAAGATTTTTCAAATTTGGAAGAAGTATTGGCACATAGAAAACAAGTTCATCAACAAAACTCAGGCAAAACGGAACAAGTAAGTACTTTTTTATGATAAATTCTTTTGGGGTACTGTACCATTGTCTAAATTTTACTATCTTAGATAAGACAGAAAAAAAATGTTTAATATTAATTAGTTCGCAAACTACAATCGATTGTTTATGCTCAATAATTATTTCTTCATAAATATAACGTATGTTTATTTATAAAAATATTTTAGATATGCGATTATGAAAAATTTGTACTCTCTGGAATTAATAGTTTGTCGACCACTGGTGAGGACATGCTACGTCACGCGCCAAAATCTGAACTTTAAAAATTCATATCTCGCTTATTACGTAAAATTTTTAGGTCGCGTTTGCACTAATATTCTTAGTTCATCTTATTCTTCCAGAATAAAAATTGGTATAGAACCCTTTTAGTTGACCTTATAATAGTATATTGTGTTATTAGGAGTAAAAGTGATACTTTGTGTGGCGAGCATGGAAGTTTGCACGACGAGCGAAGCGAGTCGGACAATTGCATGCGAGGCACACAAAGACACTTTTACTCCGAATGACACATTATATTTTTTTTTCAAACGCACATATTTAATAGTACATTAAGATACAAGATTCATAAGACATGATTTTAGCGCACGCGTCATTCTTAGAAACGAGCGGCTTGCCGCGAGTTTTCTAAGGGGACAAGTGCGCTGAAATGTCTTATGAAACGTGTATTTTATACTATTTTTTCTATTTTGGTCATTTTTTCAAAAAATGTACGTTATTTCATGTCTAGGAATTTCAATTTCGGTTGCTTAATGTGTACTTTATGAAACTCATTTGGATGTCATAAAGAAGTACTTTATGACATCCAAATGGGTTTCATAAAGTACATATTAAAGAACCAAAATAGAAAAATAAAATAATTTAAAACTTGACGTTATTAAAAACATTTTCCGTGAAGTAGGTACGTTTGCGGATTTCAATTGCTCTGTTGCTATGGATACTTTCGTGTGTTCAGTTTTTGTTATAAACATTCAAGTGAAAATTTTCACACTTTTACGTTTTGACGTTTGAAAAGAATTGTATAATTTTGTATCCTCTTTGTGTGAAATTGAAAATGTTGCAATTTGAAAAATTAAAATGTACACCTCCTGAAGTTGTGGAATTAGAGAAGGCTGCTATTGATAAATTGTTCACAATTAAGTCTAGCAAGTTCTATGAAGCGGTGTATAAGAGATTTCTTCATTGGTGTGATGAGAAAAACATTAAAAATTATTCTCGGCATACTTTTCGGAAATGGCGAATCAATGTAAAATGAAAAGCTCAACTATGTGGTCACAATATTCAATGATAAACATTAAACATGGGATAAATATTGGCAATTATTTAAAACTTCATGCTTATGTTCTTATTTGATGTTTCAGATGAGACATATTTGGCGATACTCCCATACTTTTCTTCTTTATTTAAGGAATGTAATTCATTCATTCATTTCTATCTATATTTCAATTCATCTTCCTACAATATAATCTTTTTGTATCACTTTAATTCGAAGTATTCTTACCTTTATTACCGTCTCTGTTATAGTAATCTGTACGTCTACTGTACTTTAATTATATTATTTGTTATTTCGTTAAAAGTATGTAAACTGTCTATATTTCATTTTATAGGTTATCAATTTAAATCTTATGTCAGTAACTTTATTCTTAGGTTATCTAGTGATTTATAGTGACATTTAGGGCGATAATACAGATTTCTATTGTACAAGTTACTTCTTATTGGCTGATTCTATATAGTTTCTATGGATATTTATTTATTTTATTTCTACGCCGCCGGAGTAGAAATAGCTTATTTCTACGCCGGCGGCGTAGAAATGAAACTTCTACTTTGTGAATCAAGTCACAAAAGATGCCATTTTTATGACGTTTGAAAAAAAACTTTATTATATTATGATAACCATTTTTATTATACAGGTGATTCATCGGTCTGCCCTCTTTTTATAACTCTTTATATATTTATAATTTTAGACCTCTTATTACTTAATACTTTTTTAAAGGGAATCGTAATTTACTATCAAAATAAATAAATATTGGGTGTTCCATTAAGAAATATAAAGTTACATATTGTTGCGTTTAAACGGAGCACCCTGTATACGTAGATAATATATTATATAAATTATATTTGAAGAGTTTTTCTATCTGACTTAAAATAAAAGAGTTATAAAGAGAGAACAGACCGATGAATCACCTGTATAAAATGTACAACGAAAGTAATTCAAAAAGTAACATCAAGTTGGAGCTTTTATTTTAACGAATTTAGTGTACATAATAGTAAAATCCATTAAAATAATTTTGCTAATATTTTTAATTAATTTACAAAAACTGTTATTAATTGTAATCCTTGAAAGCTGTGCCGTAGAAAACACCGCAGAAAGAAATGATTAGAAGCTCAGTTACAAACAGGTTAGTCTGTTTATTGCGAAGAGATAAGTTTGTGTTGTTGAATTTAGTAGTAGTTTATGTCAGTAATTCATTGTTTTTTTGAAACTTGCGATAAAAGTTAAAAGGTTCAATTAAGACACGATTTAAAAAAATTCAACTTGCGGTCAGGCCAAAGTTAAATACTAGCGGCTCAACATAAATTTAAGTTCATATGCAATCAACATCAATTTTCTTTTAAATTTTACATATAAGTTTCAAATAAAGTTTAATATGAATCTCGGCACCATATGATGTATAACTATTGTTGCAAATTTTGCAACGGGTATAGCTAGTTAACATTAAAATATATGGGATTTATTTGAATACTTGGAAAAACAATATTTTACGACCGGCAAAAAAAAAAACTTGAATTTAGAAAATGTCACTCTGACAAGTCATTGGATTATCTTTTTCAGAAATATTATTTCGAAAATTCTTTGTAATTTAATTACCAAACAATGTCTCTTATTGTAGTCTACTTCGAAAGCAACGCGCCCTCGTACTAAAAACAACGTCAAAGATTCCCTTGATGATAATTTTTTCAAAGAAGAGAGTAGTGAAGATGAGAAAAATTTATCTGAATTTATGAATGAAAACGATGAAGAGGACGAAAATGATATGGATGATAATGAAGATAGTAATAAAAATAGTAAAAGAAAAAGATGGGAACCAAAAGTATGCAAAGAATGTGGAAAAACATATAAAACAAATTACAAATTAGCTGAACACATGAGAAAACATACTGGAGAACAACCATTTAAATGTACTATGTGTGATAAAGCCTTTAGGAGTAAGATTGGATTAGCGCAGCACGAAGCCAAACACACAGGTAAGAGACGTGTTAATATGATTTACATACTAGCGAGCCATCCTGGCTTTTCCCGCGAGCTATTTTAAATATGCAGCCAAAGGCTGTGTTTAACCGAGGTCTTATAAGATTTTCTTTGTAAACGACATTAGACGGCAAGTCGTACTTTCAATAAAACGGATTTTATCTTATCTAAACTATAAATGCAAATTACATATTGTAGAGAACATGTTTTATTTACATTAGATACTGGAGATACATAAACAATTTATTTTAATAAACATGAATTGATCACTTCAATAAATTGTTGATAATCATATACTTTTGACATCATGTAATTTACATTTATACACTGACCGGCAAAAAAAGGATTATCTCAATATTACCAAACGTAATGCGTTGAATTGATCCATAGAGCAAAACCATTTGCACATTCCTTAGTAAATTTTTGGAACAAAATTGATAGTCGGCATAGAAATTTTTAATGGGGACTTATACAATTCCAATTTTTCGGACGCCATCTAGAGTTATTAAAAAAAATCGGTGGCCAACTAGTGAGTAAAAAAGTATTTAATAAGTAGTTATGTAATGAACAAGATTTAGCTCTACAGTTTGACATTTATTACGTAATCCACCACATGTTTATTTCTACTTTTCTTCAAACCCCGGCATTTTAACCATCTTTTCAACTCTAAGACAGAATGGTCTTTAATGTTTTTAAACATAAATCTTGCCTCCGGTACATCATCTTGTGTTAAACTCTTGGCTGGCAGTACGAGCGTGGTTCTAACACCAGTTTTAACTAAAACCATACCAACGACTTGGCACATACTTCAGGGTTATAAAAAAAATCAGTGTTGCCAATGTACTGAACAAGCCGAAAATGTACTGACAGCCATATTCAATAAATTTGACGGCATTATTTAAAACTGTTTAATATGATTTTGTCTTGCCTTCTTTGTAGCATAAACAATTTAAAATGATGAAGCCAAATATGGTTGTCAATACATTTTCGAGTTAATCAGTATATTGGCAACACTGATTTTGTTAATAACCCTGAAGTATGTGCCAAGTCGTCGGCATGGTTTTAGTTAAAACGGGTGTTAGAACCACGCTCGTGCTACCAGATTTATTTGTGATTTGTGCACTTGGTTTTTTTAGTGATATTCCAAGGATCACTACACTTCTGGCTGGTAGCACGAGCGTGATTCTAACACCCGTGTTAACTAAAACCATGCCAATGACTTGGCACATACTTCGGGGTTATTAACAAAATCAGTGTTGCCAATAGCTGTATTCTTTTTGGACAAAATCCCAGCTCATCTCAGATCACTTCAGATAAACTCAGGAAATCGTTGTTTTTTCTGACACAACTGATTTGAGTTGTTCTGAGTAAACTCACTTCCCCACTTTCCGAAGAAACACTACCAGTTTGCAAAACGAATGATTTGAAATACTCTATTTGCATTTTAATTCAACAAAATTTATATTCACATATACAGATATTACATACAAATAATATATTTTCAACATTATCCATTTTTCGTTTATAAACAGTATCATAGATCAGAAAAATGTCAATAAATTTGACAGCTGTTACAGCAAATGCTATCGGTAAAGTAGGAAATGATAAAAAAGAATTAAACATGTTCTTTTTACACACTTCACAACTGACTTTATCTCAACTCAGTTATGTACTGAGTTGAGTTTCAATTGGGTTAAAAAGAATACAGTTATTGTGTCATCTTGATTTGCATAGTTAGCGCTAGACTAGCAAATTAACTTGTTCTTTTTGCAAAGTCACAACTCATTTTAGCTCAACTTAGTTATGAACAGAGCTGAGATACAATTGGGTCAAAAAGAATACAGCTAATATACTGATTAACTCGAAAATGTATTGACAACCATATTCAATAAATTTGACTTCATTATTTTAAATTGTTTATACTACAAAGAAGGCAAGACAAAAATCATATTGGAAAATTGGGAAATGATCGGACACGCAGTCTAATGTAAATAATTTATTTCCTGGCCACGTTTCGACTGTACTACAGTCTTCCTCAGGGCTAGAAATGGTCCATGATTATAAACGGTAACGTGGGGATCCCCCATATGACCCAATGGAGATAACAAATTGAAATGTATTAAATATATTTGGAGGTCCCGGGTTCGAACCCCGGCGTCAGCTGATTTTTCTCTCGCATTTGTACAATTGATCTTGGTAGTAATTCCTTAATTACACGCTTCTATAGCATTACTTTTCAATTTAAATATATTGTATTTATAAATATATCAAGTCAAATAATTTTAAGCTGGAACTCAAAGAAACCTTAAACAACTTTACTAAAAATTCAGAACGTTTTAAAAATTTTAGTAAAGTTGTTTGAGGTTTCTTTGAGTTCCAGCTTAAAATTATTTGACTTGATATATTTATAAATACAATATATTTAATACATTTCAATTTGTTATCTCCATTGGGTTTTATGGGAGATCCCCACGTTACCGTTTATAATCATTGACCATTTCTAGCCCTGAGGAAGACTGTAGTACAGTCGAAACGTAGGCCAGGAAATAAATTATTTACATTAGACTGCGTGTCCGATCATTTCCCAATTTTCCATTCTGCTACCAGTCGATCATCGTACTCCACATTACAAAAATCATATTAAACAGTTTTAAATAATGCCATCAAATTTATTGACTATGGCTGTCAGTACATCTTCGGTTTATTCAGTACATTAGCAACACTGATTTTATCAATAATCCTGAAGTATGTGCCAAGTCGTTGTTATAGTTTTTGTTAAAATTGGTATTAGAACCACGCTCGTGCTATCCGCTACTAAGATATAACTAATAACAAGCACTACATAAAATAACATAGCCAAACTTTGCTGACTAAATAACAAAAAATGATGGGAAGAAGTGCTGAAGGGAAGAGCATTTGATCGACTTGGCCATGGTATATCACCTCGTTCTTTCTAAAAATTTGTTGTCCTTTTCTAAATTGTGTGGCGGGAGATCCGCCGCAGATGACGTCAAAATTATAAGTCCCCATTGTTTTTTGTTTTTGAGTTACAGGCTAAGTAGTTTTTTGTTAATTTTGAAAATACTTCGTAACTCACTTATTATGAGAGATATGGAAAAAAGGTTTAAACAATTTTTATTCGCTATCTTATGTAGAAGAATGTGGTGGTGGTGATATCATTTGTGTTGCATTATTATGTATGTGAAACATTCCTTTTTTTAAGTTCTAAGAGTTTTTAATAATAATAACTGTAATTTCATATAATATGAGATCCCACTTTAGGTTGTTAACAAATCTGAAAATATATATCGAAATTTTAAGTGGTCCTTTTTTTGCGTGTGTATTAAATATTGTCGTTTTATAAAAAAAAAGGTGAATGAAATTATTGATGATAGAATAATAACTATAGATGTAAATATTTGTAGGAAATTATGACTATTCCTGTCCAACATGTGGAAAAGGCTTCCAGTGTAAAAGCTACCTAATCGTTCACCAACGAGTACATAGCAATTTAAAGCCGTATCCATGCTCGCAGTGTGGAAGGAATTTCAAAACAAAACAGTCTTTGCTAGATCACATGAATAGACATTTAGGCGTTAAACCTTACATGTGTGAGGTTTGTGGCCGGGGTTTTATTACTAAAGGTGAGTAACAATAACTGTTAGATTTTATTTAAATATTTTATATTATTTAAAAATAACACTTTTGAAAAATAATCTTTCATAAATACTGCACATTATGTTCACAACTTTTGTCATTACGAATTATGTATAAATGTAACATATTATGTTTTTAATATTCGTTTTTATACTTTAAGTTTCCTAACTCAGATCTGCAAATACTGTGACATTAAACTTATGATATACACACAAGTTTTCAGGCAATATAAATATTGACAACTATATATTTCTAATGTTAAGGCAGTATGAATTCGCTAAAAGTGTTTTACGTTGGTACATCGGATGAATTCACTTTTAAATCTAATACTTTTCTACAAATATAATCTTTATCTAGTACACAGTGTGGCTATAAAGTATTAGGGCTTTATATTATTAAAAAATCTTTCAGAGCTCATAATACATGAATAATACAACCTTTTAGTTTTTGTTCTGTATTTTTTATTTAAAACCCGGCGTTTTCTGAAAAAAAAACCAAAAGGTTGTATTATTTTTTTTAGGACTTTACTTATAAATAAGACAAAATTCGTAACAAACGTAAATTCGATGGACATTTTGACATATTGCATATAGCGGATAAAGGAAGTAAATTGAACGTATGGAAAACCTAGAAATTCGGTAAGCAATAAATAAAAAAAAAAACATTGCTAATGTACAGTTAGGAGTAAGAGATACTTTCCTTTTCAATAAGCATTCGTGCACATCGTGCACATTTTAGAAAACCTAGAGATTAAGAAAGCAGCTAATTCCGAGTAAAGAATGACCATAAACAGTGGAAAACTGCGACTTTCCCCTTCTCAATATACAATCCAGGCTATATAAGCACTCAAAATTGTTTTCTTTGTTTAGTCTGATGATGACTGAAAAGTCGAAACAATAAGACAAAAGCCGTTCTATCATCAAAATCACAATTTATTCTTCAATATACATCCCTTCTAAATCCACACAGTGCTATTCAATACTTTCGTCACGATGGTTTAAATGTGTGTTACATCATCTTAACGATTCCCTTTCAGCTTCAAGGAGAATTAGTCAGCCGGGGCCAAATCAGAGGATGATGCAACACAGTGACATTTTAGGCGGACAGAAATTGACATATGACCTGCTTTGTAGGCCGATGCGTAATCGTACACGCGGACAATTTTTGTTTTTCTTTAAATCTTGGACTACAGTTATCCAGCTGTGTCTTTGTTGATGTTCAACTATTCTGCAATAATCTTAATCGTAATGCGTCGATCGAAAATAGTAGCTAGGGAGCTGGTGGCAATTTCGGTATATGATTTGATCGTCGTTAGGAATGACAGGTAATAGAGTTTTGAAGCTTGTGAACAGGATAAGCAAGGTGGCCAGGTCGGGTGTCGCTGCTTTTTCGAAAAAATAATTTTCAAAATTGCAAAATATATAACCTCTCATAAATTATTTGATCGTGTCTGCCATTTAGTTATTATGTTAAATTGACTATATAGATACTAAAAGAACATATGCCAGACAAATAGGAGGCTGCGTTTTTTTTAAAAAAATGCTAATTTGTAAAAAATAAAAGCTACATTAAATTATTTGATCGCCTTTCACTTTTTTTTAAATTTGTTCGTTTTTGTCTCCAGAACAAGAAAATAATTATGCCAGACATGTATGTCACTGCTTTTAGAAGATATTTATAAAAATCTCCTACAAAAATGACAAAATACAAAAATTAAATATTATTAAATTTTCGAAGGTTTTTTTAACTCTCCTAAAAAAAGATGGATTATAATCACAACCCGTTAAGGTAAAAAGAAGTTGGGTTACATATAATGTATCCATTTTCTTCTTGAACATAGCACTTGTGTTTTTTTTTGAAGAAAATTTTGGCTTCCTTGGCCGATTTCGCGAGAACGCTACGCTATACCGGAAAATAACCCTAATAAAAATTGTAGTGCGTTCAAAGAACTGTCGATAGGGACTTCACCAGCTTATCTGTGGCTATTAGGGGCCCTTTGACACGGAAGTTTCTAAAGGGATGCGTAAGTGCGCCGAACCGCCCTGCGCGTGGGAGTCCATTGTTACATCAATTGGAGCTAGCCTTTAATTGTATGTTAGTGGGACAATAATCTACCCATTATGGAGTGTAGCCACCCAGAAACTAGCTCTGTAGATCCAATAGTTTGCGCTCCACTGCGATTTTAAGAAAACCGCGCCAATGAGGTATACAACCCACAATAACTCGTGCCTCCGAGGCATTTCCTGGTAGCTACATCTCTTAATTGCTAGGGCATGGTCCCAGTAACATGTGAACCAAACGGCTTGCTTGCGTCACAAAATGCAGGGTGGAGGCAAATTTTCGCCTACATCAATATTTCTGCGATATGTGCGTGTTTTGTCATTTCGCAAATATTCTGATATTAACACTGCTCTGTAATTCAATAAGTATAGCCCATAAAAAAAATCGTAAATACAAAAGTTGTAGCAAATTTTGTCTTCTATAATATTGATAATAACAACTTTTACTCTCCGGTGTATAGAAACAGAAAAAATTGAGGAAAACCCGAAAAAAGACCGAAAATTTCGTACTTTTTTCCCCTATAACTCTGGTAACACAGGGTTTTTGCTTCTGCAAAATTGGTTTCATATCACTGGCCTTGGTCATTACAACATATCCAAAAATTATAGATACCCAATCTTTTGCAAGGAAAGCAGGTTCTCTTGTACATATTGACTGGAATATTACAGTAGCTACAAAGAAATCTTCTGGCTTTGGAAAATCAGTGATACTAATGCCTGGCATAGCAATATTCATAGTTTTAACATACAATAGAACAATTTAGCCCAGAGCCAGACACGATCAAATAATTTAATGCGCCATTTTCTTTTTGCAATTTTGGAAATTCACCTCTCATTATCGCAGTAAAAGTAAAATGGCAGACTATTGTTTTCTTGTTGTTTATGACCTAATTAACATTTCGTGTAAATTTTATTGACGAGCAAATCATTTAAATTTTAATACATCAAAAAGTGAAAATAAATAATGAATTACTCATTAATGCAGGGACATACACGTCTGGCGATGAGATTTATCTGAAGGCCTACTTAAGGACCATAAGTTATAAAAAGTGCCAGACGCGATCAAATGATTTAGAAACTATTTTTATTTTTACATGTTTAATTACTTATTAATTAATAATGCAGCAATAATGGTTTTGCAGAAGTTGTTATTAGTGGTTCTTATAATCAAAACTTCACTATTTTCAACTTCTGCAACACGATCAAATGACTTAAAAATTTCTGCCACCACCTCCCTAACTATAGTTGTCGAACTGCTTCCTTGTTTTCAGCGTTTCTGCTTGATGCGGGGCGGTCACTCTTAGTGTCATCTTTGTTTTCATCTCGCTCATCGCGAAATTGCTCTTGTGAGCCAAAAACATTGCAACGAGTCAATGAAACATCCCCAAACGCTTTTTAAACCAAAGCAAATGATTAGGTTGGTTCTTTGCACAAACGACCAGCGTACTGCTGTTCGACGGATGCATCCATGACGAGACAGATCTAAAAGGTCAACAAAATACACCCTTACGAGATCTGTATTGATAGAACCGGTATTAATAAAACATGAGGGGGATGTTGATGAAGGTTAGTCAAAATAGTTTGGGTGTCAATTCGTAGATAGCGCTTGGTTTCGCCTCTTCATTTTGCCCTACTTTTCCATTTTCCCGCTTTTTATACAGTATCTATACTTGCTCACATCAGCGCCAGTTTTAAGTAGCCCAAATAGGGGTTTCCACTATTTTTTTATTTTTTTATATGTTATTCCTCATGAAAACTTATATCTATTAGAATAAATAAAACATTTTTATTATAACAGGTTTTCTGTAAAAAAATTATTGAAAACAGTATTTTTTGCAACTCGTTTGAACGGCCATTTTTACCGCCCCGGCAGCGCGTAAATGCCCGGCTAATGTAGCCAATGCTTAACAGATGGTGTATGATGGTCTGTGCTCTAGAGTCAGTAGTGGCGTCATCTGTCAATTGATGGTGTACTAACACTCTCCTATTACAGTTTTCTTGAACAACGCATAGATGTGGGGATGGGAGTTTTCACCAAACAATGTTTTATTTCAAACATTCAAACTATTTGTTTGTGATCTGTGTTACATAAGACAATAAGACTTACAAATTATTTGGAAAGGTAAATTATATCATACAAAAGAAAGTTGTATACTTTGAACCTCAAAATAATAAAAATAACGAAATTTGCTTAATCTAATTAAAAAATTGACAATATCATCACATAAAACAAATAGATCTGTCTGTTTCTCCGTGTTAAATAGGATTACTCTAGTAAAAATTATGCCATTTGGCATGGCATGTGTTTGTTCTTTAAGGCTAAACATATGACCAGTATTATTTACTAAAAATTTTAAATTAATTATCATATATTGGTATGATTAAAATGCAAGGGAATTTGTTAGTTTATTCATAGTTTAAACGAATCGCTCCTGTAAATACTACCAATCATAGATAATTTTATATTAATAATAATAAATTACATGACAAAGAAAAATATTTTTACACACAAAATAGATATTTTTCAAAGGAATAAGTTTCAAGTATACTAGCATACATAATTTATAATTTAGTTTGTTACGAACCTTAGTCAAAAATTCCAAATCCCTCGTCGACTGAACATCTGGGTAATATTAAGGCTTTCTTTCATGGAATATTTGTATCCTGGTTTTTCCACAAATATTCTTTTACGGCCGTTTCAAGTTGTAAATAACTATAGGCAAAGGCATAACTTCTGGTAATCCCTTGAATACGCTGTTGGAGATTTACTAAATACCTTACAAATATTTAATCCACGAAATACAATAATCTATTAAATACGTATACCTTAGAAAATACTTTATCAATATAACATACGGCAAACAATAATAATTGTATTGTATTCACAATTTTAATTAGCTTAGAATATCTACTAACCTTCAATATTTTTTAAATATAATGTTCTAATTTGAATGTGCTGCCATCTATTATCACATAGGAAGATATTGAATGTATTTGATGTATGTAGGTAAAATCGAATATTGTAAACTACTCCCATCACACACACATATATTGCCGGATAACATAGAAACTAAAATCGATCCGGACCGTGACGTCACTGGCTGGCAGCGTTTCAAGCGTAGTAAATTGTTTTCATTCATTTTTAAAAAATTGGAAACATATTTAACCATTTAATTAGTGTTTTCAGAAATGTTTTATGATATATTTTAGTGTAATAGTGTTATTTTTCACTATTTTGATTACGGTGGAAACCCCCATTACATTGGGCAAACTTGTCTCCAATTTCAGCCAATCAGAGAGGTCAGAACTATTCCCTATTATCTGCAATGCTGAATGGCTTAAAAGGAACAAGGTATAAGTGTCCTTTTGACCAGTACTCTATTTAGGGTTGTGAGACGTAATATTTATTCACAACTCTGCCGCTAGATGAACATGCGTGTCCATTTATGTATTATTTTATATTTATTGTTATTCGGCACTAACTTGAAAAAACAAGGTAGTCGTATGTAGTCCGTTGGAGTTATAAGTTTGCAGACTGTGTGTCGTGTATAACGTTATTCACCCGCTAAATGTGTGTGACATATTTACCGCATGAACCACTCCAGAATCACTACGTCTACATCTACCCTAGTGGATCTTCAATTGCAACAATCGCTACAACAAATAGTGAGTACATCCTCTCTTTACTTGTTCTTATTCAAATGACAGAGGGTGAAACCAGCACTGGCATACAGTTCAGTAATAATCAATTCAACCAACCCTCACTACACTACGGAAGATCAGTCGTAAATCTTTATATCCACACTGTGTATGTTACCTGTACTAACACAACAATTAAGCCCTATAACTGGATCATTTATTCGCTTAATTGATATAGTTTTAGTAGTATTCGAATATTTTGTTTGCCGCGTTTTATTTTTAATTATAGGTTAATGCACAAATCAAATCGTTCAAAATGAATATCTGAATCTTAAGCTCTGCAATGATTAATAATTATTAGATTTAATGGATAGTATCAATTTTAAAAATAAAATTTGTTTTAGGTCTATGCAAATCACATCAAAAGGTGCACAGCGGTAGAGACAATAGGCAATTTCCATGTACAGTTTGCAATAAATTATTTGTGAGCAAGAGCTACCTTGCCACACATTTAAGAATCCATACTGGGGAAAAGCCGTTTATTTGTGAAGTATGTGGGAAAGGTTTCCTAACGCGAGTAGATCTTCGGATTCATTCAACTATGCATACTGGTGAAAAATCTTATGTTTGTGAAATGTGTGGGAAAGCTTTCGCCAGAAGAGATGCGCTGAGATGTCACAGAAGATCACATACTGGTGAACGACCTTACAGGTAAGCACATTTACTTCATTCAGTTTTCCATTTTCAAAATAAATAGATGATCTGTAATTATTGATTCTTTCATTTTTGTCAGTTATTTTCATTTTCCAACCCATTATATTAATAATGGGCTATTCTACTACTCTTTTTATTTATTTTATCAAACACCGATTAATAATTAATACCGATTTTAATTAAATAATATAAATAATGTTATTTATAAACTCACTTGAATTTAAAATCATAATACGCTGCTATTAGCAAAGTGAGATAAACATTCTTAATATATAAAAATACTAGCATAGTAGAATATATTGTAGTTATTTACGTTATAAGGCTGCGAAAGTGGGAAGTGAGTTACTACAGTACGAATGATTTGGAGACATTTGTGTGTTTTTTGTTTTATTTGTATTGTTTGTCTTGATTGTCAAAAATGACAGCTGCATATTGTTTTGTTCAATGTTTTGGTCTGGTTTTGGTGATATTTGTGATTTGTCGAGTGACATTTCTTCAAAATGTGGCGAGGCTACGATGAAGCTTGTTCCCAATAAGTTGTCGAAAAAAAAATACCGGTTATTATGTGATTTGTTACTCGTACAAGTACTTCAACAACATCAAGAAGTTTCCACCACCATAATAACTACCGATGGGGCATGTGAACTTTTAGAATTGGTAAATTTGTCAGAAATTAAGTAGAACGTTTCTTTCTAGTCCGGGAAATTTTTCGAGCCAATGAGGCGCGGGCAGACACGTGACTTTGACAAGTGCTTGTAGGACCCCACAAGGTGCCAAGTATACAGCTTGTGTAACTTGCCTGTGTTGCCAAATCAATTTAAGCGTAAAATTAATAAATAAAATTGTAAAACTAATTATTAATGAATATCATGTTGTTTTATTTTCTAACACATAAACTTAATTTTTAAAATAGTTTATAAAAATAGAGCGATTAGTACTGCCATCTACGATACAAAGATTTCTTGGCGCACTTAATTTGAGGAAACCATCAGTTCATGTTGAATGCTCTTTTTTTATAAAAATTAATTTAAAAATTAAGTTTAATGTGTCAGAAAATAAAACAACATGATATTTATTAATAACTAGTTTTACAATTTTATTTATTAATTTTACGCTTAAATTGATTTGGCAACACAGGCAAGTTACACATTATGTATACTTGGCACCCTTGTGGGGCCCTACAAGCACTTGTCAAAGTCACGTGTCTGCCCGCGCCTCATACTTCCCGGTCCCGGTACAGTAATGTGCCATTTCCCGGACTCATATTAACAACGTAGCACAGTGGACACTATGAAATAAAATAAATTTAAATATCAGCTAATATCATTAATGACTGCCATCTAGCTTCCTTTTTGCGATACGCAAGCTTTACGCGCTAAACTATACTAGACAAGAAAATCTGATGTGGCCATCACATTACCTTCCGTCAGGCGTCAGTTCTCTGTATTTTGTACAATTTCCACACAGAAAGTTTCTTGCAAAAGATTCCATATTTCCAGTACATTACCTTAAGTCAGATCTACGTATTTTGTACAAATTTCATACAGAAAGTTTCTATATTTCCAGTAAAATTATAACACAAACGTACTATGTCAATTGCACTTGACACTGACATCTGTCAATCAGAATTTTCTTAATATAGTAGTTGTTTCCATGGTTGTAGTACAGCTGGCTGCTTTATGAAATTTAATTTCTTTATAATTTATTAACTCTATATCCATTGAATACAAAGTATAAAACGTAATCAAATCGTATAGAGAATAAAATATTCTTTAATATTTATAATAACATTAAATATAAAAAAATGATATTTAACAGCGTTTTTTCCAGAAAAACTGTTAAAATCTTCAAATTAGAGTACTTTCGGTCGACCAATTATAACCAAAATCTAATCAGCTCTTCATATGGATGTAAAGAAGAGGAATACGCAAAAATATAATTTTTGGAACGGTACTGGAGTTATGCGATCCGAAAAAATCGTCACATACATCCATCCATACATACAGACATCATCGTAAAAATAGTAAAATCGTATTCTAGGGACCCTAAAACGTGCTTATTCATTAAAAACTCATCATCAGATTTTTTGACCAAAGACAATGCCTTCCTTACCTAAAGGTGACGGAAGGTAAAAAGAAGTGAAAATCAAAATCTAGAGTTATTTCGTACTCTACCTTGTTCCATTTCAGCCATTCGGTATTGCAGAGAATAGGGAAAAGTTTTGACCTCTCTGATTAGCTGAAATTGGAGACAAGTTTACCCAATGTAATTTCGGCTACTTAAAACAGGCTGATGCGAGTGACATCTGCTGAATAGCTTAAATGAAACAGAGTATAGAAGTTTTGCAAAAACAAAAAACTGCAAAATGTACATATTTTCTGTGTCTAATGACCTATGCATTTCTTCTGAATAAAATGGCATCCTAATATAGGACAACTTTTGTATAATAATAGACCTTTTCAATTTAAAGAAATAGACGATATGCACAGTGAATATCTGCGCTAATAGTAAGAACAAATGTCGGAAGCCATGGGTACCTGCTTCCTTGCTGCTTCCAGGGCGTTTGTTTTTCCAAATTTAGACGTACAATGTGAGAAAAATAATTGACTTCAAAAATAACTTCTCAAGTATTTTAGTGACTGCAATATTTTTGACTTTTCGTTTGACAGCCTACTGGCAGTTGGCGTCATTTTACTTACTATTTGGAGCGACAGAGATAGCTGTTAAATTGAAAAGGTCTGTTAACTAGGGCTGCAACTAGTTGAAGTTTCCAAAGATACTTTCAACCAGAGGTACGTGCAGCATTATTAACTGACTTCGTAGCTCTTATAGATGTCGAGACAATTAACAAAAATAAATAAAAAATAATGGCCCGTTTTTTTGCACCTGAGTTTAGAATACCCCTTTCTACTTCTCTGTAGAATAAAAGATCACATATTTATTGTTGAAAAATAAATAGGCATTTACATAATAAGGTGCGTAAGTAAACTATTTGCTAGAAGCGGTAATTTATGGGGCCGAGACGAATTTTCAGACCTCTGAGGCCAAAAAACGAATTGAAATTGGGCTTTATTTGGCGACTAATTTATTCTTGAATTCATCAGATGCAGCTTTTATTGATGAATAGTTCCATTTTTTTCTCTGTTTAATAAATGGGGTGCGTTAGGTAACCGATAGTGATTCGGACAGTCCGGGTTTGATTTCGACGTCAAACTAAAAATTATATCAGTTTTCAAATACATAGTATAAAAGAGCGAAGTATCTTGTTCAATTCATTAAATAGTTCGTTGTTACTATGGTCTCATAAATAATATTATGTTTTTGAATTTCTTCTTAATATATTATCTGTGACATGGTCCATTGCCAGATTGTCAGAATGTAATACGATCGATAAACAGAGCGGTGCGGGAATATCTACAACGAGGTATTTGTATCGTGTAACATTTCGATCGGATGGAATTCGGCGGCGTGGAAATATTTTATTTTCAGCAGAACGGACGAAGCGGTGGCGGAACATTTCGATCGCGTGAGATTTCGACCCCGTGGAAAAAACCGCGCGTAACGCACTCTAAAAGAAATCCCTGTCTTCATTACCGAAGTAGCGAATGGAAGAAGATTGGCACATTTAGGAATGTGTAATAAGCCGTGATGATTTATTAAATTAATAAATATGGCAGTATCACCAATTGTAAATTTTAACATTATGTAGGGTGCCCATTTTAAAAGTTCCCGCTTAAAAATTCGTGAATAGGCAATCCATGATACATTTCATAAGTGATTTGGTTTTTCTAATTTTGTTTTGCTCTTGAGTATCTACTGTGATTATTCGATTTATAATACTAATATTTACCAAGTGGCTTATGAAATGTATTCTGTTTTGCCTATTCTTAAAATTTCAGGCGGGAACATATAAAATGGGCACCCTGTATTCAGAGAAAATATTAAACACCTAATTTAAATTTAATGTATTTTTTCTAATTTTTCTTGTTATATATCAATATTTTTCTCTTTCCAGATGTGATATTTGTGGACAAACATTTACACAATTTTCACCAATGGCTATACATAAAAGACTGCATACAGGAGAACGTCCGTACACGTGCGAGGTGTGCAACAGGAGTTTTGTATCTCGTTCCACAATGATGTCACATCGTAAAAAACATGTTCCCTGAAAAATATATCCTAATATTTAAATTTATAATTGCTTTTTAGTTTTAATTTCAATTTTATTAATATTTTATTTTGTATTTGATTAATTTATATTTTAAAATGATAATGTCTGTACATAAATATGAACATTTTTTATTGATTTGAAATGGTTTCTATTTGCCAAAGAGCCAAAATTATGGCTAATTTGTAAAATGTACAATATACAGTTTTAAGTAAATTGTAGATGTGATTTTACTTCTTTGTTTTGAAATTTTTATTGATTTAGGTGTTTCAGATCTATTAACCGACAGACCTGTGGAAGACAACATCGTCCTTTTTAGACCTAAAATTTTATGTAGAATCACAAAAAAGCAAGCTTGCTGTTTGTCTGTGGTAGAATTAAAAATTAAGCTCAAGAGTTTGTATCATATATGATCCATTTGGCAACACAGGCAAGGTACACAAGCTGTAGACTTGGCAACCTTGTGGGGCCCTACAAGCATTTGTTAAAGTCACGTGTCCACCCGCGCCTCATAGACTATTTATGTAACAAAATGACTGATGATGGGTGAAATTGTTCCCCGAAACGTCCCAGTATTATAAAAGTGGTACCTTTTAATTAATCAAAACCATTTCTCGAAGAAGGCCGAAAACAACTTCCAACTAATATGATATAAGAGGACGTAAAACTTCACGTATTTTTTGTTTAAAAATGTTTTTATTCTTATTCATATTAATCTTTTATATTACAAAATATATTTAATTTTATCCGTTTAAAACCATAATAGACCTCTTTGCTTTTTCGCGCTGTCTTCGTTTCTTCTCTTTTGTGCGTTTTTCTCGACTTGCATCTCTGAATAATTGAACTCCTTCTGCTGTTTCAATTTCTCTTTGGAGATATTGTAAACCATGCAAATTGTATCCAACCATATCCTGAAAATAAAATAGTAATTACAATATTTCTTTCAATTTGAAGTTTAAAAACCTACTCGTAAATCGGATACTTTAGTTGTAGCTTGTTTTTGAATTTTTCTCAAAACTGGGAGTAAAGCTTGATTTGCTACAAGAGGAGCATGATGAACTTTTAATAAAAATATCAGTACCCTGCAAATAAGTTCTGTTTGATCGCCTCTTTCAATAAGCGATGGCAGAGACTGCAATAGTTCACAGGCTGAGGTAAATGGCAATAATAATAAAGCTTCTTCCAATTCACTAGTTCTAATTCTTTTCAAAATCTCTACCAGGAAATCATCAGGAGTATTTGCCTGATACGCCATCATCAATGGCGGCGGTGCTGGAACAGGAATTGGCTGTTTTGATGCCGCTTGCAAAGCTGCATGCTCTGTGAGTTGTTCTCTATACGAAGCGCACACTTGTAAACATTCAAGCAAGCTGTCTGCTGCACGCTCACTGCCTACAGTTTTCCTTGTAGGAAGAGATAGGGCACTATTGCCAGGAATTGTGCGGTCTGTGCTGTCTCCGGTGGCAAGCTGTTCCGATTCTTCGCGTTCACGTTCCTCTTCTCGTTCGTCCTCTAGGACTAGAGGTTGTTCTGTACGTTCTAAGGCTCGGAGAACGCGGTCTGCTCCGCATGAAACCACGTGACGGCCATCCGGTGATATGGTTATGGACCAGGCTTCCCCTTTGTGACTCTAAAATTTAATTCGGAACACAATTAATCGCAAATACAGAATGGTAACCGATGCTCTTGAATATAGGGCGCGAGCAGACACGTGACTCAAGGGAGCTTGACGTGCTTAGAATCAGCTGATTTGTGTGCGCATGTCATTTTGACAAGAATAATGTCATGTTGATAAGATCAATGTTTTGATTTATTTTGTTTTTTAACTGCTAAAATGTTATTATTTTTAATTTCATGTGTTTTACTGCCTAAAAATTATAAAATATTATCATTTTAGCAATTCAAAATCAAAATGTCAAAACATTGGTCTTAACAAATTGACAATGTTCTTATCAAAATAACATGCGCACACAAATCATCTGCTCCCAAGCAAGTTAAGGACGCTTGATTCACGTGTGCTCGCGCCCTGTAAGGGCGCGAGCAGACACGTGACTCGAGCATCCTTGACGTGCTAGGAATCAGCTGATTTGTGTGCGCTTGTCATTTTGACAAGAATAATGTCACTTTTACAAGACCAATGTTTTGACTTATTTTAATTTTTACCGTTGATAAATTTTTATTTTTAATTTCATGTATTTTACTGCCTGAAAATTGTATATTAATAACATTTTAGCAGTTCAAAATCACAATAAGTCAATATATTGATCTTGTCAAAGTGACACTGTTCTTGTCAAAATGACATGCGCACACAAATCAGCTGATTCCAAGTACGTCAAGGACGCCCGAGTGACGTGTCTGCTCGCGCCCTATAGGACTTTTGTTATTTTTTTTATTATTCCATGGCTATCGCTTTTTTTGATTATTTCATACCTAAATAATTTCTGCCGTTACAACACATTCATAATTAATTTTGATTATTGATTCCGATGCAGAATTTTATACTTTTTTATAGTGTTGGCAAACTGGAAATTTTCCAAAAAGAAATATTTCCAACGATGGAAATTTACCGGGAATATTTCCTTACTTACTGCTAATGTAAGTTTCCAAAATAAATTCCCAGGAATATTACCAGAAAGTTTCTGCGGGTATTTTTCCTTCTAACATAACCTATTTTAAGTACTTTGACAACGTCTTTGTTGACAAACAAGTTTGCACGTGTGTCTGTTATTTGCAAAATATTTTTTATAATTCTATAAATACATTTGGTGGTATTCTGAGCGTTTTCATAACTTCTATAAGAGTTATCTTAAGGACTTATAGATTTTAAATGCCGGAGTGGCATTCTGAGCGCATTATTCTCTATACTTGCGTAAAGAAAATATATGTATTTATTTAGAATAAATAAAAAAAATCAAAATTTCAGATTTTGAGATATTTCAAAATTTTTTTTTTTTCGCTTTTTGTCTCATATTTAAACAATTTTGTTACATTTTTGAGACTTTTACCTAAAATACAATAAATATACTTTCATGTTAATTATTAAAATTAGAATAAATACTTAATTTCATCGTTTAAACAATATAATCATTTAAAATATATCGTGCTGTGAACTACGTTTGAACGCGCGCTATTAGGGTCACATTATACGTTAATAGTATATTAAAGAACGTGTTTTATAAGACGTTTTTTTCGCGTTAGTGAGTTTTCTAATTGAAAAGTGCGAAAGAAAGTCTTATAAAATGAGTTCTTTATACTATTTTTTATATTTTGGGCCTTCTACAATAATATTTACTTACTCAATTTGTGATTATATTTGTAACCATTTGTACATTTTCATGTAAATAATCTTCCCTAAATGAAAAAAAAATAATAATAATTTCGACAATGTATTATTGAAATGAATTGTCAATTAACTAAAAATAATTAGGTAAAAATGGGTTAAAGAAACGTCATCTAGTACCAACCGTCTAGAACAAAAAATTGCGTATCGAAATGAAGGTCATTACGATACGCAATTGCGTATCGTAATGACTGCATTATGAACGCAAAATATAAAAATTTCTTTTCTATCCTGAGCTAATTTAACTGTAGGTAATATCTACTGTGCATTTAATTATAACGCTTTGTAATATATTCTAATAATATTTCATTGTATAAGTATTTGGTATCAAAAGAAAGCTTGTAATGAGTACAATAATATTTTATTAGTTTTGAAAACCTAAAGGAAACTTTCCGGAAAGTTTCCACTGAATTTACTGGGATATTTCCCAAAAAATAAATTCCCGAGAATTTACTTTTTTACTTAAAATGATTAGGGAAGCAGGAAATTATGAAAGTATGAAATTACATGTGCGGGCGTACCGGTCATCAGCATGTCTGTTGTAGGTACGTAGAAAATTTGCTCAAAAAGTACTTTAGGGTCAAGTGGTGTAAAAAAGAGACATTTTTTAAAACTATGTCATCTTATTTTACGAAGCAATTAATCAAAAAATATCTATTATATTTGAATTTTACAGGGTGAGGCAGAAAAACCTATCCGATTTCAAAACGTTATAAAATTAAAACCACTCAACTTGTCAAAAAATTTTTTTATTAACATATCGCAAATTTTATGCCATTTTTAAATTTAAGTTTTGAAAAGCACATCACTCAAATGTCGTCCTTGGGAGCGGATACACTGATTTAGGCGCTCGCGGTAGCTTTCCATGACTTTCACCGTCATTTCCACAGGAATTTCTTCAATTGCCCGAGCAATTTCCCTTCGTAAAGCAAGAAGGGTCCTTGGTCGATGCTGGTAAACCTTCGATTTGAGGTAACCCCAAAGGAAGAAGTCACATGGAGTGAGATCCGGTGAGCGCGGCGGCCAGCCAAGATCACCTCTCAGGAAATGAGGCGACCGGGAAACAGTTCCCTGAGAATGTCCATTGATCGTCGCGATGTGTGGGCGGTTGCACCATCCTGTTGAAACCACACATTTTCCACGCCATTTTCTTCCATTTTGGGTCTAAGAAAATTTTCCAGCATGAAACAATAGCGCTCGCTGTTGACCGTTACGGTTTGCCCATTTTCTTCAAAAAAGTAAGGCCCCCAGACGCCTAGGCGGGAAAGAGCACACCACACAGTCACTTTTGGGCTATGGAGGGGTTCCTGATGGATTTCTCGAGGATTTTCGTCACTCCAATATCGAAAATTCTGCCTGTTAACGGCACCACAAAGGTGAAAATGGGCTTCGTCCGTGAAGAGCACAACATCGTCGTTTGGGAGTTCTCGGAGATCGCGACACAGGTTCGTACGGGTTTCAAAATCCCTTTCACTTAATTCCTGTGCAACAACCATTTTGTAGGGATGCATTTTGAGGTCCCGGTGCAAAATGCGCCGAATACTGCGGTTGGAAATCGCCAAAGCGAGCGAATGTTTTCGCGCCGAACGACGCGGGGAACGTTCAATCGCGGCTCTCACATTGGCCACGTTTTCAGGTCCTGTTGCTGTCCTGGGACGTCCAGGCGACTTCTTTTTCAATGCTGAACTCGTCTGTCTAAAATTTGACACCCACACTTTAATCGTAGCGTGATGTGGAACAGGATCATGACGCCCGAATCCGAAATGAATTCGAAAAGCACGTTGTGTAGCAATTATCGAACCGCCGCATTCGATAAACCGCTCAATAACAAAAGCACGATGTTCACCAGACCAAGGCATGTTGACTACTGACAAATGGCATAAAACCGGCTTTCTAACGGTTTTTACCCCACTACTCTACCTGCTCCCTCTTCTGGGAAAAAGGGATTTGAAATCGGATAGGTTTTTCTGCCCCACCCTGTATAATATAATAATGCCAAGGTAAGAGTTTTACCAAATTGCAGCATTTATTTCGAAAAAAAAAATACAGTTTCATTGTTAACATGCCTTTGGGGTTTCAATGTAGACGTGTAGTGAAGCTATATCATTGATTAATTTTAAGATGGTATAGTTGAAAAATGAGACATGTTATACAAAAATAGTATATTGTGTTTTTAGGAGTAAAAGTTATACTTTGTGTTGCATGCGAGGCATACAAAGACACTTTTATTCCGAATGACATTAAATTTTTTTTTAAAACGCTCTACTTTTTTTTTATTCGCTAATTCTATATAGTTTCTATGGATATTTATTTATTTTATTTCTACCTTGTGAATCAAGTCACAAAAAATGCCATTTCTACGACGTTTGAAAAAAAAATATAACCGTAAGGTTTTTTTGATATGCTTATAAAAAATTTCATATAACTTATGTCACATTTTTTAACTAAATCATCTTCCAATTACCACCATCAATGATTTAGTTTCATTTGTTAAAATTAATGGCAAACAAAAATTGTTGGGATTGGGAAACACCAGCAGTTCCTCCATTACATATTTAATTACATCTTCCTTAGATATGTCAACCTTATTAATGTCACGCTCATCTTCGTGAACAAGACTTTGTTTCACATTCGAAAAATCAGAAGTTACTACTAATTTTGATCCATCATACTTGAAATAGTAAATATGTATTAATGTATTATTTATACCCCTCCTGTTGTCTCATATTTACCCCAGCAGCTGTCTCAAATTTCCCCAAGAAAATCAGCATTTCAAAACTCGTCAGTAGATAGATAGATAACATTGGCACGCGCCATCACCCAACGTTTGGTAGAGACTCCTCCACGAAATACGCGTTTACCGAGCACGTCTCATGACGTAGAATAGCATAAATTATTGGAGCATGTTATAATATTAATTTGCCAATCAATATACATTTACGTTCTATAATATATAATTACCTATTTGCCATTTTAGCGCCTCAACAGCAGTATGTTTGGTAAAAAAAAAAGTACAACTGTCTCATTTTTACCAATTTTTTTTTTACACCACTTGACCGTATGTTTTTATTTTTTAAGTGATTGATTAATGATATTTAGATACATAAAAGAATGGATCTTAACACGTTGACTACCGAACCAATTTGAGTGTACTCCTGCGTTGAACCCTTGCTGTATCTCTGGCAGTATTTGGAATTTTTGAATGATTTTAAGTGCGCTACTATGTATGTCGATTTGTGAGTTATTCAAGGCAAGAATAGACCAACGGCTACTTTAATGGCACTCACAAAATATATAATACGATTTGATTTATTTGAGAAAAAATTAGTTATTGCACTAGAAAACTATTTATCTTCATTTTATACGAGCACTATTGTAGTAAAAGATTTAATTATATAAATATTGCAGAAGGTGGAACTAGTTTGTGCAATTTGAAAAAGATTATCTCCAAACACTAGCTCAGTGGCCACTAAAGTGCTTGTGAGCAGGGTTGCGAAAAAGATCGATCGAACGAACTTAGTCGATCATTTTTTTAAATAAATCTGATTGATTTTTGTTTTTGAAAAGATAGATCTTTCTAAAAAATATCTATCATCTAGATTCTGAAAGATCGGTTTTCTAAAATATATTTATTTAAAGATCGATGAAAAAATTTCTTGATTTTAACAGCATTTGGGGTTTTACGTGCGTTAGGTGTTATCGTGAATTGCGTTTCGTGATTTGATGTGCGTATGCGTAGTATAAACTTCTTATCAATAAAAATAGAACTTTTAATAACATAATCTTATGGTCTTCTATTAAAATCAATCCTTTTAATTTTTTATTAAAATTGATTTTTGATATTTTATTAAAGTCGATATTTTCATATATTTCGATTTTTGTTTTTTAAAAAATCGATCTTTCTAAAAGATGTCGATCTTCTATATTCTGAAATATCGGTTTTTCTAAAATATATTTATTCCAAGTTCAATGAAAAAGTTTCTTGATTTTAGCAGCATTTGGCGTTTTACGTGCGTTGTGTTTCGTGATTTGATGTGCGTATGCGTTCTTATCAATAAAAAAAATCGATTTTTTGGTCTGTTAAAATAAATCCTTTACATTTTTTATTAAAATCGATTTTTGATCTTTTATTAAAGTCGATTTTTTTGATATATTTCGATTTCATATTAAAAATATAGATTTTTGCGATTAATCGATCAATCAGGATAAATCGATTTTATCAAAAGATCGAAAATCGATTTTAAATTTCTAAAATTGCACAGCCCTACTTGGGAGTGTTGTAATTTGCTCGATATTATCTTGAAAATAGTCTCATCTTTTTGCTTATTTTATAAGCTTTTCAATGATACATAACAAATCTACATTCTTTTGTTTTAAACATTAATAAAAGACGAATTATTAATTTGAGGTGAAAATATTGGAAATTATTAAGAAACAAAAGAAAAAAATTATTACAGATCATTTGTTTATTTTGATTCTATATGTATTAATTATGTTCTCATAATTATTCTTAAGCAATTATGTTTGGGTTAGATAAATTACTATTTATCGACGTTACAGTTGGCTTTGACACAATCAGAAAAAAGGGTTTAATATGCTTTTGAGGTAAATAAATTTAAAAAATGAGTAAAACTTAAACAAATACTATTAGAAATATGCAAATGATGATCTGTAATAGATTTTTTTCATTTGTTTCTTAATAATTTTTATTTTTTTTTTACCCCAATAAATTAATAATTCATATCTTATTCAAAAAACAAAAAAATGTAGACTTGTTATATATCATTTAAAAGCTTAAAAAATAAGCAGAAAAACAAGACTATTTTCAACATGGTTTCCCATTTAAAAAATCATAAGTTCGTGATCAGCGGTTCTCAAAATATGGGACCTAACTTTTTTATTTTAAATAGGAACATATATTGGCACACCCAGCAATGGGTAATAAGCCGTGATGATTTATTTATAATTATTTATTTATATATTTTTTATTTGCTTATTTGCTAGAGAATTTAATTCTCAATTCAACGATATCATCAGTTTAAACCATCACATAACGAATTTTTTGAGAAAAATACATAAAATGTTATGTTAATTTGATTTAAATAGGACTTTAATGAGATGAGATTAATGAATATTTTGTTTCGTCAATTGATCATATTATTTTATTACATGTCAACATACAAAATACTCACTTATTTCTTTCATGGCAGTCTAATTCTACGTAAAAAAGTAACATTAATTCATTTTTTTACCATACTTGGCACTCTTTTTATACACATATTTAAATCTTAATATGGACTTTTCTCCAAAAAAATCGTTGAGAGGGTATAAAACGATTATATCGTTGAATTCGGAATTAAGTTCTCTAGCGAATAAGCAAATAAAAAATATATGTTCCTATTTAAAATAAAAAAAATTGATCCCATATTTTGAGAACCGCTGATATTAATTTGTTTTGCTGATATCATCAATTTTGTAATTCAAAATGGCACAATTTTGTTCATTTAACCAAATTCGTATCTCTTCAAATAAAAAAGTTACCAATAGTGAGCAAGCTTATTGAGACAGGCTGTATTTTCAAAATGAGCGAAAAACGAGTTTTTGCTTGTAGTTTAGAAACAAAAGAAGATCGAAAATTCCTGTGGTGACTATTGAACTTTTCTCGAAAAGCTGACCCTGCAATGTGCAAACCGTTTTGATCTATCGTTAATATTACCCGAGATGCCTTAAAAAAACATCGAAAATGAGACAACATCCTGTACTCGTATATACAGCGTTCATTTTATTTTGTCCTCTATTGCTCTCTGGAAGACTGTAAGATCTACGAGGTCGGTTAATTTAGCAAATCATTTCTATTTTACTAGACTATTTTAATGAGTGGAATTTTTTTTTTCAACCAATGGTTTTCAAACTATGGAGACCAACTTTATTATTTTCAGTGGCGGCTTGTAGCAGTTTATAGTGGTGGGGTTGAAGCAATAAAAAAATACTGATTGAAAACAATATACATACCTTTAATGAAATTTACTTTCTAAGTCAAGTTCTACACTTAGTATATTTGAATATAAAAAAGAAATCGCAATTTGATAATTATTACAATTTTACCAATAACCCTATCGCCGTAAATTTTTAATTTCAAGTGTTTCTTGCGGGTCCATTTGTTAAAATTTTATATTTTGCAATATTTAAAGAATTATTCTCTTCGTAAAAAGGAAAAAACGCACAATAATTATCTACGATAACAACGATAACGTTAATATTATACTTTGTGTAGTAAAAACGTAGCTTGGGCTGGAATTATAGCAGCCCAAACTGCATGAGAATCACGCATAACCCCACCATTACTTTATCTCCACTAGGTCTGATTGATGCTGTTACTGCGGACTGCATTGAATCCAGTCCAGATGTTTAAAAATGAATTACTATCGAGCAGTATTTTATTGGAAACCCAGAAAATAGTTGTTTTGAAATAAAAATTTAAGAGCGATAATAAAATTGGAACTTTCATTTTATATTGGAGGGGCTGCAGTCCTTATAGATGAACCGCCCCTAGTTATTTTAAATGGGACCAAATATTTTTAATTTACTTATTAGATAAAGAATTTTATGCTGAATTCAGTGATATAATATTTTTGCATATCCTATACATATAACAATTTTTCTGATAAAAATGCATATTTAGATTTATATTAGTTTTATTTTATTCATTATAGCTAAAATAAGTGTGCCATGGTCCATGGACGATACAAGTAAACATGGATTTAGGTTTTAGAGTGCCGTGATCGAAAATGGTGGATAATTTAAGCTGCATTTGTAAATTTATATGTTCGTTGTTTTTTTATTTCAAAGTAATTGTTTTCCACATTCATTTGTTTCGTCCATGGCACACTTATTTTAGCTATATTAAAATAAAACTGATACAAATATAAACATGCATTTTAAAAAACGTCATTTAATAGTATGCAAATATTATACCACTGAATTCAGAATAAAATTCTCAAATTTGGTCTCCACAGTTAGTGAACCATTGGTTGAAAAAAATATGCTCATTAAAATAGTCTTGTAAAATAGAAATTATTTGCGAAATTAACCCATGATGCTATGAATACAAGATATGCCATGACGTCACGCAGTGACAAGTCGGTATCAAATTGAATTGAAAACTTTCAGTTGTATCAAATTCTGGTTCAAAATAAATAAAACTAATATTCATTAATGTTTATTTAATAAATAACAAAAACTAAATTATTTCGTCTATTAACTGTGAACAGTAACTATCTTAATATATATTTTTGGTTATTATGTATTATTTATTAAAATTATTTTCATTACTACATATATGATAAACTAAATTACAAACAAATAAGTTAACATCCCCAATTATATGTAACTAAAAATGTCTGGACAGTAATATTTAATCATTTATACAGCTGCCTATGTAACTGGCTGACGTCACAGCTGTAAAAAGAGATGCGCAATGTCATATCTTGTGTATATAGTATCATGAAATAAACCGACCTCGTAGCTCTTATAGTTCTCGAGATAGCAATAGTGGACAAAATAAAATGCACACCATGTATATTATTACATTATGATAGCCGGGTAATAGACCTTTTACATAAAAAAAAGAGAGAGATAGACAAAAATCAAGGACAATTATAGTGCGCAGTAGGTTGTTTGCGCATTGAGGAGGAAATAAAATTTCAAATGGCAGAAAGTAAAAACTCTGGTAAAAACTTAACTTTATTAAATAAGGTGTTAACAATTACTCGAAATTTCAGACAAACAGCAATTATTCTTACAACACCGACGTTTCGGTGCACACTTACACCTTGTTCAGGGTAGTAAGATCTTACGAGTACAAATTGTTACAATTCATGTACACAATACATTCGTACATTCAGTTTTTACACATCACACAAAAAATTCATGGAGCACATACACATCCTTTTTCTCATAAAATCGATAAATTTATTAAATAAATTCGCACATAGCGTTTGTGATGAATAGTTTAAAACAAGAGGAAGAGGAGATGGGAATCAAAAACGGGGTTTTACACCACGAAATAAAGTGACATAAATGCGTGGTTGCCAGTTTTCTTTTCTTCTGAGTGCCCGTGAGGTAACGCCTGGTAAACGCCCGCATGGTACAAATATGTCATCATTACCGATATCTGCGTACAAAGCGGATTGGCACACCCAGCAATGGGTAATATGCCGTGATGATATATTTATTTATTTTTATTTTTTATTTTATTATTATTATTAATATTATTAGTAACAATAATTTCTTTATAATCAAAGATAAAATTATTTGTTTTTGTGTTTAAATAATTTTTTATCATAGGTAATATCACAAGACCTCCTGATTTTATCGATAAATTTTTATTTTGCACGATTTTTTTTTGCTTAGCAACAAACACGAAAGCAAACTGCGTGGTAAATCCCGACTCCGAAGGAGGAGGGGTTTTACCTAATGTCAGTTTGCTTGAGTGATTTTGCTTAAAAGCATAAAAAAAGAGTGCAAAATAAAAATTTATCTGAGAAAATCTGAGAGGTCGTGTGGCATTTGGTGAGATAAATTCCAAAGACAAAGCAAAATTAAACAATTTAATTATTAATATTTTATTTTTAAACTTGAAATATTAATTAACTGTCACACTGACAGTTATAAACAATAACAACTGTTTATTTACTTGGTAGCGGAGAATTATCGGGGTAACGGGGTTTTATCAGTATAATACTGTTACCATTGGTTGAATTTTCAAGTGTTTTGCATCATGATTGGTTGAAAACTAGTCGTTGGAATTTATCGAAAATAAATGACAACATGGTGCCTCCTCATGTCTAGTTCATAAGAACTGCACTACGTGACATTGAAAAATGACGTCACGGTGCAATAAAAATGTAAAAGATCCATTAGCTTGTCGCTTGCTCAGAATACCAGTCAATCAAATTAAACATTTAATATTATTTGTACTTGTTTTTTATTGTAATGTCTACATAAGGATTTTGATTTGTTAGCTTTTATGATATGACCCTTTCGTGCGCAATTTAAACACAATTGTTTAGTAACTTCCTGTACAAAATGCATAACATACATCTAAGTTTAAGTACCTATTTAAAGTGCTATTGAAAAAAATTGTTATAATTACTTAATAATTAAAAGAAGTGAATCTATTGAAAATTACAAAAAAAAATATGAAAATGGCATCAAGAAAAGAAATTCGGCGAAAGTTAGTGTTTTATTACTATCAAATGAGTTGAAATTTGCTACGAATTGGGAAAAATACTTCAAAGTTTTCAACTTACCGGCAAAGTAGTAATTCTATCGAAAGAATCAGCATCCCACTGTCTTACAGCGCCATCCTTCCCGCAAGAAAATACGAGATGTGTCTTCGGTACAAAATGCAGTCCTGTTACAGAATCATCATGCGCGAACAAACTTTTATGACAATCGCCAAAATCTAAGCCCCAAATTTTCACATTCCTATCCGCGGAGCCGGTAACTATAAGCCGCGAATCAAACGAAACATCCATACACAAGACAGGTAACTTGTGTCCGTAAAGCGATACGTGTAGTTTGAAAGAATCTGCAAAAAATACTTTCACAGTGCAGTCTAACAATGCCACGCAAACATAACGATCATCTGGGGTTAATTTGACGCAGAGCACAGCTTCTTCTAAGGCCAGAGTGCGCGTATGAAGAAGAGATAAGACTTTTGCTTTTGATTCAGAGTTTTCATCTCTGATTAACTCAAACTGCCACCATTTGCAGGTTTTATCACCCCCGCCTGTTACACAACCTCTTTGATCAGGGAACAGACAAATTGACCATAATTCTGTTCCATTTCCATGTGCCGGAATTTCTTCTAAAATATCTCCAGCAGCAATGTCAATAATCAACATCCTTCCGTCTTTCAAACCAGCTAAAACATGTCGATCACCAGGCACAAAACAAATTGATACAACGTAGCAATCGTTTGCAGTTGTCCTCAAGCACGTTTGTGATGGGCGATTCCATAATTTTACCCCATCAGCACCCCCGGAAACAATGGCTAAATTGTCACTGCTAAAAGCAACTGTGCGGATCTCTGAACGGTGACCTTGAGCGCGAATGGATCGAAGAAGTAGTGGTTCTTCCGATTTACCGGATCCGCTATTTTTAAGGCTGTACATTTCGATGACGTTATTAGTCAAAGAGACAGAAACACGCATTTCACCACCGCCGCCAATTACAACATCTACTGATTTTGGTTTATCTGTTAGTTTTATTGCTGGTAATCTACGGACTTCATCACGAAGAGTTATTTCTTCGTTTACGATGTGTTCTACTTCCATTGTTTCTTCCGTTTTTAATTTTTGATCCAACTCCCTGTAACGAATATACGATATTTAATAAAACTTAGTGGATAATAATTGTGTAATTAACAAGCTAAAAATAGTGTAATAAAATTGTTTAGTATTTTTTTATAAATAATCGAAAAATTGTTATCGTATCATTTACAAATTCAAAAAAATAATTATTAAAAACCTATCTCTTCTTTCTATGTATAAGCTCCTATGGTTAATTTTTTGACTCAAATCTAATATTCACCACAGGAATTTTATTTAGTATTTGAGCTAAAATAAAAAACGATAGAACGTTTTTTTTATTGAATTTGTCTAAGAAAACATACAAAATGAGACACCAATACAGGCTGCAATAAATAGTTGGTCTTACGTAACTTTCGGGTCGATTGTACAATGTTCACATCATGCATTTTAAAAGTACCGACTAAATATTTGACACCCCAGATTCGATGAAATAAAATAAAACGATTAGTAATATGCAGGCGTCAAAAATATTCATTTAATAAAATAAGAAAATTCGAAATTGATTGGTTCAGTAAATGGTTTTGGTTTGAAAACTATTATTCAAAATTTAGAAAAGCGTAAGTTTTTTTTCGAAGTTGTTATTTTAGTTTGCAGTCTATTTTGCAGTTATTGCAGTTAGGTATTCATGACTACTACGATCAGTAATATTGAAACTACGTACAGCTACTTACATAATGCCAGTGAATTTTATTATTAAGCTTTATAAAACTAAATTTTACTATTCAGTACTTACTTGACCTTTTTCTTTTCCTTTTTTAGTCGTTTCTTAAGCCTGTGATTTGCTTCATCCTCTGTACAAAACTGGAACAGTTCTATTTGTTGATCAGTTCCATGGCACGTTAAAATGTGTCCAGTTGAATTCACATACATCGAAATTACTCGACCACGTCCAGCACGAAGTAATGAACCAGCTTTAACTACACGAAGAGGATATCGGGGGTCATCATCATCAGTTATCTCTGTTTGTTCGAGTTTTGTAGTTAAGTCTTGGGATTGCTCACTTTCATTAATTATTTTCCAGACTCGTAATTCTGCATCTCCACAACCAGTTACCAAGTATTGGTCATTTTTGGCTAAGCAAATTGCCCAAACTTCGGATCTAAAAAATATGTTTTCATAAAAAATACGAAATTCTTATGTTGCTAAAAGGTAAATAATGGTTCAAAATATTGTTATGGCTTAAGGCCTGTGTTTTGGATTGGAGAAGAGTTTTCATGGATCAGAATATATGATACAAAAATTTGTAGATTTACGAGTACTGGAACACTATTATTCAAACATTTAAATTGAAAATGTACATATGTAAAAGTAATAGTAAGAAATACATTACAAAATGATTAAAATTATTAATAAAAGAAGATTGTTTCTCACGGTTTATTTTATTCACAGATTTTGACCGAAGACAAACTTAAAATTATTATTTTCAGTTTGCATACAGCACAAAAGAGATCCATGTGCAAGGCTGGTCAAATTTTCCCTAATCAAAAAAAATTAAACCCGTTTTTTATATCTTAAACAACCCCGTATTTTAAATTTTAATACTTTTGAAAAACCTATAGACAATCCAATTAATGTGCTTTAATCACAATTTATTAAATAAGAGCTAATAACTGTATAAGCACTGAGGTTTTCAGTACCAAATTTTGTAAATATTTACGCTAATAATAAATTTAAAAAATATTTTTCTGCTTAATGAAAAATTTGGTTAAGTACCTAACGAGCGCTTAAAGCTGTCGGAAACACTTTAGTATTACTTAAAGTTTTAAGTTGTTTGCGGTCAAATTCTAACTCGGGCAGTTGAAATTACATACGGTCATAATAAAATAATTTTAAAATATAAAAATGGCATATGGATTCCTCTGAAAAGCTCATCAAAATATACAGTGTGATGTGAAAAGGATTTTATTTACCTGTGTCCCACTAAAGTTTTGAAGCAATGCTGCGTATCCAAATCCCACATTTTAACAAAACCATCCTTGGCACCTGATATGAGTACTCCATGTTCAGCCATAAAAGTAACTTGGGTAACAGCACCTTTGTGTCCTGATAAGCGACAAACACCAGTTTCCGCTACGGTATCCCACACGATTATGTCAGTATCTTTGGAACCAGATGCTAATTTATGACCAAATTGATCATATGCAAGTGTTGTAACTTCATATTTATGTCCAGCAAATATACTGACTATATCTCCTGACTTTAGATCATAAACCTGAATAGTTCCATCATTGTAACCAGCGGCTAAGTGTCTACCATTTGGACTAGCACAAAGACAAGAGACTTGTGCTTTTTCACCCGACAATACTTGAGCCTGTAAGTGAAAGAAATTATGTTTATACATAAATAATAATTATATTGTTAACAAAGTACCTTTTCTCCCAATCGCAAATCCCATATAATAATATGTTCACAAGCACCGACTGCAACATATCTACCTTCTTGTCCTTCTAAAGTGACAAACTTAATATTACAATGAGGACTAACAATAATGTTGAAGTTTCCAGCAGGGGCATATCGTAAATATTCTTTAGTTAAGCCCATTTTTTCGGTTTTCTATATTAATAACTAAAATGTAGGGTTAATATACAAACATAACAATATTCAACAACATGTCAACACTATAACATTATAAACTGAAATAAAAATATATATCTTGATGTCACATATAAATATTATTTAATAAATTTGATTCTTTTTTAACATTTTGTCCATTTTATAACCACAATTCAAAAACACGTGTTAGCTTGTCAACTTGTCAACCAAGTGAACCAAACATTTGGAAATAGACCATATTACTATCTCAATGCGCATGCTCAGAATGCACCTATCATATGCTTGGGAGTACAGCGAAAATGAAACAAATGTTATTGTATTTTTAAAGCAAAATATTATTTTATGTAGGCGTGATCCTCCTTGGTAGGCGTAAATGAACGATCATTTTTTTCTTGCAAGTATCATTTCTTGTTTAACTACTGGATTCTACCCTTATAATATATAAATAATCAATCAAATAAACATTAAAATTTAAAAATTTTAAGCGCCTGTTTGCTCTTCTGTCACTGAACTGACAGATAACCTAACTAATGTTTTGTAGTTGTGATTTTTTTGTAAACTGCGAATATATTTTTTTTTTAATTATGCCTGTTTACTGTTGTTGCTTTCCGGATTGTGATTTGAATCCATTAATTAAAAAGGAATATCTTTTTCTATTTTTGCTAAGACTAGTACAGAGAAAATAAGTTAGTATTGCCAACTTAATCGGAAAAATTAAAAAATAGTTTGTCACCCTGGCACGCTTTTTCATTTCATAAATCTGCCGGCAGAGGCGCTAATTTACCTTTGGTGCGAGTTCATAGTTTGAATTCCCATATAGGAGTTTAATTTTACATACAAAAAAGATATTTAAAAAAAAGAAATTAAGCAGCTCTTGCTAAGAATTCGATAGTTTGTATATTCAGTAATACATTGCAACAGTTAAACCTGTAGAAAAGGTAAAGTAAGAAAATTATTAGAAATTAAAATGCTTGGTGCAAACAAGGATACCGTATGTCGTTAACACACCAGTAAATATGACAGCACAATAGAAGATGAAGCATGCACGAACAAAACGTTCAATGAATTTTGTAGCGTTGTATTATTATTTAAATAATTATAAACTGTGCAGAGTTCATGTGAATATTATTGTACGAATCTGGAGATAAAGGATCGGTCTAGATGCTACATATAATGCTTTGCATAAGAAATTTACTTTTATGAGATTTTTCGGCCTTTAAATTTGAGCAAAAATTTTCTCGGTAAGAAATACACGGGGATTGAAATTATGTTCTCAGCGTTATGAACTGAGTTTGAATTTCGCGCCTAAGTTTGACTCTTTTCTGGTAAATTTATGCCGCAATAGCAGATATGGTCGGAACATGACCTCCCTCCAATTCATTGAGGCGCGGACAGACATGTGACTTTGACAAGTGCTTGTTGGGCCCCTCAAGGGTGCCAAGGGGTAGGTATACAAATTCATAATGTACATAGATCGTCCTGTACATAACTTGCCTTAATATTGTCCACGAAGTTGGCGCGAGTCCTACTTCGCGCGCTCACAATTTAAAAAGTTCAAATAGTAAAAGAAAATATTTATTGTATGGGAATATGTTGATAATTCTAGGAAGCACTAATAGATGACGTAAGTAATAAATTATGGATGTTACAAAAATTATAAATATAAATAATATAGATTTATATACAGGTGTAACAGTTACACGAGTTACCTCAAATAATTTCTATATTGTTAAACATACTAGAGGAGAAAATATATTTTTGAAACCAGTGGTTCTCAAGTAACAACACAAAGTTATAATTTTTAAAATTGGATGGTATATATTTTATGGCTCATTCAATAGTTTTTTTTTTCTGAATTCAACCGTGTAATCATTTTATATATTTATATAAGAAATATTGAAATGAAATTTAATTGATTTTGATGTTTATAGTCATTTTCAGTAGGCTTGTATAGGAAAAAAATTACCTTAAATTGAAACGAAACATAAATATTTGTTAATAAGTTTATAAATTTCTATTCTTTTTTATTTCCGTCCTTAATAATACAATTTGACAAATAAAAATTTTTGTTTTTCATACATAGCCTACTGAAAAATAACACAAAAATCAAATTTATAGGATATAAAACAATGGACCTTTTCAATTTAAAGAGATAGAAGATATGCGCAATGGGGATCTGCGCATAGTAAGAACATATGAGATCTATGGCGTTCGTTTCTAAAAAAATTAGACGTAAAATTTGAGAATATCTCAGATATTTTTAAAAAATCTTATCGAAATAAATTACAAAAGCTTTTATTGAAGTTAAAATGTGTAACGATGCAAATTTTCACTGAGAATACAGGTATTTTAGTGACTGCAATATTTTTGACATTTCGTTTGATAGCCCAACTGGCAGTTGTTCGCGCCATTTTCTTACTATTTACAGCGATAGAAAGAGATAGCCGTTAAATTGAAAAGGTCCATTATGTTGTTGAATTCAGAAAAAAATACTCTCCAAGTTTGATATGTGAGATATTGTGGAGGAAAAAATCGTCACACACAGACATCATTGTAAAAATAGTAGAATCGTGTTGTGTGGTCCCTAATTCGTGCTTATTCACTGAAAAGCATTACCTCCCTTATAGACCGGGGGCTAGTGCTACGTGAAAAATATATCATGGTATTCCAAATACTCATCCTTGGTACTCACTTTAAATTTAAATACCCTTATGAACAATTTGCTGGCTTCCCAGGAAAAAAGACGATCTACTCAGCTGTGGGTCATGGCCCAAAACTGTTATATTTTAGAATCTAGGTTTTCTCTGTGTGGGACCTACATAAAAATGACATTATTATGTATTTGTAAATGGTAGCCGATATTAAATGCCAGCCATTTTCAATCAATGCATGGGGCGTTAAAGTTTTTTATTGCTGTGAATTTTGCGTATCAAAAATTGCCCATGATGTTCCATCTGGGTTAGTCAACTAACAATTTTTACCCGAAGACACATAAAATGCAAAAAAAATTAAACATATTTTTCGGATGGAGTAAATCGTCTTTTTTCCGGGAATCGGGAAAAACAGCAAATTGTTCTCCAGGGTATTTAAAGTGAGCACCAAGGGTCATTGGTTTGGAATACCATGTTACATATATTTCACGTAGAACTAGCTCCCGCTAGAAGATAAATAAAACACATTGGCCCGTATTCCGAGCGCACTTTTATAATAAAAGCGCTTTTATGGAGCGCGCTTTTACATTACATTCTCATTCTTATGAGGAGCGTACTCCATAAAAGTGCGCTCGGAATACGGGCCATTGTATTTGCCGTTATTTTTATAACAAACTTTATTTTATATTATACAATGCCAGTATTTGTATATACAATGAAGCTAAATACAAATAATAATGAAACTACGAAATACTAATAATGTATTATTTGCTTGTGCTTTTTTCAAATACCTGTAGAGGTTAGAATATGTTTGTATCACAATTTGTATTACAGATGGCACTGTGGCATAAAGCTTGATTTATACAATTTTTACCTGTACTTTCATTAAAATATGCATATAAAACTTTATCCCGTTCTAGGAACCCCCTTTTGTAGATTGATTTTGTTGAAAGAGCCGTTTAACCTTATAAGAATATAATTTAAAATTACGCTTCATAATATCCAGTACTTGTGAATACATTTATTATTCTGAAAGCAGCAAAAGTCGAACCTTCGAATGATATTGAAAAATGTGATACAGTATAAAATAAAACGTTGTAGTAATTTACGTTATAAATCTGGTAAACGGGTTTTTACTGTACGAATAAGATGTTCAGGAATATCGAAATGAGTACCTACCGTAAAAATTATTTAACGGACGTACGACGTATAGCATTTTATTTCATACATGTCTCGCATTTTTGGACGAAAATTTGGAAACATTCTTCCTTTCTTTCGTTCTTAAAAAAATCACGTCGCTTGGTCTTAGTAAAAATAAAACAGTAATGACAGCAACCAATAAAAAAATATTTTCTCCTCTAGTCGGATGTCCCCCTTGGTCTTATATAAGATTGTTTCATAGTATTTTATTGTATGTTTAATAATATAGAAATTATTTGAGATAGCTCGCGTAGCTGTTACACCTGTATATAAAACCTATATTATTCATATTTTAAATTTTTGTAACATCCACAATTTATTACTTACGTCATCTATCAGTATTAAGTGCTCTCAATTATCAACCTATTCCGATTCAATGAATATTTGAACTCCGGAATGTACTTTTAAATTGTGAGCGCGCGAAGTAGGACCCGCGCCAACTTCGTGGACAATATTTGTACGTTATGAAAATGTACGAGGCAAGATATGTACAGGGCGGTCTATCTACATTAGGAATTTGTATAAGGCAGGAAATGTACACAACAATATTTGTACGTTAGGAAAATGTATAAGGCAAGTTATGTACATACATACATACATACATACATAAATACATACATAAAATCACGCATTTCCCACTTAGTGGTTAATATATGTATATTATGAAACAATGTGTGTTCCCTCTATGCTACTATGGAACGGAAACGATCATTGCTGGCATGGTACCTTAAATTTTTAGGCAACCCATAGTACGTGTCGATTTTTCCAGCGACCACACAAATGTTTTCACAAGTGTATTTTAATTGAATCGTTGATGAATTCACAAAACAATATTAATACGTATAAGATAAATTTAAACAAATATAATTTTCCATCCTTATCATAATCACTGGGAGAAAAATGGTAACTAAAAACTCTCCAATGCTCTTTTACCACACATTTTTCCTTATTAATATTTTGGATCCATATATTTCTTAGTAAACAGACTTTAGGAAATCTAGAAAATAATAATAAAAAATCTGATGTGGCCAGCACATAACCTCTCGTCAGATATTTTACCTGGTTGTACGCATAAAACGAAATAGTTATTTGTATATCAAGGCCGCGAAATCACTCTTTAGCGTACCGAGAAAAAAATTGTCGCCGAGGCCGCTTTCGGCCGAGGCAAGACAATCTCGAGGGCGCTAAAGGATTTCGCGGACAAGGTGTACACAATATTTTTTGTGCAACCCTAAAAAATATGTGATTACAAATTTTATTAATTTTCAGCAGTTTCATTATAAATAGAAAGTTAGCTTTCAAGGTTGCTGTGGGATTAACATTTGATAAATAAAACATGCAATTCTTAAGTGTCAAAGTGATTGTTTACCTAATTTCGCGGCCGCTACCATGACAACGGCCGCGAAGTTCATTTCGCGTCCGTTACCATAACAACGGTCGCGAAATCCAATTTCGCAGCCTCTATTGCGGCTGCGAAATGCTTATTTCGCGTCCGGTTGCACAAAAAATTTTTTTAAATACAAATACATATATTCATGTCTCACTACAAAATAATTATTTTAATATAAATTATGTACAATACATACATTTTCTTTATATTCGATATCCTGATTTTTTTTTCTACTTTCCTTTTCTTTTTCTTTTATTCGTTATTTTTTCGCAAATACCTTTTGTATTCTTTTTTAGGTATATTCTTTTGCGTTGTTGACTTTTTATTAATTTTCATAATCTTCATAATGATGTACAAGTATTTTTGACAGTGGCATACAAATATTTTTGACAGTGACATTTATGTGTGAATTACAAACATTTGAATTTCTTGCCTTGAAGTAGTTTGATCTAAGAATTTTTACATAAAATTATTTTATAGGCATTTCTTTATCTCTAAATCTATAGAAGATATAATAATGAATTTATATTTATCGAATAAAGAATTTAACGTTCTTTAATATAAGTATTTACATAAATTTTCGATAAATAATATTTAGATGATTTTTTTCTTGTAACTACTACTTCCGGTTGTCCAATTGTTACCAAAACTGACTCGACTCTTCCCATTATTGTTAGATTGAGGAATCCGTAGTTAAAAATGTCTTAAGTCTTATAGTATTTGAGTTATGGTGAATCCAACATCCACACACACACACATCCACACACACACACACACACACACACACACACACACACACACACACACACACACACACACACACACACACACACACACACACACACACACACACACACACATACGGACATCATCGTAAAAATGTTATAATCGGATTCTAGGGACCTTAAAACGTGCTTATTCATTAAAATCTGGATATGCGATTTTCAGCATGAATACAATACCTCTCTTAGCGAGAGGTAAAAATCTGATGTGGACAACACATAATCTCTCGCCAGATATTTTACCTGGTTGTACGCATAAAACGAAAAATATTTTTAAATACAAATACATATATTCATGTCTCACTACAAAATAATTCTCACATATATTTGCAAAATCTATAGGATATTTTAAAATAAATTATGTACAATACATACATTTTCTTTATATTCAATATCCTGAATTTTTCTTTTTCTGCTTTCCTTTTCTTTTTCTTTATATTCGTCATTTTTTCGCAAATTCTTTTTATATTCTTTTTTACATATATACTTTTGCGTTGTTGCCTTTTTTTTATTTTCATAATCTTCATAATAATGTAAAAATATTTTTGACAGAGGCATACAAATATTTTTGACAGTGACATTTATGTGACAATTACAAACATTTGAATTTCTTGCCTTGTAGTAGTTTGATCTGAGATTTTTTACATCAAACTATTTTATATGCCTTTCTTTATCTCTAAATCTATAAAAGATATAATAATGAATTTATATTTATCGAATAAAGAATTTAACGTTCTTTAATATAAGTATTTACATAAATTTTCGATAAATAATATTTAGATGATTTTTTTCTTGTAACTACTACTTCCGGTTGTCCAATTGTTACCAAAACTGACTGGACTCTTCCCGTTATTGCTAGATTGAGGAATCCGTAGTTAAAAATGTCTTAAGTCTTATAGTATTTGAGATATAGTGAATCCAACATCCACACACACATCCACACACACATACGGACATCATCGTAAAAATGTTATAATCGGATTCTAGGGACCTTAAAACGTGCTTATTCATTAAAATCTGGATATGCGATTTTTAGCATGAATACAATACCTCTCTTAGCGAGAGGTAAAAAAAAACAGTTAAACACATCATCAATTTGGCAATAATACCTATTTAGAAGGCTTAAGAACATATGTCAAGTTCCAGTCTTACGTATGGCCTATTTCGCTCTTTTCCATAGTCATTTAAACTACGGCATCTTACTCTGGGGTAATTCGACGCACGTAACCAAAATATTTATACTGCAAAAAAAGATCGTTAGAATAATTGCTAATGTAAGCCCTACACATTCCTGTAAAAACCTTTTCATTGAGTTAAGGATAATGACTTTGCCTTGTCTATATATTTATGCAACATTACTTGAAATTCACACGAACCAAGACAAATATCCAAGGAACAGTGATATACATAGCCATAACACTAGAGCAGTAAATTTATTAAGATTAAATAAGTTTAAGAACAAACGCTCCGAAAGAAATTCTCTTCAACTAAAATTCTATAATATTTTACCTCAAAATGTTAAGGCACTTTCCAAGCCTAAATTTAAAAATGTTGTCCGTAACTACCTAATAACAAACAGTTTCTACACTTTTCAAGAATATATGGATACCCCCCCAAATACTAATATTTTTATATAACGTGTATATGCACATATCTGTACTTTCAATTGACGTGCCATAATTGTATTTCATGTACAAAAAGTGGTTTAAATAAATTATTATTATTATTAATGGTCCCGAAAGCCCGTAGGGAAACAAGTTTTCGAATAATCTGTCAAATTATTTTCAATTTATTATTACTGATAATTATTTCTACATAAAAAATTTGTTTCAGAATGTCATGTATAGTTTATAGAAAAATAAATTATTTAATTTATTCAATAATAATGCAAAAAAATATTATTTAACTATGCATTTTTAGCGAGTCACCTTATAATTTAAATTTAAAATGAAATAAATGCCCAAACTATTCAAAGAACGATGTTTTCAGTAAGTAATAGTAAAAGTCCTCATTTAGAAATATTTTGTAACTTCTGGAAAAGCGTGAGCTGTGCTCGTGCTCTGCGCATGCGTCAATAATGGGGTCATTTCAAAAAATAAAAATTGTTGTTTTTTTTTATAAAATCGTGAAATTCGTCTCATTTAATAAATATAGTAATATAAAGAAAACGAAATATGCGACTTTTCATTCATAAATTTACTAATAAACTTTCGCGCTGTAAAATTCGTGACGTCACGGGTTGTTACTTACACAAAGACATTCCTCTCTCACACACACATGTTTACGGTTCACGTGGTTTCCGTTTGCTGTTGTAACCTAAAATTGTGACAGGTGACAGCAGAGTTATAATAGTAAAGGTATGTAAATAAAATATTCTTTAAAATAAATATCAATAGTTGTATGAAATATGTTTTTAGTTAACAATATGGTTGTGAAGTATTGTGACGTGCCTTGCTGTGATAAAACCTCTTTGAAAACATCGAAAAAAAATATTCATTCGAATACCAAGCAGAAAATACTAATTGAACAAAAAATTTATAGGAACTACCTGTTGCTTTCACAAAATCAAACTGACAAGTGACATGACAACCCAAAAAATCATAGTTCCAAACTAAACCGGTAGAGCTCGACTGTTGTGTCCGGCAAACCGTGACGTCAGCGGCCAAATATTTGAAATTAAAGACAACTTTTAAAAAATCATATCTCTGATTCTAAAGACTTGTAAGGGGTAAAACATGCAATTACATATTTAATTTGACCTATTCTTTCAAAAAATAAATAAATTAGAAAATGTGAAATGACCCCATTGTGACAGTTCGCATGACCTGCCCCTTACAATGCTATAGGTATAGACGTTTCCATTCCATGTATGTAGAATAGAGTTCACTGAGCAGACTCTTCTTAAGTGAGAGATGGGGCATCAGCAGTATATTTTAGTTTTATACGTATATTTCTCTATTGTGTAAAACTAGATTTAAACTGCAGTGCCATCTATGATACAAAGTGTAATATTAACTTACTATAACCTCTAAAATTGGTATATTACGTACATTAAGTTCAATTTGAACCATTTGAACTCTATATATGTATAGAGGTGATTTCGTTGAATATTTGATATGTTTCACATTGCAATGTATGTTACAAGTTTTATGCAAATATATATCATAACTATTTGTGCTAATATTGCGTTATTATACATACAGGAAGTATTCCACAGATGTTTCTACATTTCCACATATCATTTGTTCCATCGCACTGTCAACATAAACTGCTTTGTTCAAAGTTTGTTCAAAAAGACAAGTTCTTAACCTTAACAGACGTCTTCTTTATACATATAGAAAACCACAAAGCACCCATATTGTAGGTAAGTATATTTAGTAATTTAGTTCGAAAATCGGATATAATGTGGTAATAATATTCAAAAAGTCACTGACGTATTCAATTTTAACTGGTGTTAAAATGAACTGCTAATAATACGATATCCTACATTCGTATCAATAGTTATTTATGCAATATGAGAAAAAAATTATCTTATTTTACGAGTAGGAAAGTTTGACTGCAAATTCTTTGAGTGAAATAAGATACTTTTTCCGCAACCATTAATGCCCTCATTATATATCTCTTTTTATTAAATAATACAAAATACAGGGTGTTGACGGTCAGGTGCGAACATAGGGATTTAACATGGAATTTTAGTTTTTTTGCAATTTTCTGCTCTTCTGGGGCCTGTTCCACTAAACTCTTTAATTTGCACAATTTTCAATTTTCATTTACAAATATGTGCTCAAAAAGAGAAGACAAAACCTTGACAAAATAGACCATTTACAGTAAAATTATTGAACGATATCCTAGATCAAGATTATCTATATCATGAACGAATTAACAAATAGACCATTTCAGAAATTTGAGCGACCACTACATTTACTTTTTGAACTAAAAAGTTAGTGCCGGTAAATGGCGGCATTTCAAATTTATACGCGACCCCGGTATTCTGTTAAAAATTGTAGAGCTACACAGAAGTTGTTAATATGAATTTGTGTATAAGATATGATTTCAATTCTTATTTTACAAATAAAAACTTATTTTACTATGTGAAAAAATGAAGTCCATACATCAATCAATTATAAAAATTGTATTACTATAACTAACCTAACTTTTTATTTTATAAACCAGACAAAACATTTCAAATGGCAATATTTTGTGGGCCAGAAGTTTAGTACCCGACATAATTATTTGAAAAACGAAACCAATAAAACAAAAACAAAACTGTAAAATTGACAAAACTGTCATATAAACAAGGACGGGTATATGGCAATAGACCTTAGACCAGTAATAGAGGGGGAGACAAGGCATAGTCACGCGTATATTTCCAAATCATCTAAGTGATTTTGAACCTTATTGAAATGTCAAAATCAGCCGCAAAAGGCTAATCGACCAGTTAAATACTGTTATGTTACAGTTGGCCAAATCTAAATAAATACTTGATTATCCATAACTACAAATTATCTTGATTTTGTTTTATAAAACTAAAATAAATACGCAAGAATATTAATAAAAAAAAAACGTAATGTAAATAACGGACAAGTTAAAACGGTAGGTGACGCTTGTTGACATTGAAAACTTATTCGTTCGACTGCACACGTATGTAACACATCTGGCCGACTAGCCTTTTGCGGCTGATTCTGACAGTTCAATAAGGTCGAAAATCACTAGGATGATTTGGAAAGTCGTCTTATGGCGAAATACATAGCATGCCCTGTCTCCCCCTCTATTCCTGGTCTAAGGCAATAGACCATATTACTATCTCAATGCGCATGCTCACAATGCACCAATCAAATGCTTGGAAGTACTGCGGAAATGAAACCAATGTTATCTTATGGGAAAAATTGTATTTTTAAAGCAAAATATTATTTTATGTAGACGTAAATTAACGATAATTTTTTTCTTGCAAGTTTCATTTCATGTTTAACTACTGGATTCTGCCCTTATAATATATAAATAATCAATAAAATAAACATTAAAATTTAAAAAATTTAAGCGCCTGTTTACTCTTCTGTCACTGATAGATAACCCCAAACAAATGTTTTGTTGTTGTGATTCTTTTGTAAAGTGCGAAATATTTTTTTTTAATTATGCCTGTTTACTATTGTTGCTTTCCGGATTGTGATTTGAATCCATTAATTAAAAAGGAATATCTTTTTCTATTTTCCCCAAGAAAGGTATAGAGAAAATAAGTTAGTATTGCCAACTTAATTGGAAAAATTAAAAAATAGTTTGTCACCCTGGCACGCTTTTTTCATTTCATAAATCTGCCGGCAGAGGCGCTATAGTTAATAATATGGTCTATTCGGCACTAACTTTTTGTCGCAGTCTAACACTTGGCGCATGCGCTTTGAATTTCTGAAATGGTCTTCTCACAAGAAGCGTGTGCGATAAGGATGGATATAACACGCTTGTCTTTCAAAAATTTATATTGATTGGACATTCCATTTTAAAACGATGCTCATTGTTGACAATATAAAATTATTGTTTATTTTCTTGTGGAATAAAGCTATTATTATTTTTATTATTATTATTATTATTATTACTTTCGCTGTAACGTAATTTTATTTATTAATTCAAATATAATTACCTTGATTCATAGTCGTTCGAATAACATTATTTTCTGTCAGTGTCACTGACACTGTGTCACTGTATCTTATTTTTCACATATTTGGTTTTAGATTTACTAATAAACTTACCAGATGACAGAATTGAATTTTGAATGCTTAATTACTAAAAACGTCCGACTGGTATGTTATTATTATCATAACAACCCTGCTTTCAGGGTTGTTATATACCAAATAACACCCTAGAGCGTGTTATGAGTTGTTGCTATGGTAATGTTGTCATTAAATTGATATTGAGATTGGGATAAAGCCTAAAAAACAAGCAAAAGCATGCATAGCCTACCCACTCCACAAATTTTATTAAAACTTTCTGATCCGTAATCCGTAGAATATTAAAAATTATAATCGGACGTTGAACGCACCACGGGAGTTAAACGGACACTAATGCCTTCGGTCAACGTACACATCTCGGGCCAGAGGCCCTCGAAAAGTACACTGTTCACCTCAGGCGTTATTGCCCTTATAACACCCTTGATACGTAAATTACTATAACATATATATTTATAATAATAAAATACGAGTAGTAAATTATTATTAATGAAAGATGACTATTCAAGGTCATTTGTGAGCCGTCTGATATAATATTACTTGCAGATAACTTCATTGCATTTCGTATGCATAGGCGTACAACATGAAATATTTATAGACACATTTTAACGAAAAACTAATAGTAATTCATTTGAAAATTATGTTTCTTTCTAAATAATGCTTTTTTGAAAGATTTATGTTCTTCACTTATGTTTTTGTAAAATACAAAAACATAAACCATAAACAAAGGAATAATAATTTGATTTAAACGTCAACGCCACTGGGTAAATATTAGCACAGAGGGCAGTGTAGTAGATAATTAGGTGTGGAAAAGTAATTTCTTGACTGGATTTGGATAAGGAAAAAAATAAATTCTGGGTTGCAGCCATGTAATTTTTATTATTTGCTTCGACGTTTCGATCCTACCAGGATCATCCCAGGGAAAAACAGAAAATTATAACAATTTTTTATTGAAATAAAAAAAAACATTTGCTTTCATCTATGAGTATATGGGCACTTACGATTCATTCATAATTTAAATAAATTATATGTCAGTAATAAAATGCACACTCATAATTAGGTATCTGTAATTTTACGACATATGTCATTATTATTTATAGTGTGTTAGAAAGTAATGCCACTATTTACGTATATCTGTCACACCACATAAATTAAATAGACATAGGTCAAAAATCTTTCTCTTTCTAATACAAAATGTTGCTAAGCTACTGCTATAAAATGCTGTGTATTCTTTCTTCGAACAAATGACCTTGAATAGTCATCTTTCGTGAATAATAGTATATCTTATGTACCCTCATAAGAACTAAGTGAACGACACTACTGAATTTGACAGAACAAAATCTTAATTCATACAATTCGTAGATGACCTTGATCGGACATCTTTCAATAATTTTACTGTACACTGGTGTTATGCGCATGCTTAGAGTGAGAGCTTAGTGTAGTGTTCTGTGAGCGAGAGATCCGAACTGCCCTGTGAATAGACATGTCAGATGAAGAATGAAACGTGTCCTTTTCTCCACAAAATGTACATTTTGTGTTAATAAAACTTTTTATGAAGTAAAGGACAAGTTTCATTCCTCATCTGATCGGTAAATTGTTGAATCGTGGGTTGTTATTTTTATGAGGCGGTAATGAACATAGTGCTACAGACTAAAAAAAATTTGGGCTGTGTTTAAACAAGTGCTCTAACATCACATCGTCATGCGATTAGAACTTTAAATTTACAATTAATTATTTACAAAATGCTCTTGTATAGCTGGCCATAGTGGCCAGTGCAAACACATTACAGCTGTCTTAATATTTTGTACAAGATAGTAAAATAGTATCTACCATATATTATATACGGATGTATTTACTTAGTTAAAAAAAATTAAAATGGAACTAATGTCAAATATCTTTCAAATTGTTTTAATTACAAGTGTAAGAAATATGTTGAATGCTACACATAAAGTGAAAAGTGTATTATTTTACTTTGGTCAGGAAATAATACAATACTTTTCATTTTTGTTATTCTCTTATGATTCGTCACTTGTTTTCCAGTTATTTTGGATGTCACTCTTCCTTTCACCAATTTTTGGGACAGATAATTTCTTACTACCCTGAGAATGAACGCCATAAACGTTAATATTTTTTCGTTCTTTGCTCATATTGCAAAGTAATTTATATGTACTTAAAAACAAAAAAGACAAACAAGAAACCGGCAAGGAATCCAATGCACTATATATATTTACTGTATAGTTGAATAACAGAATACCATTTTCAAGAGTTGCAAATATCGTCCGCTTGAGGGATTCACGTTAATTTTATGGTCGGTTTATACAGCAAGTAAAGTAGTAAAGTAAAGTAAAAAATCTAATGTGACCAGCACATTACCTTCCGTCAGTTCTATGTATTTTGTACAAATTTCATACGGAAAGTTCCTTGCTAAATTAAATATTCTATTTCTTGTACATTACCTTCCGGCAGTTGCGTGTATTTTATGCAAATTTCATACAGAATATTTTTATTTTGTGACGTTTTCTATATAGGCGATGTGCACATTTTGAGCGTCAGCGCCTCTAACGGCTACTTTGGCGTTTTTGGGTACCAAATAAATTTTGACATTTCGAGAAAATGATACAATTTACAATTTTATTTTGAATTTTTGCTGTTGTATATGAATATTATACGTCATAGTATATTGAAATGAATAAAGAAATTGTTTAAAAAGTTATATGTGAGTCAAAAAGTCAAAATACCAGCGAAGGTACTGTGACAGAAAATATAATTTTTCTCATAATATATGTGATTTCTGTAAATCATTTTATCATACTTAGTTTTATATTAAAATTTATAATATTAGTTAAATACTATAAGATGCAGAATACATGGAAACTGCGATTAAAGAGTTGGAAAACTTGGATGATTGGAAAGAAGAAAATTTCTGCATATCACGATATCAGTGGATGATGTTAGCATATTTCTTTTAATTCGCAATAATTGACGAATATTCTTCATTAAAAATATACCAGGCTCTAAGTGGAAGCAGTTGCACAAGCTCGGAATGGAGAATACGAACCATATGAATTTTTCCTTCTAACATTAACATTATATGTACAAAATATATAATAAATAGACTAATTATGTCAAAAATAGACCTTCAATATGATACAACTGCAAGTATTATACAATTTTAAGATAATTTTCTGCTTCTTTTATTATATTTTGTTCAGTTCATTATTTCAATCATACGAACATTGTTTGAATTTTATTCATACGATAAGTATCTTTTACAATGAGAAAATATGTAAACCTAAAAGAATTTTTCATGTTAGTAGAAGATATCTGTTGAAAAGTTATTTTCTTACGCATATATTCCTCATATAATATTCTAAGAAAATTATAAAATTTGATACTTCATTCGGTCATTTTGTCAGAGTTATTACATCTCCCACTGCATCACATAATATTTGACGTCCTATCATTCGCATTCAATGCAAATATTTTATAAAATAGATATTTTAAAATTATTGTGACATAAAACATAACCTTGTTATGTTTCAATGAGTAACCACTTTTGTCATTTTTGTCCGCTGTCGGCGCTGATTACTTTTGTGCACACCGCCTATACAGTGTAATGTATCTGCAGAAATAAAAGATTTATTATTATTACTATTTCTTGTACATTACCTTAAAGCAGTTGTATGTATTTTATACAAATTCCATACATAAAGTAAAAGATCCTATATTTCCAGTAAATTATAAGACAAACACACTATGTCAATTTCACTTGACACTGACATCTTTCAATCAGAATTTTCTTAATATAGTAGCTGTTTCCATAGCTATGGCTACTTTATGAAATTTAATTTCTTTATAATTTTTTAACTCTATATCCATTTAATATTAAGTATAAAATGCAGTCAAATCGTATAGAAAATAAAATATTCTTTAATATTTATAATAACATCAAATGTGAAAAAATTATATTTAACATAGTTTTTTCAAGAAAAACTGTTAAAATCTTCAAATTATGGTACTTCCGGTTGACTAATTATAACCAAAATCTAATCAGCTCTTCATATGGATGTAACGAAGAAGTATACGAAAAAATTATAATTTTTGTAACTGTAGTATTAGAGTTATCGCAGACGAAAATTTTGTTACACACACACATCCACACACACACACACACACATACAGACATCATCGTAAAAATAGTAAATTCGTATTCTAGGGACCCTAAAACGTGCTTATTGATTAAAAATTCATCATCGAATTTTTTGACCAAAGACAATACCTTCCTTACCTAAAGGTGACGGAAGGTAAAAAGTAATGTAACAAAAGATAAAATATACTAAATCAATGTATTGGTTTATACAATAAAGTAAAGTAAATTAAAGTGAACGTAAAGTATCAGCGCAACGTAGAAGTTGCTTATCTTTTATCTTTTTACATTACTTTCTTACGTTCGAGTAACATCGTTCCTTACGAAAGTATCCAAACGATTCGAACACTGAATTTGACAGCTGACAGCTGATATTTTGGTTTGTACTGTCAAAAGTGAATAGTGCGGGGCTTAGATTAAGGAAAATATATAGTAGAAGATTGGCTATTCCAACATTGTTTGATGTATCTTACGAAGCTTCACGTCATTTCGTCAAAGAATGGGATATCTTGCTGCCCTCCTACGGTTTCAAACATCTAAGAGCACCGCGATGATGTACATTGTTCTGGTCCACTTGCACACAGCATTTCTTCTACTGGGCACTGTCAACTTCTGCAAGAATGTCTCTTTACTACGTAGAAGTTACAAATATTACAAGTGATCGTTTTCTGAAATGTGATTAATTTGTTAATTTTTTATATCAACGTCGTATAATAATGCTAATATGAAAGATAATATACTTACCGAAAATATATTGAATGATAAGGCACTATATTACAATATAGATACAAGTTCACAAATAACAGTTTGAATTTAAAATGTCAAAAATTTTCGAACAATGCAATGATAGAGAATTGTGGGAAATTTACAGCAGTTTTCAAACATTTATCACCTTTTTATAGAATTTTGACATTAAAGTTTGAGAATCACTGTAAAATCTGTACTACCAACGACATCTATGAACGGGTCAGGAAGTATTTCCAATGCTACTAGATTGAAAACTTGTTATCACGTTTCTCAATGCAGATTCACCCCCCTGGTGCGGGGTTATATTATGTAAGTTTGTTTAACATTATTTAATTATACGTTATAAAAATGAATTATAAAATGGGCACCACAATAATGTGTTGTTTAACAATAACAAGTATCTCTTTGAGTATATTAATGGAAAAACAGCGAAGATCACGAAGATTTATAACAAGACCTTTGAATAGAGCACTACAAAAACATGAAGATTTTGAAACATTTGTAACCATTAGCTTGTCCAGCAGTAGCAATTGCTTCCCATGCGTTTTCTCTTGCTATTCTATCTTTGAAAAATGTATTTTTTTATTATAAAGTAAATCATATTTTTCTACTTGCTTTATTAAATTTTCGTCGAAATTCTCCATTCTGACATTTCAGCACCTAATCTAACAAGTTAACAATAATAACATCTTTTAGCTGTCTACTTCGTTGCTGCCTACTATAATGAGATGAGCATGTATGCAGTAGTTCGTTCTGATTGGTTCCATTTTACTTGTTACTTTTTTGTATAAACGACACTGAATTCATACATTTTTACTTTACTTTATTCATTTTCTTCTTACTTTACTTTACTATTTTACTTGCTGTATAAACCCACCATAGTCGCCAACTGGCATTACTTCCAATTAATAAAAAATAAATCTTTTGACTCCTTTTAACAGATATAAAAATTAAACTCGCATGTCAAAAAAGAAAAAAAAATGAAAAGATGTTTTAGAAAAAGCCAAAAATTTAGGCTTATAGTGTATTCCGAAATTAAACCACGGTAACCACTGAAAATGGTTACGGTTTAACCGTGGTTACAATGTTACCGACATCGGACTCGAAAGTGGACCAGCCAACATTTTGATAAATTCAAAATAGTTAAAAGTTCATTTGTCATGCATCAAAATGTAACCGCAGCACAACCGCCGATCTAGCGCGGTTAGTGTGGTTACAGAAAAGTTACCAGCTTTCAGTAACCGCATTCCGAAAACACAACCGGTTACTGAAAAAGTAACCGCGTTAACTTGGTTCAATTTCGGAATACACTTAGTAAACGGTAGCAGAGTATGGCTATTATAAATAAATATTACAAAACATTGAAAAGTTTTAGAATAAAAGAGATAAATTTAGTAAACAATTAAGCAATTTTTGATATTTTTACACGAAAACGAAGACCGTTATTTTGGATAGTTTAAATTTTGTAGAAAATGATGATAGTTCTATGCATGTTGACTAAACAGTAACATTTAATTATATTTTAGAGTTAATATTTAATAATTTGTAGTTGCCCAATTTTAACATTAGTACCACATATGTACCTGCGAGGTTGTATCTCGTACCATCTTTGATATTCAAGTTAGTCATAATTAGACAATAAAGAAAAAAAGTAAATTCAAACAATGAAAAGCAACAAATAACAAATTTATTGCGATGGTGAACAAAAATTTACTATATCAAAAGAAAAGTTTTCACTTTTCATTTACAAAATTATGTAGGAATCAATGGTTACCCACTAAAATCGTTTAGTAATAAAAATCATGCATTAGTAGGGATCATTAATGAATGCTTTTTATATATTTAATTAAAGGTTAGCGGAAAAATTTGTTAGAAAAGTGCAAAATACAAAGTTCCACTTTTCACTTACAAATTTTGCACCACCATTAAATATTATTTTACAAATGCTAAACTTTATTTTCGTAAAAAGAAGTAAATAGAATTGATTTTTTATTCATTTATTATTTGGAAGTAATGCCAGGTTTTATCTTCTTTTTTTGAGCACATATTTGACTTCTTAGACAATCAAATAGCTGTGATGAAATAACATAACTGACAGTTGACAGATCATAGTAATATAAAATAATCAAATTTATAAGGAATGGAACACCCAAGTGTGAAATGGAAGATGTTAGAAGGGGGGAAATAAAATTTCCAAGTCTTATTCACACTGTTCTATAATTTTTCAATAAATTATAGAAAGTGTGAATGAGACTTGGAAATTTTATTTCCCCCCTTCTAACAAATAATCAAATTATTCGAAGAAAAACAATCAAATATTTTCTCTTTGCATTTTTCATATGCAAAAAATATATATCAAAGTTGCAAAGTTTTTGATGGAACAGGCCCCTGTTCATTTTACGGCAAAAACTGCGGAGGGTAAAGTTGTTCAGAATAAAAAATGGTATACAAAACTGATTTTACATTTTTTATTATGTTTCTAGTTTCTTCACAATTTTAGAAAGAAAATTTCAAAATATCTGTTTATTAGTGCTAGCCAGGACACTTGTTTTCTTTTTTTCTGGGTTTTATCTTATTTTTTTATATTTTGCGTTCATAATGAAGTCATTACGATACGCAATTGCGTATCGTAATGACCTTCATTTCGATACGCAATTTTTTGTTTTAGACGGTTGGTACTAAACTATTATTCACGAAAGATGACTATTCAAGGTCATTTGTATGCCGTCTGATATAATATTCCTTGCAGATAACTTCATTGCATTTCATATGCATAGGCGCGCAGCATGAAATATTTATGGACACATTTTAACTGAAAAACTAAGAGTAATTCATTTGAAAATTATGTTTTTTCTATATAATGCCTTTCTGAAAGATTTATGTTCTTCACTTATGTTTTTGCAAAATACAAAAACATAGACTTAACTTATAAACCAAGGAATTATAATTTGATTTAAACGTCAACGCCACTGGGTAATTATTAGCACAGATGGCAGTGTAGTAGATAATTAGGTATCTGTAATTCTACGACATATGTCATTATTATTTATAGTGTGTTAGAAAGTAATGCCACTATTTACGTATATCTGTCACACCACATAAATTAAATAGACATAGGTCAAATAATCTTTCTCTTTCTAATACAAAATGTTGCTAAGCTACTGCTATAAAGTGATGTGTATTCTTTCTTCGAACAAATCACCGTGAATAGTCATCTTTCGTGAATAATAGTATAGATGACGTTTCTTTAACCCATTTTTACCTAATTTATTTTTAGTTAATTGACAATTCATTTTAATAATATAATGTCGTTATTATTATTATTTTTTATTTAGGGAAGATTATTTACATGAAAATGTACAAATATAATCACAAATTGAGTAAGTAAATGTTAATATAATGTTCGAATTAGTCCACATAGATGGACCTAGTAGTACTAAAAATTTGTAGATTGAACCTTTGAACGATAGAAAATTATTTTTAATTAATTTTAAAGCAAGTTTTAATTCAAATATAAGAAAAAATAAAAATTTCCTGTACACTGAGGCTGAAAGGGTTAAATTGTCAAACGTCAAAGCTGGAAGATAAGAAATTTCAATATAACCTCAAAATTTCTTTTACTTAATTAATCACTTTATTTAATGAATATAATAATAATAATACATATTTTCGTCTTACTTTGCATTTCAAAATAAGCAATCAAAACATTCTCTGTTACGCCTTTGACATTATTTTCTTTACACCATGTGTCAAAATTTGCAAATTCTTTCTCATAAATCTCGCGCGATTTTTTAGGAAGTAGATTATTTCCTGTAGTCTGAGCTATATTACGTAGCTCAGGCGGAGTGCAACTGATTCTTCCATGATTACACTAAATTCACTTAAATTTGTTCGTAAATATTGATATGACATGAACTTTCAAATAATAATTGAATGTGGCCAATTCAATGTTACCAACTACAACATTTCACTTACAAATTTCCCTAAATCAACTCGGTTTAATATTAACAGTTTTTTAAAAATATTTTAGTTTGTAGAAGGTGCAAAATATAAAAAATAGTATAAAGAACTCATTTTATAAGACTTTTTTTCGCACTTGTCAATTAGAAAACTCGCTGACGCTCGTTTTCTAAATTTTGACGCGTGCGAAAAAAACATGTCTTATAAAACACGTTCTTTAATATACTATTCTCTAACACTATAATGGCATTCATACATTCTGTAACTGAAAACTGTTACAGAATGAGGACATTCTGTCATACTGTTACGGAATAATATTCCGTAAAATGCAGTCACAGACCACTAGTTTTTCAGTTCACCCATTTAAAATACATGGGAAAACGCAATTGTTTCAAAATCAAGCCGGCTTTGCTTGGCGCTTTGTTTCTTTGATTTTGTCACCTCAACTGCCTTAACTGTCAAATTATAAAAGAAATTATAACAAAATCTAATTATACGCCTTGTTTTACGCGTTTTGAAGCTTTTGCATGGTAAGTTAAATAAAAAAATATTGCTTTTTATAATATACCAATAATATTTTATTATTTTTTGCAAAAATTTCAAGTGATAAGCAAAATATATTTTTTAAATTGTGTTAGAGAAAGTATAGTCTAAAACTCGCGTGGAAATTATCTATTCCATACTAGTTATAGAATATACTAATACACGTCAAACGTCAATTATATGGAAATGAAATAAATTAAATAATGAATGTTTATTCGAATGAGGAACGTACGAACGTACCCAAGCGTAGCGACGGATATATGACGCAATTCGTTGACGTTACAAAAACGATTATGCGTGGGTCGAATAGACGTGGTTTAATGATGAAAATTTGACGTCGTTTATAGACATTACATAGTCAAAGATTGTAGACGTGACATAAACGTCGTTTACAGATTGTAATCAACGTCCATTGACGACGTTACATAAACGTTAGTTCTCCGGATATTATTTAGGGGCATACGAATAAAAAATATTTAGAAATGTCTTTGTTGTTAATATTAATTACATTTTGTACCAAAAAATACACTTGCATGCAAAAAAAATCACGTACACCTTAAAAATCAAGTAACCGAGTTTTTATTATTTCTTAGCTACGTATGGCTACGTACATAATGTAAAAACTGACAATGTTGTCTCTGTCATCGCTGGTTGATGTATTGTGGAGGAAGTTCTTCATTGTGTTTAATTTACCTAATACTAAATTACAAATATATTCCAAAAAAATGAAAGAACAACCAAGTATGTATTTGAATTTCTGTTAATTTTGAGGTCTTAATTCACACTAGTGAAATTGACAAGTTATAATTCAAGATCGACTCAATACAGCAAAAAATAGGTGAACGCAATTTTTTTGCAAGCCAGTGTACATTCTGTAATTCTTTATAAAAAAAACAATAGCTAACCCATACAACAATGAAGTTCGAAATTTTAGGAAATGGAGGGGAGGGGTTTTGTTATAATTTTCCTAGGCCTGTATACAGAACTTTTTTTAGAGGAGGGGCTTTTAAAAAATAAAACACGGATTATTACGAAAGTTTAGAACAAACAAAATTTATAATTTAGTATTTTATGTACCTATTGAACGCATCAACTTCAGAAGCAATCTTCCGATCTTTTTCCCAGCCATAATGTCGATTACTTTGTCTAATAATATGATTTTAAATAAATTTTCAGACATATAGATACATTTGGATAAAGTTAAACTAAATTATTAGAATTTCGGGAGGGGCTTCAGAACCTCATTCCCCTCTCGTGGCTACGTGCCTGAATTTTAACAATGAGGCGCGGGAGCACACGTGACTTTGACAAGTGCTTGTAAGGCCCATCAGGGTTGCCAAGAATGCAGCTTGTGTACCTTGCCTGTGTTGCCAAATCAATTTGAGCTTAAAATTAATAAATAAAATTGTAAAACTAGTTCATTTTAATGAATATCATATTGTTTTATTTTCCGACACCTTAACTTAATTTTTAAAATAATTTTTATAAAAATAGTGGTGTTAGTGCTGCCATCTACGATACAAAGTTTTCTTCACGCGCTAAATTTGAGGAAACCATCAGTTGATTGTTGAATGTCTTGTGCTTCACATTAAATTAAGTTAAGGTGTCGGAAAATAAAACAATATGATATTCATTAAAATAAACTAGTTTTACAATTTTATTTGTTAATTTTAAGCTCAAATTGATTTGGCAACACAGACAAGGTACACAAGCTGTATACTTGGCAACCCTGATGGGCTCTACAAGCACTTGTCAAAGTCACGTGTCCGCCCGCGCCTCATATTTTCAGTAATGATAGCCTTAGTACAATATTTCTCCCGATAGGTTCGCTAGTGGGCTAGTTACTTTAACCTTCAAAAGTCTTTGAAATGTCAAACGAGCGTCTAATATAACTATTAATTAAAATTAGAATAATAAATTTAAACTACGTATTTGTTAAAAACATTTGTTTTATAATAAAAAAAACACAACTCTCGGTTAAGTTTCACAAGAAAAAGTATATTTACTTTATTGTACAATTTCGCCAGTTACGGCATCATCAGAAGTACAGAGAAAGATATGACAAACAATTTATATTATACGGACCAAGGAATTTGCACCTATTGTATATTATTCTATATTTTGTGTTTATATAATGCGCCACAACCATGAAAAGTCATGATTACACACAATAATATCTGTGTATTCTTACAAAAGTCTGTACATTTAATACGTACTTAGGAAAATATCCCACTGCTGTCAACTACGCTAAGCTTTGCGCTTATACACATGTAAACATTCAAAGACAACTTCCGAACCCATTTATCATTTTTCTTTCATAAATACTACGTATAATGTTTAATATTTAGTTAGTTAGTACTAGTACTTATCAAATAATGTACTAAAGTAAAAAAAAAAAAAATAGCTAATGATTGAGACGGCCGTTTAAGTTTTTATGAAGTAAACATTGACAAGTCAATATTAAACGTGGGTCAAACGCACGTCAAACGTTTCATTAATGTCAAGATACTGACGTCAAGTCAAATGCTGGATTTATACAGCGTAAGCCGTAACGTAAGGTAAATAATAAATCAATGCTTACATATGTGTTAATTTATACAGACGTAAGCCGTAACGTGACATACCGTGCCATAACGTGACAAAAACCCAAAGATCGCCAACTTTTATCTTTCTACGTTACGGTACGTTGTGATATTACGAAAATTAGTACTGCCCTGCGCTATAGTCTGTTTTTTGTGGCTAATTATGTCAAAGTTGGGATTAATAAATTAAATGAAAATAAATATAAAAAATACTATATTACGAATAGTCTGTCTTGTGTGACTTTGACTGACATAAGTGACAATAAGTGTCATGTGTCAAAGTTTAGATTAATATATGGAATGGAGATATAAAACTTTTATATGAGCCATTTTTTCTATTACTTATAATCAAAAAGTTAAAGGGGGGGGGCGTATTCCCAGACTCACCCTATATATATATATATATATATATATATATATATATATATATATATATATATATATTTATACAGGGTGGTGGCGGTTAGGGGTGAACATAGGGATTTAACATGGGATTTTAGTTTTTTGCAATTTCCTGCTCTCCTGCTCATTTTACGGCAAAAACTGTAGAGTACAAAATTGTTCAGCATTAAAAATTGAATACAAAAATATATTTACATTTATTATTATGTTTTTGGTTTCTTCACAATTTTAAAATGAAATTACTAAATTTCTGTTATTTTGTAGCAATAGCCATGGAATTTATATTTTCTGGTTGTCAAAAATTATTTATAAACGTCAATCATGCGTTAATCTAACTTAAAAATTAAATAAAAACAAACAACTTTTAATTTTAATACGCATTTTTTATTAGGTATACCATTTAATAATAAACCAATTTCAAATGTATCAACTACGTAGAATTTTGATTTATCATAGCCAATACCATTTCTTCGTTCACTTCGTTATGACGTCTTCTATTATTATTATCATTATTATTATTGTTATTATTATTATTTCCTTCATTACCTTCGTGCATAGCTGCACTAGCTGTGTTCTCAAATTTTTTAACAAGTTTAGAAATTGTTGCTACAATAGGAATTGGTGTATTTTCGTACTTATGGAAAGCAAATCACGTATTCTTCTAAAACTATTCCCACCATAATAATTTTTTATAACGAAAACTCGTTCCTTATTCGAATAAACATTCATCATTAAATTAACTTTTTTTAGAGAAAATTTCGAAAATTTGACAGAAATTGAATGACATTATTATGTTTAAACATTTGAGTTATAAGTCATGGCTATAGCTACAAATTAACAGAAATTTTGAAATTTCTATTTAAAATTGTGAAGAAACCAAAAACATAATAATAAATGTAAATACATTTTTGTGTGCAATTTTTAATTCTGAACAATTTTGTACTCTACAGTTTTTGCCGTAAAATGAGCAGGAGAGCAGGAAATTGCAAAAAACTAAAATCCCATGTTAAATCCCTATGTTCACCCCTAACCGCCACCACCCTGTATATATATATATATATATATATATATATATATATATATATATATATATATATATATATATATATATGTATGTATAAACTAACGAACCTGATAAATACAAATGTGATGTACACTACACTTGCATCGACAGAGCATTAGTATATTTTTTATGAAAATGTACCGTAAAAGTTCTTAGCCCAGAAAAATCACGCGTTACGATACGTTACAATACGCCACGGTACGGTAGGTTACGTTACGGCTTACGTTGTACAAACCTAGCATAAGCGACGTCGACCCGAAACGTCGAAAATTTTATGTTAAAAACGCGTCGCTTAAACGTCATCCATCGACACGTCAATGTTGTGTTGATTGGGTATCTTTGTTATAAAGGAATATTATGATCGAAATAGTTACACAAGAATACGTAATTTATTTTCTATAACACTATTATGGAATTCATACATTCTGTAACTGAAAACTATTACAGAATGAGGACATTCTGACATACTGTTACGGAATAATCGGGACTATTCTGTAACTCAATCATTATCATTTATCGATCATTATCGAGGTAATGATCGATTGCAATTCAAATTGGGATTCTGTAAGTCACTTGATCAGTAAAATTATATATCGCCTGTACTTTCAAAGCAGTATACATAATTGAAAAAATATACAAGTAAGCATTTTATATCATATAATATAATTCGTAGTATTTACATTTTTATATTTTTTATAGATTTAGGTTATGTATTCACAACAAGGTACTAAGAAATGCAAGTGACCCTTTATCCTTACGCGATGAAAATTTTAAACAAATCTTTTAAGTAATCCGAGAACTCGCGCAATATTTAATCATAACACTCAAGCCTCATCTGCAAAATGGTAGAAATGACATCCGGAGGCAAAGCAATTATTACGACATGCGAGGCCCCTTCGAAACTATACATTTATAATTTCCAAAACAATTTTTTCTTCGCAAATTGCTATTATTAAAATATTGATGAAATTTCCTTTGTTGGATTCATTCTTGTAATCAATAAAATATTCTTTGTTGTAATCAATAATTTTACAATTATAGTTTTCAATATAACAATGCCAGAGAAATATGCGTTTGGAAGGATATTTCTTTTACTTTTTTCTAGTAAATTTTTATAGTACATCAGGGTATATCGGTGGAAAAGAAAAAAAAAATCACTCTGATTTCTAAATTTCACCGTAGTTTTTTAATGAATAAAATATATATGATAGTAAATCATAATTATTCTTCGCAAAATACAACATAATAATCCTTTTGTGGGATTAATTTGTGCAATGAGTATTCTTGAGCAATAATCAAAATATCATTTGTTGTAATCAGTAAAAAATAATAGTATTGAGGGGCTCAATAAAACAATGTGCCTATATAATTATTTATAATATTTTATATTACTCTTCTTAAAATAGGTACTGTTTTTCTTTTTTAGAAAATTTTAGGTACGTACATTTTATATTGTTAAAACTATTTTTTTTTTCGCAATTCTGTGAGTGAATAATTAAAGAATTGAAATATTTATTGGTAAATGACTGCTAAGTTCATATGAGCGCGAAATGCGTAAAATTGTCAAATAGACAAAGAAAATGATTGTAGTTATAGAATACGAAAATTGAGACAATCAATATCTTTATCATTAAAAATAAACGGTTGTCATTAATATAACGATCGATAACAGATAATGATAAAGTTACAGAATAGCACCGAATATTCCGTAATAGGCAGTCACAGACCACTAGTTTTTCAGTTCACCCATTTAAAATACATGGGAAAACGCAATTGTTTCAAAATCAAGCCGGCTTTGCTTGGCGCTTTGTTTCTTAGATTTTGTCACCTCAACTGCCTTAACTGTCAAATTATAAAAGAAATTATTACAAAATCTAATTATACGCCTTTTTACGCATTTTGAAGCTTTTACATGGTAAGTTAAATAAAAAATATTTCTTTTTATATTATACCAATAATATTTTACTATTTTTTGCAAAAATGTCAAGTGATAAGCAAAATATATTTTTTAAATTGTGTTAGAGAAAGTATAGTCTAAAACTCGTATGGAATAGTATTTCCGCCACTCACGAAACCGTAAACCTCGCCTACGGCTCGGCCTACAAACTTTTCGCTCGCGTGGAAATTATCTATTCCATACTAGTTATAGAATATACTATTCCATTTGTCAAATTGACGATAATTTATGAAAACTAGAAAAAGAAAACAAGTGCATAGCTATTGCTACTAATAAACCGAAATTTTGAAATTATTTTTTTAAATTGTGAAGAAACTAGAAATATAATAAAAAGGTAAAAACAGTTTTGTATACAACTTTTAATTTTCAACAACTTTGCCCTCTACAGTTTTTGCCGCAAAATGAGCAGGAAATTGCCAAAAACTAAAATCCCATGTTAAATCCTTATGTTCGCACCGGACCGTCAACATTCTGTATTACTCATGGGTTAACCAATCACTATCATCCATTACTGAAAACTGCAGTATTATATAATAGGCTTTGGATGAAAACAATGTTTATATGTTACAATTGCTTTTCCAATACCAAAATTATGAATCTGTGTAACTTATGTAAGTTTTTGAGTAAAAACATGAATTGAAATAGTGAAAATGCAGAAATTTGTACGCCACCAGATATTATAGAATAATATTAATCCAGGAAATTATTTAAAACTGCGAAACGAATGTTATCAAGCGAAAAAATTCGCTCCCTACGAAATTTAAAAAATCATTAAGCAAGCACATAATACCAATGAAACTCTACTCTGTTATTATTAAGAAATAATATAAAACATTTTAAAAAAGTTGAAATAGTTGATATAAATTTATTTACAAATATATAGTTATATTATTACATAGTACGTTTCGTTCATAGTTACATAATTTTAAAATACATATACATCATGTGTTCTAGTCTATTCCGTACAGAAATAAATCTACCCTACTATCTCCACGAATGTAAAAGTCTTCAGTGCTTTTTGCAGCAGTGTTGCCGCTAGGTGTTAAAAATTGTACTAGATTACAGTTTAAAATTGTACTAAATAGGGTCAGAGTGTACTGACGCGCGAAAATTGAAAGAAAAATGTCAAAAGAACTCATATTTTTATTGTAAACAATAAACATTTCACATATGTTAATATTACAAAAGTAAATAACAATAAAACAAATAAAAAATAATTCTTTCGGGTATTAAAAAAACATTTTTTTTATATTCCAAATAAATAATTTAGAACCATCTAAGAATTATTATTAAATTAATTACTTGTCCATTTTCTTGCCTTTTACATTAACAAGTTCAGCTGCAACGTTATGAAGACAGAAGCAAAAGAGCGGGAAACACATTGAACTCTATACTACTATGGAACGGAAACGATCATTGCTGGCATGGTACTTCAAATTTTTAGGCAACCCATAGTACGTGTAGATTTTTCCAGCGACCACAAAAATGTTCTCACAAGTGTATTTTAATTGAATGGTCGATGAGTTCACAAAACAATATTAATACGTATAAGATAAACTTAAACAAATATAATTTTCCATCCTTATCATAATCACTGGGAGAAAAATGTTAACTACAAACTCTCCAATAATCTTTTACCACACATTTTTCCTTATTAATGTTTTGGATCCATATATTTCTTATTAAACAGTCTTTAGGAAATCTAGAAAATAATAAAAAAAAGTTAAACTCATCATCAATTTGGCAATAGTCACGAAAGCCCTTAGGGAAATAAGTTTTCAAATAATCTGTCAAATTATTTTCAATTTACTCTCACTCTCTTGTTATATTATTATTGATAATTGTTTCTACATAAAAATTTTCAGAATGTCATGTATAGTTTATAGAAAAATAAATTATTTAATTATTCAATAATAATAATGCAAAAAAATATTAAAGTAATAGTAAAAGTCCCCATTCAGAAATATTTTGAAACCTCTGGAAAAGCGTGAGCTGTGCTCTGCGCATGCGTCAATTGGTGGAATCTGGTGGAATTGTGATAGTTCTCATGACCTGCCCCTTACAATGCTATAGGTATAGACGTTTCCATTCCATGTATGTATAGAGTTCACTGGGGAAACAGAAACAGTACACTTCATTTACCAACTACCAACCAACTAAATCTAGGTTTTTTTTTTAGTTTCTAATGCATTGAATAACGGAACCGCGAATTTTAAAACTATTACCAAAACAGCTCTATTTACTTGTGGTGGTGCTGCTATCTATACCTTGTTCCATTTAAGCCATTCAGTATTGCATAGCATAGGGAATAGTTGTGACCTCTCTGATTGGCTGAAATTGGAGACAAGAGACTAGTTTACCCAATGTAATTTCAGCTACTTCAAGTTTGCGCTGTTGCCAGCTCCATATACTGAATGGCTTAAATGGAACAGAGTATACTATTAAAACTGTCACTTCCTTCAAACTCAATTATCGCGCGAAATAACAATAGTGATAATAAAAACGTCATAACTTGCCAAATTTACAAATTGTACTAGATTCCTTAAAGAGGTACTAGTGTACTAAAGTAATTTCCATTGTACTAAATCTAGTACAATTGTACTAACAACGGCAACAGTTTGCAGAATAGTGTGCATGATTTTAGTTTCAACCTTCGAGCATATACTGACTAGAGGCCGCCTTACGGTGTTTGTTGTGATCGGAAGATTTGCGTGGACGGAAGCCGTGGTGCATTGCGGGCTGCGTATTGTCTTCATATTTTCACAAAGTATAACGAATTGTTACTTTTGAAATATGTAAATCTTTATTTCAAATAAATTTCAGTCGCTTTTCTCTCACGTCATTATTAGCAGGAATCCTAAAAGTTACACTTTGGGATTTTTTTACATATAATAAACAATTACTTACACATGAAACGAAATTTCCGTATTTTTATTGTGTTTTTCATTGCAATTTGGTACCACGTAATATAAAACCATATTGAAATATGAAATAAGAAGTTAGGTTACAGTAAAATGACGTACAAGGATATAAATATATACACTGGATTGCTAACTTGTATGTTGTGCACATAGGGTACGTTCCACTTGGCGACCACAACGCTTGCGACCACGACCGCGAATTTTCCCGTTCCACTTGCTTACAAACGCCGCGGTCGGGAACGCAAGTGGAACGGCTTGTGGTCGTTGGTGAACAAGATGGCTACTGCTACCATTGGCGCGTTGATGTTGCGTAGAAATAGATAAAAAATCTGATATGACCAACGTCATTACCTTCCGTCAATTATATATAATTTATTCTGTCTTTTATAAAATACCTTTATAATATTTTATCTCTAAATACATTAATTATATAGAAAAAATGCAGGCAAATCGTATAGAGAATAAAATATTCTTTGATAATTATAATAACGTAAACTATTAAAAAATGATATTTAACTTCCGCGGGTGATCAAAATCTAATCATATCTTCATTATATGAAATAATAGAAATATGAAAAAACTATTTTTTTGAATTGTAGTACTGGAATTATCGAATCAGAAAGAATCGTCACACACACATTTGGGAGCGTTGTGGTCGCCAAGTGGAACGTACCCATAGTCACCTGTGAGGCAAGCAACTGGAAGGCAGCCATTTGCATAAAAGGCAAAATACGCGCTAAATTTAATATTACATATTGAAACAAATTATAAATGGCATGAATTGACAGATTTTTTAAAATTTATTGCGTATATTTTAAAAATTATATTTATTATTTTAATAATATAATATACATTTATTACATATATAGCAAAGTCACAATAAAATAAGACTGAATTTAAAAATAATGTTTGCTTATTAAATAGATGCCTTTTGCATATTTGGTGGAAAATTTGGAAATACAGAAGATGCTGAGTCTGGTTTCAATCTTCTTATATATGTTCCAGGCATTTTCAAATAATCAGTTTCAAGGAAATGATCACTGCAAATTTTTGATGCTTTTGTAGGTGTGAAATCTTTTCTTTTTATGGCATCTATCCACAATTGTAATATACCACTATTATTTAAAGGAAATCTGTAAAATATTTAAAACAATAGTATGAATAAATATGTATACATATACATGAACAATAATACCTCATCAATCATAATTTAACCCTAGAAACAAGCAACCATTGTCATTTGAAGAAAATAAAAAATATATGTCTCGTAAGGCTGGTTGCACATTTATATATGTCGCAGACTTTTTTATTTTCGATGTGTTTTTATCGCTTGTCGCTATAATGTCGTAAACAAATTTTGGAGCGCGCACATCAATTCGACAATGATAAATCATATCGTCGGACGAAGGTGAAGTATTAATGTTACCAATACTATTCTGAAGCAAGAACAAGAAATATAATGAACGAAAATATTGGGTATATCCATCCATGTAATACGGCAAATATTCATTGAAGTATACTTAAAAATTACACTCATGAGTATCTTGCATTTTTGTAGGCATCCACTAGGCACGTGTCGTATAATATTTGTTGTGGACATGTACCATGCTATCTGCGACGTGTTTGTCTGGTGTGCGAATCGACATAGACATCAATGTGTTGCAATTGAAGCGACATATCAGAAACAAATGTCGTATAAGAGCCCCCGCAGACTACCGATTTTTGATCGGCCGACAGTTTAATCGGTTGCAATGAGGACTATAGTAATTTCGAATCGTTGGGTGTGCGCACTCACTATAGTCTTCATAGTAATTAAGCAACCGATTAAACTGTCGGCCGATTAAAAATCGGTAGTCTGCGGGGGCTGTAAGTGTGCGGCCGGCCTAAGAATGAAAATTTTTGTTTCAGACAATAAACCATCAAGTTGAGGTTGAGGGGAATTTTTGAGTGCACCAGTTCCGTATTTGTGAAACGAACCTAAACTCGTTAATTCATTGATCAAGAATCAATTATGGAGAGCAGAAGCGTGATTGGGGCACATACAACACTAACAAATAATCAGAAATTTGAAGAAGTATATATTAAAGAAGAACCACTGGACGAAACATCCCAGGACGGAGAGTTTTATGAAAATGTTTCGCAAGGTATAAAAAAAGAGGAAGAATGTACAACTAATAGTGATGAACAGATTAACAAAGAATCTGAGAATTCAGTTATTGGAAATTATGATATTCGGAAAACTAAAGATTCCAAACGTTTTTGTTGTGCAGTATGTAGTAAGAGTTTTATGACAAACTCCCTCTTGAAAAGGCATATGAGAATTCATAGTGAAGAAAAAGAATTTCATTGCCATATCTGTAATAAATACTTTAGAGAAAAGCGGAACTTACAAATTCATTTGAAATCTCACGAAAGAAATAAGGGATATGAATGTACAGTATGTAATAAAAGTTTTGGTTGGAGTGGTAACTTAAAAAAGCATATGCAATTACATAGTGAAAAAAAAGAATTTCGTTGCCATATCTGTAATAAACACTTTAAACAAAAGGCTGGCTTACGATGTCATATGAAATTTCACGAAGGAATTAAGAAATATGAGTGTTCTTTCTGTAAAAAAACATTTGTAACAAGTTCCCATTTACAAAACCATATGGGAATTCATAGTGGAATAAAAAAATATAAATGTACAATATGCAATAAACAATTTACACACTGTGGTAGTTTATACAATCATATGAAAGTTCACACTGCAGAAAAAACACATAAGTGTCCAACATGCCATAAATCATTTTCAACAAAAAGTAATTTAGAAATCCATATGAAAATTCACAGTGGGATAAAAGACTATAAATGTACAGTATGCAATAAAGAATTCGTACAAAGAAGTCAACTAAAAACACATATGAAAATACATACTCGAGAAAATAATAAGAATACTGAAGGAAAATATAAGTGCCCAACATGTCATAAATCATTTACACGAAATTGTTATTTAAAAGTTCATCTCAAAATTCATAGTGGAATAAAAAATTATGTATGCACACTTTGCAATAAACTCTTTACACGGAATAATGATTTATCCAGACATATGAAAATTCATAATCGAGAAAATAATATGATCGGGGCACATACAACAGTCACAAATGATGAAAATGTTGAAGTTTATACTAAAGAAGACCCGCTGGAAGGAATATCCCAGGACGAAGAGTTTAATGAAAATGCTTCGCAAAGTATAGGTAAAGGAGGAAAAATGGACAACTAATAATGACAAACAGAATGTCAAAGAATCTACGAATTCAGTTACCTGCTAAAATCAATGATATTCGGAAAACTAAAAATATTAATTCCAAACGTTTTTGTTGTGTTGTATGTAATTATAGTTTTATGTCTAACTACCTATTAAAAAGGCATGTATATACAGGTGTACATTTATTTTGTCCACTATTGCTATCTCGAGAACTTTAAGAGCTACGGAATCGGTTAAATTAGCAAACAACTTCTATTTTACGAGAATTTTTCTTTCAACCCTTGTTTTCAAACTTTCGGTACCAAATTTGTTATTTTAAATGGGAACCTTTTTTTATTCGCTTATTCGGTTCAGTATTTTTTCTGAATTTAACGTTATCCATATGCAATACCCTAATATTACAAAATATTTTAGAAAAATGCAAAAGAAAATTACATTAAAATAGTCTTGTGAAATAGAAATTGTTTACTAATTTAACCGACCTCGAAGCTCTTATAGTTCTCGTAATAGCAATAGTGGACTACATAAAGTGAACAGCCTGTATAGCGTTTGTAACCTTATTTGTCCAGAAATAAAGACCCTCGAAAACTATTTTATATCTAAAAAAAAACTATATTTGTTTGTTTCTTGTTTTATTAGTTGTAGTTGTTAGGTTATCTTCACAGTTTAGTTTCTTCTTAGGCCAGTTTTACAATAAATAATAGATAATACTAGTTTACCTAATTGCAAGTATCAGTTCTATTATCTATTTTCCATTATTGGCGATGCCAGACTAGCACTCGCTATCTAGCGGTCAAATTTAAAATTATAATACGGAGCATTATAGTTATTATTTAAATTTTTAGTTGCGACTTTGGCTTAAAACAATAATTTGTATGGGTAGGTATACAATTTCATAATGTACATAGATCGGCCCGTACATAACTTGCGTTATACATTTTCCTAACGTACAAATATTGTGTACATTTCCTGCCTTATACAAATTCCTAATGTACGTAGCTCTCCCTGTAAATACCTTCCTTCGTACATTTTCATAACGTACATATTGACCACGAAGTTGGCGCGAGCTCTACTTCGCGCGCTTATAATTTAAAAAACTGCATTCCGGAGTTCAAATAGTAAATAAAAATATTGTATGGGAATAGGTTGATAATTCTAGGAAGCACTAATAGATAAGTAAGTAATAAATTTTGGATGTTACAGTGGTTAATTTTTAACTACCGGTTAAATTTTTTAACCAATCAATTATGTTGACATATAAAAAAAAATTTTAGAATCTGGGTATTCTCTGTGTGATACCTACATAAAATGACATTATGCATATGTAAATGGTAGCCGATATTAAATGCCAGCCATTTTCAATCATTGCATGGGGCGCTAAAGTTTTATATTGCTGTAAATTTTACCTATCAAAAATTGCCCATGCCATTCCATCTGGGTTTTAGTCAACTAACAAATTTTACCCTAAAAGACACAAAAAATATCAAATGTATTATTTGTTTATGGTTTCTTCAAATAGACAACGGGCACTCAGCTGTTTCCGTGAACCTTCAAAACAGCTGATCTTGCTGCTCCGTGCGGTGTGACGTTGTTACATTAATAAACGAAAAATTAAAATAAATACCTTTTTTAAAGCATATTTTAAAAATATAATACCTATTTAGAAGAAAAAATCCATGAAAAAGTAATTTGTAGACTAATATTTATAATTCTAGACAAATTTTAATTGTTAGAGATCAATGATCCCGCAACAACTCTAGAAAAACTAAAAAGTTTATTTCATTTTATGAGATAAAATATTGTATTTGGAGTATAGAGTTGTAAATATTTCACTTCATTTCAATATTAAGTTACTCCCCTATCCTTTAATTAATACATTTCTTTCAGATTTCTATGTTGAAAAGCATTTAATTACTCTTGGGTGTAAACATTTTGTTGGTAATAAGATAATTGATTATATCCATTGACAAAATATTCGGAAAATCCGATATATCCTATGAAAACTTACTTTCATCGCAATCATACGGGTCACTATTTCTAATTAACTTGATTTTAGCTAAATACCGAAGTTGCATATCAGGTGATAGCTTCTTGAAATACACAGACATTGTAAAAACCACCTATTAAGCTCGCACAATGAAACACTAGAAAAATTTGTTGTTCTCGCCATAATGTAGGACAAACTGACTTCAAATTTTGAATTAGCGCCAAGAAAGTTTGTTGCCAATGAAGGCAGTTACAGGCCAGGGCAGCAAGATCAGCTGTTTCGAAGGTTACCGGAACTTAGGCGCGAAATTCAAACTCAGTTCATAACGCTGAGAACATAATTTCAATCCCCGTGTATTTCTTACCAAGAAAATTTTTGCTCAATTTTAAAGGCCGAAAAATCTCATAAAAGTAAATCTCTTATGCAAAGCATTGTATGTAGCATCTAGACCGATCCTTTAACTCCAGATTCTTACAATAATATTCACATGAACTCTGCACAGTTTATAATTATTAAAATAATAATATAACACTACAAAATTCATTGAACGTATGTCTTAGTTTGATCGTGCATGCTTCATCTTCTATTGTGCTGTCCTATTTACTGGTGGGTCAACGACATACGGTATCTTTGCTTGCACCAAGCATTTTAATTTCTAATAATTTTCTTACTTTACCTTTTCTACAGGTTTAAACTGTTGCAATCTATTATTGAATAAACAAACTATCGAATTCTTAGGAAGAGCTGTTTGATTTAAAAAAAATATGTTCTCTAGTCGGATGTCCCCCTTAGCCTTCTGTAAGATTGTCTCATAGTATTTTATTGTATGTTTAATAATAAAAAAATTATTTGTGGTAGCTCGTGTAGCTGTTACACCTGTATATAAAACCTATATTATTCATATTTTCAATTTTTGTAACGTCCACAATTTATTACTTACGTCATCTATCAGAATTAAACATCATTCCAGTTAAGAAGACACCGTGGGCTAGCATAGGGCTTCTAAAACTTGGGCTCTGATTGGTCAAAATCGCGGGCAAGTTTGCTAGAATATATGCCTTTGTGTTAACGCCAACTATAACGTAGATAAATAGTAATTTAACTAACCTGAAAATAATTAGTTAAGAATAATTTTGAGAACACAATTAATAGATATAGAATCAAAATAAACAAATATTGATCTGTAATAATTTTTTTCATTTGTTTCTTAATAATTTTCATTATTTTCACCCCAATAAATCAATAATTCGTCTTTTATTAATGTTTAAAACAAAAGAATGTAGACTTGTTATATATCATTGAAAAGCTTATAAATTAAGCAAAAAGACGAGACTATTTTCAACATAGGTTCCCATTTAAAAAATCATAAGTTTGTGTTATATCGAGAATTATGAAGTTTTCAAAAAATCTAATTACGCCATTTTATTCTATCTAAAAAACAGTAAAATTTTTGTAAAAACAATTTTTTTCTAACTATCATAATAAATAAGATATGATATATTTTCAAAATGAACGAAAAACGAGTTTTTGCCTGTAGCTCAGAAACAAAAGAAGATCGAAAATTCCTGTGGTGACTATTAAACTTTTCTAGAAAAGTTGATCCTGTAATATGCAAACGGTTTTGATCTATCTTACCCGAGATACCTTAAAAAAACATCGAACATGAGACGCCTGTACATAGATAGATCGTCCTGTACATACTTTGCCTCGTACATTTTCATAACGTACAAATATTGTCCACGAAGTTGGCGCGGGTCCTACTTCGCGCGCTCACATTTTAAAAAATACACTCCGGAGAATAGGGGATTCCGATCGTGACGTCACAAAGTGCGCCATTTGCGGTGAAATCTTGAACTATGTGGACAAATAGACATTTTTTGTTAACGTGTTTTCGATTAGTGATAAAAATGATTTTTTTAGTGCAAAGTTAGTGCCAGGGGCGAAATTAAAAAAGACAAATATTGAAAATCATTCTGTGAATGACCTAAAAAAGATGGTTAGTGTGGCGGTCTCAAAAAAGGCGGAAAAAGAGCGATCTTATTTTAAGGTTGTAGTTTCGGTTAGTTACTGGTTATTTACTGATTTATACTAACTCAAAATGTTTCAACGTTTTCAGAAATCAAAATTATATGAATGCGGGACGCAGTGATAATATATTACCCTGCAATGATGGTGGTAAATGTGTATCTGCGGTAATTTCATGTAATACGTGTGTGGTAGTTCATGTAAATATAAAGTGGGGCTATTTTCCATCTCATAACATATCAAACCTATTTAACCACGGACACATATACCACTACTTCCACGAAACCATTTAGTTTGATATAGTTACGCATAAACCATGAGAGATAAGATCGGCTTGGAAATTGGCATAAAATTAACTCCTCTCATATATATATTTTCTATTTATTCCTGTAATCACTCTTACAGAGGCCATACGCGTACCTAATACCCATATTTTTAATATAAAACACAAATTTCACCAGGCTATCAACTTGACAACACGATGACAGTTACCAATGTATATCTATTTTCTATGACAGTTACTTGTATGTCCACATAGTTCATAAAAATACCGCGACGGGGCGCTTAAAATTCGCTTAATCGGAATCCCCTATAGGTTGATAACTGATAGATGAGTAAGTAACAAATTGTGGATGTTATAAAAATTAAAAATATAATAATAATAATAAGCTTTATTGACCCACGTCAACGGCGAGGTTCAGCCAAAGGCTACTCTTCCACCTAACCGATACAACAACATATTATAACAAAATTAAATGAAATGAATGTCAAACAAAAGCAATACAAAAATACTTACATAAAGTATAAGCAGAAATACAATGTACATAAATGTCAAAAAATGTTTCAAATAATTATATCACGAAGGGTAACTGAATACAAAAATACATACATAAAGTATAAACATTAATACGATGTACATAAAATGTCAAAAACTGTTTCAAATAATTAAATCACGAAGGGTAAGAGAATGTTTAATGTGGTACATAAATGAAGAAATCGAGAGAGATTTCAAATAATACGGCAGAATATTATACGACATAGGTGCTAGATAAGAAAACGAACTCTTAAATTTAGCTTTTTTAAAAGATGGCACAGCGTATAAGTCTGGTACGTAAACCATAGTCATAATGCTTCAAGTTTAATTTATTGAATAAGTAAGATGGAGTACTTGAAAATTTGATTTTATGAACTAGGCACATGTAAAATTTTTTGACACGAGTTTCAATATCATCCATATTAGCTAAAGTTCTATAGCTTGAGATATGATCATATTTGCGGACACCATAGGCAAAACGAAGACATGAATTTTGTAAGATAGTATTCTTCTCTTATCTATTTGCGTAAGATGAGGTACATAACAACAGGCACAGTAATCCATAATAGAAAGCACTGGAGAATTTACTAAACGAAGTTTTATATCAGTGGACAGCATATGTCTAAATTGATATTGATTTGTTGCTTAAGTGTTGTCTGAAATTAAGATCCTTATCCAAACTCATTCCTAACGTTTTGATAAAAAGACTTGGAATTAAGATTGCATTGTCAAGAATTATATTAGGAACAGAGGAGGTGCCAATTACCAACATAGATGATTTGGTGGCATTTATTTTGAGACTATTATCACCTACCCACGAAACGAGTTTATCAAGATCATTGTTAATTTTTTCACAACTTTCATGGAGCACGCTTGGATCAATGGTTGCCAAAAACTGCGTGTCATCTGCATAAGAGTGCACTGTACAAAAATTTAGCGTAGATGGCATATCTGCTATATAAATTAGGAAAAATAATGGCCCCAGTATGGATCCTTGCGGAACACCGCGTTGTAATAAAAAATAATTTGATTTTAAGAAAAACCACTTATTTGACATGTTGACAATAAAATATGAATAAAATAGATTTTTATACAGGTGTAACAGCCAGGCGAGCTACCTCAAATAATTTTTATATTATTAAACATACAGTAAAATAGTATGAGACATTCTTGCAGAAGACCAAGGCGGACATCCAACTAGAGGAGAAAATATTTTTTTGAAACCAGTAGTTCTCAAGTAACACAAAGTTATAATTTTTAAAATGATATGGGATATATTTTTTGGCTCATTTGATAAAGTATTTTTTCTGAATTCAGCCGTATAATCATTTTATATCCTTACATATGAAAAATATTAAGAAAACTTCAATTGAATTTGATGTTTATAATAATTTTCAGTAGGCTATGCACGAAAAAAAAAATTGAGTTTATATTGAAATGAAACTTAAGGCTGCATCCCCACGCATCCGTGTTCACGTATTGGCGACTAAAATTAACGTGAATCCCTCAAGCGGACGATATTTGCAACTATTGAAAATGGTATTCTGTTATTCAACTTTACAGTAAATATATATAGTGCATTGGATTCCTTGCTGGTTTCTTGTTTGTCTTTTTGTTTTAAAATACATATAAATTACTTTGCAATATGAGCAAAGAACGAAAAAATATTAACGTCAATTGCTGCGTTTATGGCTGTCATTCTCAGGGCACTAAGAAATTATCTGTCCCAAAAATTGGGAGAGGACGAGTGACATCCAAAATAAATTTGTTAAAATGGAGTCTATCGACAAAAGAGAGGGCTGGATTAGGAAAATAAAAACTGGGAAACATGTAACGAATCATAAGTGGATAACAAAAATGAAAAGTATTCTATTATTTCCTGACCGATTCGTGAGTAAAATAATACACTTTTCACTTAATGTGAAGCATGAAATATATTTCTTACACTTGTAATTAAAACAATTTGAAAGATATTTGACATTAGTTCCATTTTAATTTCCTTAACTAAGTAAAGTAAATACATATTTATTTAACATCCATGAATAATATATGGTAATACTTTACTATCTTGTGCAAAATATTAAGACAGCTGTAATGTGTTTGCACTGGCCACTAAATTTAAAGTTCTTCTAATCTCATGAGGATGTGACGTTACAGCATTTGTTTAAACACAACCCATTAAAATAACAACCCACGATTCAACAATTCTCCCCCTTCTATAAAACTTGGAGAAGAATTTGTTGCCTCCAAATAAGTAAACATTTCCTTAGAAATAAGTCTAAGATAACTTTCTTCGAATGTCATTATAATTTAAGTACGTGCACAAAATTATTACTAACACTATTTATAAAAAGTTTAATGGATTTGTTAGTATACTTCAAAACGAATGTTGGTTATACAATGTTTCTGTATGCGATCTTATAGCACAATACCATTTTCAGAGCACGTGTATGCTACAACACTAGCGCCGCCATCGGTAGTTTTAGTCGCCAATTGGCGAAAAACTTCAAAGTGGGTGACGTCTGGCGGCAGATTTGTGAACTAGAGGAATAAGGAAACGTTGATAGCATACATTGAAACGTATGTAATTTTAAATAGGTTTAATTTATATTTGTTGTAAAAGAAAGTGAGATATATAATGTATATTACATTTTCAGGTTTAAATAATGATCAGTAAATGCCATAGATACTGCTCAGTGCCACAATGCAATAATTACAAGTCAAAAAGTGTAAGTTGACACTATATTCCAAGTGACAAAATATGATCTGGAAATTTTCTTCCCTTATAGTTTTGACGCCTCCAATCGGTTCTATTTTTTTCTTGTTTAAAACAGAATCCCAAAATTCTTATAATTTTATAGACAAACTATATTGTTTATCATCCTTTTTAATAAGTTTTCCCCTTACTTGTTCCAAATCTGGACAACTTAATTTTTATATTTCTGCTACTTTGTAATACACAAACCCATAAACAAATAAATTAATAGCATAGTAATAATAATAATAATAATAATAATAATAATAATAATAATAATAATAATAATAATAATAATAATAATAATAATAATAATAATAATAATAATAATAATAATAATAATAATAATAATAATAATAATAATAATAATAATAATAATAATAATAATAATAATAATAATAATAATAATAATAATAATAATAATAATAATAATAATAATAATAATAATAATAATAATAATAATAATAATAATAATAATAATAATAATAATAATAATAATAATAATAATAATAATAATAATAATAATAATAATAATAATAATAATAATAATAATAATAATAATAATAATAATAATAATAATAATAATAATAATAATAATAATAATAATAATAATAATAATAATAATAATAATAATAATAATAATAATAATAATAATAATAATAATAATAATAATAATAATAATAATAATAATAATAATAATAATAATAATAATAATAATAATAATAATAATAATAATAATAATAATAATAATAATAATAATAATAATAATAATAATAATAATAATAATAATAATAATAATAATAATAATAATAATAATAATAATAATAATAATAATAATAATAATAATAATAATAATAATAATAATAATAATAATAATAATAATAATAATAATAATAATAATAATAATAATAATAATAATAATAATAATAATAATAATAATAATAATAATAATAATAATAATAATAATAATAATAATAATAATAATAATAATAATAATAATAATAATAATAATAATAATAATAATAATAATAATAATAATAATAATAATAATAATAATAATAATAATAATAATAATAATAATAATAATAATAATAATAATAATAATAATAATAATAATAATAATAATAATAATAATAATAATAATAATAATAATAATAATAATAATAATAATAATAATAATAATAATAATAATAATAATAATAATAATAATAATAATAATAATAATAATAATAATAATAATAATAATAATAATAATAATAATAATAATAATAATAATAATAATAATAATAATAATAATAATAATAATAATAATAATAATAATAATAATAATAATAATAATAATAATAATAATAATAATAATAATAATAATAATAATAATAATAATAATAATAATAATAATAATAATAATAATAATAATAATAATAATAATAATAATAATAATAATAATAATAATAATAATAATAATAATAATAATAATAATAATAATAATAATAATAATAATAATAATAATAATAATAATAATAATAATAATAATAATAATAATAATAATAATAATAATAATAATAATAATAATAATAATAATAATAATAATAATAATAATAATAATAATAATAATAATAATAATAATAATAATAATAATAATAATAATAATAATAATAATAATAATAATAATAATAATAATAATAATAATAATAATAATAATAATAATAATAATAATAATAATAATAATAATAATAATAATAATAATAATAATAATAATAATAATAATAATAATAATAATAATAATAATAATAATAATAATAATAATAATAATAATAATAATAATAATAATAATAATAATAATAATAATAATAATAATAATAATAATAATAATAATAATAATAATAATAATAATAATAATAATAATAATAATAATAATAATAATAATAATAATAATAATAATAATAATAATAATAATAATAATAATAATAATAATAATAATAATAATAATAATAATAATAATAATAATAATAATAATAATAATAATAATAATAATAATAATAATAATAATAATAATAATAATAATAATAATAATAATAATAATAATAATAATAATAATAATAATAATAATAATAATAATAATAATAATAATAATAATAATAATAATAATAATAATAATAATAATAATAATAATAATAAATCACTTTTGTTGTAGAACAATATAGTTTTGTTTTTACTATCCTGTTTATATGCAACAAAACTGCAACAATATGTTTGCATTTGTCTTCCAATTCTATTCTACAACCAAATTTGCTTTCCAGTAATTTATATTCTCATTTAATAAGATTTCAATTATTTGAGGATCTCCACTCAAATGACTGGTTTTTAAACAAGATCCCAGTATTGTACCTGGTCCAAAATCTTTTATTCCATCAAAGCAATACATGTCCAGCCTTAAAAACTGCTTTGTCTTCCTTTATAGGACGTGCAGAAGCAATGTATTCAAAAATATAACTTAAGTTTATGTTAATTTTCTCCATATTACCGTCCGGCCTGCCATCTATAGTTCAGTTTTTTCGCCAATAGGTTTTATATACAGGTGTAACAGCTACGCGAGCTACCTCAAATATTTTTTTATTTTTAATCATACAATACAATGAGACAATCTCATAGAAGACCAAGGGGGACATCCGACTAGAGGAGAAAATATTTTTTTGAAACCAGTAGCTCTCAAGTAACACAGTTATAATTTTTAAAATGATATGGGATATATTTTTTAGCTCAATCATTTTATATCCTTACATATGAAAAATATTACGAAAAATTCAATTGAAATTTAATTGAATTTGATGTTTATAATCATTTTCAGTAGGCTGTGCATGCAAAAAATTGAGCTTAAATTGAAACTAAATATAAATATTTGTTAATAAGTTTATAAATAGTGTTCTATTCTATTTGATTTCTATCCTTAATAATTCAAATTGACGAATAGCATTTTATGTTTTTCATACATAGCCTGCTGAGAAATAAAAAAAAGTTTGATACAACTGGAGGAAAATCGTCAAATACAGTCACACTGACAGACATCATTGTAAAAATGGTAAAATTGTGTTGTGGGGACCCTTATTCACTGAAGAGCATTACCTGCCTTATAGACCGGATCTATTTAAATACCCAGAAAAAAGACAATCTGCCCAGCTGTGGGTCATAACCTAAAACTGTTTTAAAAAATATTTTAGAATCTTACAGGCCTATTCAGAAACAAAAATTTAAACAGTGTTTAAGCAAAACATTGTTTAATTTTGACATTTCGTTCATTTTTGCATTCAGAGACTACTTTTTTTAGACACTGTTTAAATACTGATTGGTCTATTTTTGAAAATGCTAATGCTAATGAACTAGCCAATCTACTTACCACAACTCTAAATAATCTTATAATAAAGCATTTTCCATTGAAAATAATTACATCTAAATACAATAATTTAGTAGTAAACTAGTTCGATACATCTCTGATATACATACGGGACCGACTCCATTTAATATAATATAGATACTTTCCTAAGTAATATAAAAGCGGTTAATAAGTCATTCTTTCTACTTCCTACAAATCCTGAGGAAGTTCAAAAAGAAATACTAAACTTAAAAAATTCCTCTTGTCCAGATATCTTTGAACTGAATAGTAAAGTAATAAAAAATATTTCCAATTACATTTCACAACGTCTAGCATACATTATTAACAAATGTTTCGAGGATGGAGTTTTCCCGGATGTATTTAAGGCTGCCAAATTGAAACCGATCCACAAAAAAGGTGCACTATGCGACCCAGACAACTATAGGCCCATTTCTATATTACCTTTACTGGGTAAAATTATAGAGAAAACTATAAAACATAGACTTGTTGAATTCTTAGAAACTAATAACGTTCTTAATCCATGCCAGTTTGGATTTAGAGAATCTTATTCAACCAACAAAGCTGTAAATGAAATAATCAAAAGCTCTGAAAATCGGGAACATACTGTCTTGACTTTATGTGATTTGTCTAAAGCTTTTGATTGCGTCTCTCATGCATTATTAATTGACAAACTTCATCAATATGGAATTCGTGGAATACCATTGCATTTATTTGCGTCATACCTGCAAAATAGAATGCAATGTGTTTGCATTAACAACACCTCCGATTTTCTACCAGTAAGTCATGAAGTCCCACAGGGTTCGGTCTTGGGTCCGGTTCTTTTTATTCTTTATATCAATGACCTATACAATTTTCTAAAACCAAACAAATGTATCCTGTTTGCAGACGATACGACTTTACTTTCCAGTCATTCTAATATGGATATACTAAATAAACAAGTTGAAGATACAACTAACAATGTTGAGCTCTGGTTTGCATGACATAACTTGAAACTAAATGCATCAAAAACTCGAAGTCTCACAATCCTAAAGAACAGAAATGGTCAATCTGTCAGACTTCTTGGTATGGATATTGACGATGGCCTTACAGCACATTCCCAAATAATTAAACTTTGTGCAACTCTATCAAATACTATATACCTATTTAGAAGGCTTAAGAACATATGTCAAGTTCCAGTTTTACGCATGGCCTATTTCGCTTTTTTCCATAGTCATTTAAACTACGGTATCTTACTCTGGGGTAATTCGACGCACGTAACCGAAATATTTATTATACTGCAAAAAAAAAGATCGTCAGAATAATTGCTAACATTCATGTAAAAACCTTTTGAGTTAAGGATAATGACTTTGCCTTGTCTATATATTTATGCAACATTACTTGAAATTCACACGAACCAAGATAAATAAATATCCAAGGAACAGCGATATAGCCATAACACTAGAGCAGTAAATTTATTAAGATTAAATAAATAAAGCTCCGAAAGAAATTCTCTTCAACTAAAATTCTATAATATTTTACCTCATCATGTTAAGGCAGTTTCCAAGCCTAAATTTAAAAATGTTGTCCGTAACTACCTAATAACAAATAGTTTCTACACTTTTCAAGAATATATGGATACCACCCCAAATATTAATATTTTTATATAACGTGTATATGCATATATCTGTATTTTAAACTGACGTGCCATAATTGTATTTCATGTACAAAAAGTGGTTTAAATAAATTATTATGATTTAAACAGTTTTAATTTAAACAGTGTTTATCCTTAGTAACCCTGTTTAAACGCATTTTACTCATTCATAGACACTTTTTCATCATAGTCACAGTAACTAAACAGCTATTTAAACATGCAAATTTAAACAAGGTGTTGGGGTGTAGTTTATAATTTTCAAACTGAGTGGAATTGACAAGGTTTTCGAAATTATTGAAGAAGTTAGGAAACTGAATGAATATAAACGTACGTGAACGTTAATTTAGACTTTTACTGGCAGTTTTACACAATATAGTTAAATTATTAAATGAAGAAGAGAACTGGAATGATGGGGGATCACTCAGAAGTAAAACGTATTAGAAATGCACCCCAACGACCAAATTTAAGAGACGATATTTTTAGAATACAGTATATTAATTTAAACTTTAATTAATGTTATAAATAAATGTAATTTAAATTTTTTATTGTATTTCTTCCGTTACATATCAAAAATAAAAATTGTTAAATTTCTTTACATGAAATCTTTTACATTTTAAATTTATAGTAATGGCCGGAATTCATTGTTTGCCAGAGTTTTAGTTTGCAATACATTGTCTATGTCCATATCGTCCTCATAGTAATTTGTCTTTCGTAAATTGATCTTTTAAAATTTCAAATTTGCCAGTCAATATCTGTCGATTTTTTCGCCAGCGGTTCTTTTCTTTTTAGAGCAAATTTAGATATATTAATTCTCAGCATGATGTTGATATCACCCCACATTTTTATCTTCAAAAACTAAAAATTATCTTCCAACGTCGAATTTTCTGACCGTTTTCTATTTTAGCTTGTATCCATTTCTAATTATTTTTATTAAAATTTGCAAATTCTCTTCGAATTATCTTTTTAGATTTTAAATATTAGAAGTGTAAAAAAAAACAAAATTGGTTGCTGTCATTACTGTTTTATTTTTACTAAGACCAAGCGACGTGATTTTTTATGAACGAAAAAAAGGAAGAATTTATCCAAATGCGACACTTATATGAAATAAAATGCTGTACGTCATAGGTCCGTTAAATAACTTTTACGGTAGGTACTCGTTTACCGTATTTATAACGTAAATTACTACAAAGTTTTATTTTATACTGTATCACATTTTTCGATATCATTCGAAGGTTCGACTTTTGCTACTTTCAGAATAATAAATGATTTCACTACGTACTGCATATTATGAAGCGTGATTTTACATTATATTCTTATAAAGTTAAACGGCACTTTTCACAAAACCAATTTACAAAAAAGGGTTCCTAGAACGGGCCAAAGTTTTATATGCATATTTTAATGAAAAAGGTAAAAATTGTATAAATCAAGCTTTATGCTACAGTGCCATCTGTAACACAAATTGTGATGCAAACATATTCTAACCTCTATAGGTATTTGAAAAAAACAAACAAATAATACATTTGGTATTTCGTAGGTTTCAACATTATTTATATTTAGCTTCATTGTATATACAAATACTGGCATTGTATAATATAAAATAAAGTTTGTTATAAAAATAACGACAAATACAATGTGTTTTATTTATCTTCTACCGGGAACTAGTTCTACTTGAAATATATGTAACATGGTATTCCAAACCAATGACCATTGGTAGAGTTCACTGCCATTGGTGCCCACCACGTGCCCACTTTAAATACCATGGAGAACAATTTGCTGTTTTTCCCGATTTCCGGAAAAAATACAATCTACCCTTGTGAATCATGATCCAAAAGATATGTTTAAAAAAAATATTTTGCATTTTATGTGTCTTAGGGTAAAAATTGTTAGTTGACTAAAACCCAGATGGAACAGCATGGGCAATGGGGGTTTCCACCGTAATCAAAATCGTGAAAAATAACACTATTACACTAAAATATATCATAAAACATTTCTGAAAACACTAATTAAATAGTTAAATATGTTTTCAATTTTTTAAAAATGAATGAAAACAATTTACTACGTTTGAAACGCTGCCAGCCAATGACGTCATTTGCCGGATCGATTTCACAGTTTCTATGTTATCTGTCATTATATGTGTGTGATGCATATACCTATTAGATATATACTGCTAATGCCCCTATCTATCCAATATAAAACAGCGTGCTCGATGGAAAGAGAAAGTTTCGAGGCCTTGGTTACTGATGCGCAAGCGTGAGTTTGGGGGCGTGTTTTCCTAGCGCGCGGTTTCCCAAGCGGGAAACCGTAATTCTGAACGCAATGTTTTAGAAAAATTTAACATATACGAGTTGATTGCTTATATTACAGTCTACTTATAATTTTAAAATTATTGCAAACGTCTTTCTTAAATAAATTAATTATTAAAATGACAATAATATGCAATACGCAAATTTTATTAATAGCATTACTAATTTATTGTACCAATTAATAATTTCATAATAAAATAAAAGTAAGTACACATAATGTGAATTAAAAAACAAATATTTATTGATGCTTAAACAAAACAAGTCTACAATATTTATTTCTAATATAGTCATTTTTTCACATAATATTTGTTTCGTGATGCAGTTTAATTTTTAGATAAGTATTTATTATAATTTTAATAATTTGAAATTTGTGATTGTCTAAAGGATTTTGATTTTTAATATGGTTTATATATTCGTTAACTGCGCATTTTTTGGAAAACTGAAACATAAACATAGTATTATAATGGAAATCAATTACTTTTATTTATTTGTTAGAAATCTTAAATTTTGAACGATAGTTAAAATATAATGTCACAGATATTATTTTGCGTAAGATTATTTTTATTAAATTTATTATGTTTTGTCTCTAATTAGCTATTTAGGTACGTAACCGATGCTGTTGGATAAGAACTACATTTAATGATACTGGTATTCACATATTTTATTTCAGTTTATTTCTAGATTTCAGTGTGAGAACATCGATATTATAGTGATTCAGGTGAGAGAGTTAATCTAGCATGTGTATGATTGTGAGTGTGTGTGCGAGCAGTACGGTGTACTGTAGTGGCCGCATCGTGTGAACCCGAGGGTCGCCAACGGTAGCAGAAGGGAGACCTGTAGTGACCCGCTTCTGGGTCGCCAACGGTAGCAGCAGTTAGGGCTGTAGTGATCCCTGTGGATGTGTTCCCGGATCACCACCGAAGCGGCAGAGGTTCCGTAGTGGCCGCCCGTGTGGACCCGGGGGTCGCCAGCGGCAGCAGCAGGGAAAGGCTGTAGTGACCCGCTTCTGGGTCGCCAACGTTAGCAGCAGTTTGGGCTGTAGTGATCTCTGTGGATGTGTTCCCGGATCACCACCGAAGCGGCAGAGGTTCCGTAGTGGCCGCCCGTGTGGACCCGGGGGTCGCCAGCGGCAGCAGCAGGGAAAGGCTGTAGTGACCCGCTTCTGGGTCGCCAACGGTAGCAGCAGTTAGGGCTGTAGTGATCCCTGTGGATGTGTTCCCGGATCACCACCGAAGCGGCAGAGGTTCCGTAGTGGCCGCCCGTGTGGACCCGGGGGTCGCCAGCGGCAGCAGCAGGGAAAGGCTGTAGTGACCCGCTTCTGGGTCGCCAACGTTAGCAGCAGTTTGGGCTGTAGTGATCTCTGTGGATGTGTTCCCGGATCACCACCGAAGCGGCAGAGGTTCCGTAGTGGCCGCCCGTGTGAACCCGGGGGTCGCCAGCGGCAGCAGCAGGGAAAGGCTGTAGTGACCCGCTTCTGGGTCGCCAACGTTAGCAGCAGTTTGGGCTGTAGTGATCTCTGTGGATGTGTTCCCGGATCACCACCGAAGCGGCAGAGGGTCCGTAGTAACTAGCGGTACTGCCCGTAGTTGCCAACATGTGTGTACGGTGTGTGAATGCCTGAACCTTTCAGAAATGATTGCCTCCTCACTGAGTATTTCTCATGTGTTAATTCTTTTACAGAAATAATCACGGCGGGAAGGAGGATTCCGCGTGACCGGGTTCGGCCAGGCGACGGTCATCTAGATTTGTTATTATTTTTGTATTAATACTGTATAAACCGGTTTGGGTGATAAATGTGTTTTAATATTCTAATTTTCAGCGCTAACATTTAATCGTCATTTATAACATTTCAGAAGTGGGATCAGAACATTTTTAACTTTCAGCTTTTGGGATCACACCAACACAGCTTTTGGAGCAGTGCGGATATTGATTATGTTTATGTTTAGCTGGATTACGAAACTGGAACAACATTACAACATGACTTTACCTAACGACAGTCTTCAATTTCAGTATGTACGTTCACTTTACGCGATATGCATAAATGGAGGCGAATACAGTGCAAGTAGGAACCAGCGACCACAACAACGTCAACATCAGCATGTTCAACGTCAATAAGAGCCACAACCACAACTGCCAGAAAGGAACATCCTAACAACTTCTGCGGAGGTAAGCGGTAATTGTCTAAGCGTACGTCAATATGGGGTCCACTTGCATAACCATGAAGGAAACGAGCACGTATTCCCGCGAACAATGCAGTAGCAGACAAAGATATGGAATGTGTTCTACCAGTCTTTAACTGATCATATGCGGAATTAACAATTCAGAAGGATAAAATTATAACAAGCTGACTGGATACTCGCCGGACAAATGACAAGTTGAAAATGATCAAGAACCACCGGAAACTAACTACGAAAGGAATATTTGTAAAAAATTACTGTTTACGAGACGAACGGGTTTACCGAATTACCGCGTCCGGAATCTAGTGGGTTGTACCTAGAGGACAGCGGCTGCAGATAGTACGTTCCTGTCTTGATGAGTTTGGACATTTTGGAATTTACTGGTTTCCTGGAATGAGAAAATTCGCGAAGTACACTGACTTGTGTATCAGATGTTTTTACCATAAACAACAGATAAGAAAGCAGCCAGAACTATTGAATCCAAATAAAGAAAGTTCTACTGAACGATAGATTTTCAGTAGAAGATTTGCCTGGTACAAATCGAAGTAGAAGAGGAGAATATAGTAACGTAGTGGCGATTGACAGGATGAAACCATATTAAAATACACGTGTACTGTCGGAAGACAACAGCGCTTCGGATGTTGATGCTGATGCTGCAGGAATTTGGGATTGATTCCTCGAGGACGAGGAACTTTTCAGGATGGCCGAACTGTCACAGATATTATTTTGCGTAAGATTATTTTTATTAAATTTATTATGTTTTGTCTCTAATTAGCTATTTAGGTACGTAACCGATGCTGTTGGATAAGAACTACATTTAATGATACTGGTATTCACGTATTTTATTTCAGTTTATTTCTAGATTTCAGTGTGAGAACATCGATATTATAGTGATTCAGGTGAGAGAGTTAATCTAGCATGTGTATGATTGTGAGTGTGTGTGCGAGCAGTACGGTGTACTGTAGTGGCCGCATCGTGTGAACCCGAGGGTCGCCAACGGTAGCAGAAGGGAGACCTGTAGTGACCCGCTTCTGGGTCGCCAACGGTAGCAGCAGTTAGGGCTGTAGTGATCCCTGTGGATGTGTTCCCGGATCACCACCGAAGCGGCAGAGGTTCCGTAGTGGCCGCCCGTGTGGACCCGGGGGTCGCCAGCGGCAGCAGCAGGGAAAGGCTGTAGTGACCCGCTTCTGGGTCGCCAACGTTAGCAGCAGTTTGGGCTGTAGTGATCTCTGTGGATGTGTTCCCGGATCACCACCGAAGCGGCAGAGGTTCCGTAGTGGCCGCCCGTGTGGACCCGGGGGTCGCCAGCGGCAGCAGCAGGGAAAGGCTGTAGTGACCCGCTTCTGGGTCGCCAACGGTAGCAGCAGTTAGGGCTGTAGTGATCCCTGTGGATGTGTTCCCGGATCACCACCGAAGCGGCAGAGGTTCCGTAGTGGCCGCCCGTGTGGACCCGGGGGTCGCCAGCGGCAGCAGCAGGGAAAGGCTGTAGTGACCCGCTTCTGGGTCGCCAACGTTAGCAGCAGTTTGGGCTGTAGTGATCTCTGTGGATGTGTTCCCGGATCACCACCGAAGCGGCAGAGGTTCCGTAGTGGCCGCCCGTGTGAACCCGGGGGTCGCCAGCGGCAGCAGCAGGGAAAGGCTGTAGTGACCCGCTTCTGGGTCGCCAACGTTAGCAGCAGTTTGGGCTGTAGTGATCTCTGTGGATGTGTTCCCGGATCACCACCGAAGCGGCAGAGGGTCCGTAGTAACTAGCGGTACTGCCCGTAGTTGCCAACATGTGTGTACGGTGTGTGAATGCCTGAACCTTTCAGAAATGATTGCCTCCTCACTGAGTATTTCTCATGTGTTAATTCTTTTACAGAAATAATCACGGCGGGAAGGAGGATTCCGCGTGACCGGGTTCGGCCAGGCGACGGTCATCTAGATTTGTTATTATTTTTGTATTAATACTGTATAAACCGGTTTGGGTGATAAATGTGTTTTAATATTCTAATTTTCAGCGCTAACATTTAATCGTCATTTATAACAATAATGAACATTGAGGTATCATTTTAGGTAGTTTTGATACTTTAAAAAAATACGATATAAATATTATTTAATATTTTAACTTACCAGTGAAAACTCCCTGCAGACTTAGCACCACACAAACAACAAGATTTAACCATTCTGATAAAAGTGTTCACTTTGAAAGAGAAACTACAGAATAATTGAAAAGTTAAGGGCTTTTCTCCCTTTAGTATATTCAAATATTCCAATAACAGTGCACTGACAGCTTCAGCCAATCATAACGTTTGAAGGCCAGAGCATGCGCATTGGTACCGACAGCACCGAACAAAAGAGACAGAAATACAGATTTCTTGTCTCCTTCCATCGTGCACGCTGCAACGGCGGGTATCAGCAGTATATATCTAATAGGTATATGGTGTGATGGGAGTAGTTTACAATATTCGATTTTACCAACATACATCAAATACATTCTATATCTTCCTATGTGATAATAGATGGCAGCACATTCAAATTGCAACATTATATTTAAAAAATCTGATGTGACCAGCACATTACCTTCCGTCAGTTCTATGTATTTTGTACAAATTTCATACGGAAAGTTCCTTGCTAAATATTCTATTTCTTCTACATTACCTTCCGGCAGCTGCATGTATTTTATGCAAATTTCATACAGAAAATTTATGTCTTAAATTATTATTTTGTGACGTTTTCTATATACAGTGTAATGTATCTGCAGAAATAAAAGATTTATTATTATTATTTCTTGTACATTACCTTAAAGCAGTTGTATGTATTTTATACAAATTCCGCATACAGAAAGCAAAAGATCCTATATTTCCAGTAAAATTATAAGACACACACTATGTCAATTTCACTTGACACTGACATCTTTCAATCAGAATTTTCTTAAAATAGTAGCTGTTTTCATAGCTATAGCTACTTTATGAAACTTAATTTCTTTATAATTTTTTAACTCCATATCCATTTAATATTAAGTATAAAATGCAGTCAAATCGTATAGAGAATAAAATATTCTTTAATATTTATAATAACATTAAATGTGAAAAAATGATATTTAACATAGTTTTTTCAAGAAAAACTATTAAAATCTTCAAATGATGGTACTTCCGGTTGACCAATTGTAACCAAAATCTAATCAGCTCTTCATATGGATGTAACGAATAAGTATACGAAAAAATTATAATTTTTGAAACTGTAGTATTAGAGTTATCGCAGACGAAAATTTTGTTACACACACACACACACACACACATCCACACACACACACACACACACACACACACACACACACACACACACACACACACACACACACACACACACACACACACACACACACACATACAGACATCATCGTAAAAATAGTAAATTCGTATTCTAGGGACCCTAAAACGTGCTTATTGATTAAAAACTCATCATCGAATTTTTTGACCAAAGACAATACCTTCCTTACCTAAAGGTGACGGAAGGTAAAAATAATGAAGTAGATATTATAAACTAGTTAAAAATAAAAATGTAAATACAATACAATTATTATTTGCTATATGTTATATCTGTAAAGCATTTTCTAAGGTATACGTATTTTAAGGGGATTCCGATCGTGATGTCACAAAGTACGCCATTTGCGGTGAAATCTTGAACTATGTGGACAAATAGACATTTTCTGTTGCCATGTATTCGGTTAATGATGAAAATGATTTTTTTTTAGTGCAGAGTTAGTGCCAGGGGCGAAATTAAAAAAGAAAAATATTGAAAATCATTCTGTGAATAACCTAAAAAAGATGGTTAGTGTCGTGGTCTGAAAAAAAAAAAACGGAAAAAGAGCGATCTTATTTTAAGATTTTAGTTTCGGTTAGTTACTGGGTATTTACTGATTTATACTAACTCAAAGTGTTTCAACGTTTTCAGAAATCAATTATATGAATGCGGAACGCAGTGGTAATATATTATCCCCAATTGATGGTGGTAAATGGGTATCTGCGGTAATTTCATGTAATACGTGTGTGGTGGTTGATGTAAATATAAAGTGGGGCTATTTTCCATCTTATAACATATCAAACCTATTTAACTACGGACACATATACCACTACTTCCACGAAACCATTTAGTTTGATGTAGTTACGCTTAAACCATGGGAGATGAGATCCACATGAGATCGGCTTGAAAAACGACATAAAATTAACTCCTCTCATATATTTTTTATATTTATTCTTGTAATCACTCTTATAGATGCCATAAGCGTACCTAATACCCATATTTTTAATACAAAACACATATTTCACAAGGCTATCAACTTGGCAGCACGATGACAGTTACTTGTATGTCCACATAGTTCATAAAAATACCGCGACGGGGCGTTTAAAATTCGCTTAATCGGAATCCCCTAAGTTGAAACACCCGTAAAAGAATATTTGTGAAAAAACCAGGATACAAACATTCCACCCAGATGTTCAGTCGACGAGAAATTTGGAATTTTTGATTAGGATTCGTAACAAATTAAATTATGTATGCTGGTATACTTGAAACTTATTCCTTTGAGAATTATCTATTTTGTGTGTAAAAATATTTTTCGTTGTCATGTAATTTATTATTATTAATATAAAATTATCTATGATTGGTAGTATTTGAAAGAGTGATTTGTTTAAGCTATGAATAAACTAACAAATTCCCTTGCTTTTTAATCATACCAATATATGATAATTAATTAGTTAGTTAGGATAATTAAAATTTTTAGTAAGTACTACTGGTCATATGTTTAGTCTCAAAGAACAAACACATGCCATGCGCCATGCCAAGTGGCATAATTTTCACTAGAGTAATCCTATTTAACACGGAGAAACAGATAGATCTATATTTTTTATGTGATGCTGTTGTCCATTTTTTAATTAGATTAATTGCAAATGTCGTTATTTTTGTACATTTGAGGTTCAAAGTATAAAACTTTCTTTTGTATGATATAATTTATCTCTCCATATAATTTCTTTACGTCGTGCTCGAAAGATTCGTTCAGTTCTTTAATTCTATGTATTGTAAGGTCACAAAGAAACTCAATTTGAAATAAAACATTTGTTTGAAATTCAGTGAAAACTCCCATCCTCACTCCTATGCGTTAGTTCAAGATCAATTAGTACACCAATTGACAGATGACGCCACTAGAGACTCTAGAGACCCCAAACATGCACCATCTGTTGAGCATTAGCTACTATGCGTATCAGCAACTGGCACTTGATCGTATTCACCGTAGATTTCGTGCATAGATGCTACTTTCAGGTAGCAAAAAATTTTTTAATCGTGCATAGATGCTACTTTCAGGTAGCATTTATGCACCCCCAAAAATTTTTAATCGTGCATAGATGCTACTTTCATGTAGCATCTATGCACCCCAAAATAATTTTTAATCGTGCATAGATGCTACTTTCAGGTAGCATCTATGCACCCCAAAAAATGTTTTAATCGTGCTTAGATGTTACTTTTAGGAAGCATCTATGCACCCCAAAATAACTTTTAATCGTGCATAGATGCTACTTTCAGGTAGCATCTATGAACCCTTAAAAAAAATTTTTTAATCGTGCATAGATGCTACTTTCCGGTATCATCTATGCATCAAAAAAAAAAATTAATCGTGCATAGATGCTACTTTCATGTAGCATCTGTGCACCCCAAAAAAATTGTTTAATCGTGCATAGATGCTACTGTCAGGTAGCTTCTATGCACCCCAAAAAAAATTAATCGTGCATAGATGCTACTATCAGGTAGCATCTATGCACCCCTAAAAAAAATTTTAATCGGGCATAGATGCTACTTTCAGGTAGCATCTATGCACCCCAAAGAAATTTTTAATCGTGCATAGATGCTACTTTCAGATATTTTAAATACATTGAATTGTTCGATTGCAGGATGCGACGCGAAAGCGATGCTGCGCACAAAACTCTCTGTACAGACATTTATTTAAAAACAAAAAAAAAACAGTTTTATTTAGTGAAAGAAAGGCATCAGCCTCAACAAAATAATTCTGAGAAATTTTAATCGCCCACGTTACTTTTTATGACTAAGTTACATTCCACTTATTAAGTTACTTTGACTAACTTAAGTTACATTCTAATTTCTGAGTTACTTTAAGTAACTTGAGTTACTCAAGTAACTAGTAACTAAAAACCGTAAAGTTTCCAACTACTTTTCCGCAGCAAGTTAAGTTACAGTTACCATATTTTAAAAAGTAACTAAGTTACGTTACAAGTTACCGTAAAAGTAACTAGTTAGTAACTAAGTTACTAAAGTAACTAGTTACTGCCCAGCTCTGGTATAATGTAATAAATTTGAAATTTGGTATGAAAACCGGGACAATTACCTGTCCCGAAAATGTTCATCGGGACACCGGGACATACAACCCAAAACAGGGACGAATCCCGGAAAACCGGGACGTCTGGTCACCCTATGAATATTAAAAATTACGACAAAACATTTGGAATTTCTAATTTATGCCGCAACAGCGCTACTGTCAAAACGCGCTTGTTCCAAATTCTAGAAAGTTTAATTTTTAAAAAATTGTACCAAGACCTTTCGTCAGTCTAGTATATTTCAAATATCTACAATATCAAAAAACATATTCTGATGTAAAAAGAGAAAAATAAAATTTCCAAGTCTTGTTCACACTGTTCTATAATTTAGTGTAAATTAAATTATAGAACAGTGTGAACAAGACTTGGAAATTTTATTTTTCCCCTTTTTACATCATCCATTTCACACTTGGGTGTTCCATTTCTTATAAAATATATTCTGAATTCATTAGTTTTGTTGTCAATATCGTTATCATTTTAAGTTCTGTATTCTCATGATATTTGTAATATATTTTCAACATATGAACCCGTATTTAAACCCTGAATAATTGTGTACTACTCTTATATCTTTCAGATCAAAGAATATTACATCCAAAAGTTCAAACTACAATAGTTCATTCCTTTAACAATCTTTGTTTATTAACTCCAGACGTATATAATGTTCATGTTTGTAAAAAACGAGCAATTATTGTAATCCTGTAAATTATATCTACATTGTAAGACCTGTATTGATTATAATATGAATAAATACATTCCTCACTATTATAATATATAAAATACCTACATCTCTTATCTACGGTGGCGAGAGAAAAATTTCAATATATTGATGATTTATGTTTACTATTTATATACGAAAGTATTTTTTTTATATATCTTTTACGTTATTATCACTTTCATATAAATTTTTTACCCTAATTAACAGGGTCACTGAACTATATCATAAATTTTGGCGAAAAAATTTATCAAAGAAAGCAGGAAATAATACGATATTCTTTTAAATTGTTTGTGTCCAAATGTTTAGTACTCACTCAACTTTGTGCTACAATGGAAGTAAATTTAAAAGTGTTTTCATTTGTATTATTATATAGTTTTATATCATGTAGATCAATTGAACACTCAACTAGTACTGATATGAAATTTATAAAGATATGTAATGAAACTTCGCCTATAAGTTTAAGTAAGATTTATTTACTTTTTTTGTTTTTATAGTAATAAAATAATATTTTAGCAACTATGAATGAAGTTCTTATTAATAGAAAATTGTCAAGAAATGAAACAAGCGAATTTAAATGCTTCTTACACTGTTTATTTACGAAATATGAATGGGTAAGTAATTTGAAAATATATTATACGAATGTAATATAATTGTGATTTTTTTTATTAAGATGGATGAAGATGGGGGATTTTTTCTTACTGAAATAAGAAATGTCTTAGAAGAAACTACATTAGACAAAGTTATATTGGAATATATATTATATAGATGTACCGCTAACACTTCTGTTGATCGTTGTAAAAGAGCTTTCGAGTTTACTGAATGTTTTTGGCACAAAATTAAGGAGGTAATTCATTTCACCATTTTTTTTTATAAAACCTACACTCAGAATTTCGGCAACAGAATCTGTTGTCGAATTCGTGTTTGCGTTTTGCAAATTTTTGTACTATGGTTGATAAATTGAATGTTCAAAGAAATACATTTCTTTGAACATTGTGTACATGATTATTAAAAATCTGTAAGATCTTACTTACTCTTAAGAAAGTACTATTATTGTGTAAGAATAAATGCAACAGGACGAGATGTTGAGTATTTGTTAAAATCTAATGGGGTATTCCGATGTTGGAATTTATGCAAAATAGTAACTTTTTTCTATAGTTTACATTTTCATATAGGAAGAAAATACAATAAAACATGTTCAGGAAAAGTTTTCATTCATAATTTGATGTTAAAAAATTGAAATTCTTTACATATCTTGAAACGTTCTTGAAAACTGTGACGTAGATTCTATGTTTTTGCTCATCAGATGGCGCTAGTAGTTACTACGCGTGTTTATTCTGCATTTGATATTTGTTTGTTTACATATGTTTTCTTGTTAAAAAATTGTAAATAGGCAAATAGCTTTCTATGAACACGTGTATTTAGGCGTTCAAATTCGCTGCAAATGTCTACAGGCGGATGCTCGTCATAGGTCATAAGCGCGCCATGATAAAAAATTAGAACGTCGATAAATTTAAAAAAAAGCATCTCCCTTGATATATATTTTTCTTATTGAAAATTAAATATTCATAGTCCTATTGCAATGAATGAAAAAAAAATGCCATTTACATTAGTCGAGAAATTTACGTACTTGTGCGTTTATTACAATTATTGCAAATATTTTTGTTTTTCAGAATCAAGATGAAGAAGAATCATTTATCTACAATCTGGAGGATTTAAAATAAAAAAATGTAGTATATTTATAATTACAAAGAATATATATTTATATTATTTTAACGCATTCTTCAAAATATGTACAAGTTACAATCTATATTTTACAAAAATGATCGTTTGACAATACAATTTACTTAAATTAAATATAGCGTAGCTTCGTAAAGCTAATATAAAATTTTGAACACGAATTATTAATAAGCGCCTGCGCTAATGCCGAAGTCAGTCCATCGCACGCGCATATTTGCACCAAGAGATCAGATATATAAAGTACAATATCAAGTACATTCACATATACAAAAGAAAAATATAATAAACAAAACAAATCTTATGAAACAAATTTGTCTTACTAACTAATTACAGCGACTTTCAATTATGAATTAAATGTATGTAAAACAATTATCACATCCTTCGAAATAAATTTACCTTTTAAAAATAAACAAAATTATAAAATAAATAACTTCTGATTTTTAATAATATTTTTGTACGATATATACCATTTTATTCTCTTATTGAGAAATGAATTAGTTAGGCATTCAAGACAAATGTTTAATTACAAAAAAAAAACAATGATATGAAATAAATAATTAACTATGAATTGTGTATTACATTTTCACTGAATCATCTGTAGATATCGGTTTTCTTCCAATAACGAAGTTAATGAAGATGTCATATCATTAACAACCATGTTTGATGTATCCTGTTTGCTAATCCATCCTGTACTACTTGAAACTGCATCTGGATGTCCGACCCAAGTTTGGCAATTCTGAACGTATTCTAAAGTTCGTTGATACGCATCTTGTCGCATATGAGTTCCAGATTGTTGTTGTTGTTGCTGTTGCTGCTGCTGTTGTTGTTGCTGCTGCTGTTGTTGTTGTTGTTGCTGCTGCTGCTGTTGTTGTTGTTGCTGCTGTTGTTGTTGTTGTTGTTGTTGAACTTGCTGAGAAATCCCTGGTGACATCTGAGATTGGCTCACATCATTACATTGAATCTCTCCGTTATGTTGATGATAGCATATTTTATTTGTTTGTTGATAACAATTCATTTTCGCCATACCGCAAGCATGACCACAACCAGTTGCTGAATTATAACCAGTCTGTGTTTGATAACACTGTTGAGTATTTTGATCATAATTAATATGAGTGCAGGGCCGTGACATTTGTGCAGCTTGTGGTGGACCCATGGGATCTGTCGGCGCAGTTGTAGCGACCGCGGGAGAAGACAAAGGTTCACTAATATGCGGAGCGCAGGAATAACCTGTATTTTGTTGCTGCGGGTACGGGATTGGTACATTTCCTTGAGCTGAGTATCTACCAGATATACTTGAATTTTGATTACACATTTGATATCCATGGTTCATACACTGATTATTTGAATTCATAAAACCATTTGGCATTTGGTTGTGACAAGGTTGTGGAGGTTGTTGTTGGGAATAATCCATCACGTGACTTTGTCTTGACTGGCAAACATTCATATTTGCATGATGATGGTCACCAGCTTGCATATGACACGGGTTTCTTGCATTCCAATTATTGTAACATTGATTATGTCCTTGGTTTGTCATTTGTTGTCTGTTACTGAAGCAAGTTTGTTGTGATTGAGGACGCATAACACCACAAGGAACAGATATCTGCGACCCTGGACTTGGCATTGCTTGCTGAGCTGGTGAAGGCATCATTTGCGAATGTGATCGCGGGGAAGACATAACAGCTGGCGATGGCAACATCTGACTGTAATTCGAAGCTGGTGATGGCATCATTTGATTCATATTTGATGCAGGAGATGGCATCATTTGATTATTGGAAGCTGGAGAGGGCATCATTTGGTTCACATTTGAAGCCGGTGAATGCATCATCTGGTTCACATTTGAAGCCGGTGAATGCATCATCTGGTTCATATTTGATGCAGGTGAATGCATCATTTGATTGACGTTGGATGCAGGCGACGGCATCATTTGATTCATATTAGAAGCAGGTGACATCATTTGATTCATATGTTGAGGATTCGAGGCAGGTGAATGATGCATTTGTCCACCAGGAGATGGTAGCAACTGGTTGTATGTTGAAGCAGGAGATGGAAGAAGTTGATTAAGATTGGGTGACGGCATCATGGGTGGCACAGCTGCAACTGGACTCGGCATACAATTATTTATGTTTGATGATGGAGAGTTATTCCAAGTTGAAGCTGAAGCTGCAGGTCCGACGTTATTTCCTGGCGAATTTGAAGGATATGGTTGTGTAGGGTTTGTTGTATCACCATTTTGAGTATCAGATACTTGGTTTAAATATTGCACCATTTCATCAGGAATCACTAATTTATTTTCAATCGTTTCTCCTTCTCCAAGCTGGAATGAAATATATAAAATATTAGCATTGATTTTATTAAATTTCAGTATCTTCCAACATACCTCATCCAAAATAACTTCTTGATTAGGATGATGTTCTCCAGGAGTTTTAATGGGAGACAACTGCACAGAACTTGGTCTCGGAGGTTGTGGTGAATTTCCTCGTTCATTTACTAATCCATGACATGGTTCAGACATTCTTCTTGAACCATTTTCTGGCGTTGCAGCTACTGGAGTAGATGAGACATTGAGCCATGGAACTGGTTGTTGTTGTTGTTGGACAACTAAATTGCTGTTGTTGGGTACGGGAACAGGAGGTTGTTGTTGTTGCTGCTGAAGACGTTGAAGATGTCCAGCTAGCAGATGAGAAGGTGGAGGTGGAGGAACTGATGCGTTATTTGGAGGACAAGGAGGCGGTCCAACTCCATTTGTTGAGAGTTGACTTGAACGGCGAGAACTACCAGCTGAGATTGGATCATAAAATGAACCAGTGGGGGCTACACTCAAAGCTCCTCCAGGTCGCAAACCTGATGCCTGCAAGAAGAAAATTATTTTTAGTTTTTACATTAATTTAACAATATAAACTTCAAAGGGGAATATATAATTTAACATTAAAATAGGCTACTTCCACGGTATAGGCAGATGAACAATAAAAACTTGCACGTTAGGCAAATCAACAGTACAATAGGTTTGTGCGTAAGACTAGTTTTGTGAGTTAGGTTGTTATTTTATGTTAAGATTTGTTAAAATGCATAAAAAACGAGTATAACGGTTCAAATATTGCAGGTGCAAGTTTGTGCGTTACTAATGCATTTTAATGTGCAGTATATTTATGCAACATTTAAATTTTATTCACACATATTTCGTAAGAAAGTTGCTATTTTTTAGCAACATTGCTATAGCAAATTACCAATAATATTTTCAAACATTAAATAAAACATGAAAATGACAGGCATTACATTAGTTTCTATTGGTTCAAATTTATAGCAACGTTGTTAAGACTTAACAACTTCCTTACAAAATAGGGCTGATTGTTTGGTATACATCACATTTTTTTCGCACTCGAATTTGTTTAAAGGTCGAATTTTATTTTATTGTTTAGTCGTATTTCAGTGACAATGTACTCTTTTTTAGTGGGCAAATAAATTGGATACAAATGTAACGTACCTGAGATGCTAAGCTGCTCTTCCTGCTCATATCAGCAGACCTCATACTGCCGTAATAACTGCTAACAGTTGAATTACTATCTCTTCTAATTTGCGCGCCACCACCAAGTGGTTGTAATCGATTTTGTGTGTTTTCGATTTGAGTTCTAGTTTGAGGTCCATTTTCCATTCTCAAATCTGTTATTCTTCTGTTCAAATCCGTGATGGCTACACTACGTCTTTGCGGCACGGAGGGAAGAGATGTAATAGCAGGCGACCCACCATTCGAAGGTAAGCACTTGTTCTGCAGTCTCGATTTCATACGGTTTCGCACATTATTTCTTTCTTGCATACCGGGCATTGTAGAGTTTCTGTCGGTGCCGAGACCGACCATTGCACGCAGTACCACAGGCAGGTCATCAATCTAAGAAAGAAATATTTTTATTAATATTTGTTTTTATAGCAATCAAATGTAAAGCATATTGGCAGAAACGTACTTCGAGATCTTCTGCGTCGTAAGGCCAAGCAGGATCATCGAGAGGACCACGGTGAGTTGTAGAAATAGACCCGGGATCTCCAGTACCAAGGTCGTCGTGGCATCCTCCACCAGCTCCCATTTGTCCTGCGACTCCCAACGGGCTGTCGTGTTGTTGCTGACCTGGGGAGTTCGCATCACTCTGTAAACAAAAATTACATTGATTTTAATATCAAGCTATTTATCATGACTCCCTGACAAAATTTAATTTTTTAATATATATATATATATATATATATATATATATATATATATATATATATATATATATATATATATATATATATTTTAGAATAGTGTTCTCCATTTAATTTTTAATTTTTTTAAATGAAACTTCATTTAAATTGAAAGCGCTTTGTAGTTTTAGAAACTCTTTATTGTTTTTCATTAATCCGTGATATTTTTTTTTTAATATGTGGCCAGATATAAACCGGTTTTTATTCACATAAACATATCTTTTTCAGAACTTATAAAAATATATAAATATGTTAAAATAACTCTTGTCAGCAATAACTACGTATATTGTAGTTCAAGGTTTGAGTGCCACCGAAGCCTATGTTATTCAATATATCTTTCACTCTCGCCAACATATGAGGTCTGTTGTGGCATCATAAATTTAAGTGTTATTTGCTTGAATTTTGTTGTTTTTAATGTTGTTATTTTCTGCATTCATATACTAGATAATAAATTCCGTATTTCAAAAAGGTAACAGCTGAAGGTTTGAAAGTAGTGAGAATTTGGAATAGAGTAAATGTGTCGTATATACAGAGATGAGGAAATGATATTAAATACTCGATTATTTTAAAAACGAATAACTTTTTTTAAACTTTGATAGTCTTTAACATACAGTTTTAATGTCTTGTTTTACTATAAATGACCCATGTTCTAATTTGTTACTACGGTGGAAGAGCCCATTGTTCCAATAAAATAATAAAATTTTAAGACTTTTCCAGGCATTAATTCTCAATACTAAATTCCCTGACTATCTCTGATTGTAATTCACTTGTATATTTAATTAATTTTAAATAGTTTATTATTACCTCTGATTTGATGCTCGGGCTGCTAAGACTGGCTGTTTTGTCTTCGCTTCTAGGACTGGAATCCAGACCAGCAGGGCCGCCATCTTCGGAAGAGCCTCCGTCACCACCTTTGTGTTTCTTGTTGGCATAGAATTCAGCTCCGTGGACTGTTTTCACGTGTTTCCGAAGAGAACTTGGATCTGTGTAGCGTTTTGTACAGCCTGGAGCTTTACACACGTATGGTTTCTGCAACAGTAGACAATAATTAATATACAAATATGTAAAAACTATTAACAATTTCTAATTATTTATATCTGTACTTACAAAAGCTGTTTAGTTAGCAGCACCCAAGAGTGCAAACAAATAAAATAACACATTCAAATAGTACATTTTTAATATTCCTACCATTAAATAGAGAATAAAAATATAATATTGATCTTACCTCATTACTGTGCGTCCTATTCTGGTGCTTAGCTCTGTCCGAAGCGTTACTGAAAGCTTTTGCGCATCCTGGATATTCACATGTGTATGGTTTTTCGCCGGTGTGAGATCTTAGATGTGTTTTCAAATTCTCTAATCGTGAGTAAGCTTTGAAACATCCTTCAAACTGTAAAGAACATGGGTTTAAATAAATTTGTATTATGCACGCAATAAAATTTATGTTTATATTTAGTGCACTTACCGTGCATTTATGGGGTTTTTCTCCGGTGTGCCTACGCATATGAACCACCAACATATACTGGGCTTTGAATGGTTTTTCTGCTCGTGAACAGCCCTCCCACCGACACACAAATGACTTCTTATTCGCGTGGATGTGGTCGTTGTTAATATGCTATAAAATAAATAATGTTATCAGTTTATTTTCCTCTTTGTTTCCTGCCTAATTAAGGCGATACTGAATTCATGTAAATGAGATTTTTAATAAGCATTTATTTATTGTACCTACTGTATGTATTAAAGTCGTGTAGTAATAAAATAGCTTAATATTAGTATTTTATTTAAAATTCGTTTTTTTTTTAGAAAAAATAAAGATAAAAAAACTGTGGATTTCCATCAGTTTTTCTTAATATTAAAATTAACAAATATAAAATGTGAAAAAAACACATTCTATCCATAAGAAGAATAGTATATTATTAACATATCATAAAGGTGCGCACTCTGTTTTCTGTAGACAGACCGCGCCTGGGGCAGTGGCGGATCCAGCCAACATTCTCAGGGGGGGCAGGTTCATGTAGGGATGTAAGAAAATAAAATGTAGAAATAAATTTTATTTTACATCTTTAATTTAATTTGAATATTTGTATAAAATTAAATAATAATTAACTTTTTATTATTAAGAAATAAATTCTAACATGAAAAACTTATACTTATAATTTTATATACAGGTTTAACAAAAATGATGGGCAGACTATACCGTGTGTCTGTCTTAAAGGTGTACATAGGAGATTAACATAGGAAATCAGTTTTTTGCAATTTCCTGCTCGCCTAATTATTTTAAATAAAAACGCGTCAAATAAAAGTTTTAGGGCATAAAATTCTGCATCTAAATCAATAAACAAAATTACCTTTACATGCTTTGTAACGACAGAAATTAATTATGAAAATCGCAAAAATTACGTTGAAAATATCGACAGCCATGGAATTGAACAAAAAATAAATAAATGCTTGACGTTGTATCTGTCACAACGTAAGTTAACTTATTTGTCGTTTCTGACAATTTAATAAAACGTCAAGCAATTATTTATTTTTTGTTCAATTCCATGGCTGTTGATATTTTACAAAACATGTAAAGGTAATTCTGTTTATTTATTTAGATGCAGAATTTTATGCCCTAAAACTTTTATTTGACGCGTTTTTATTTAAAATAATTAGGTGAGCAGGAAATTGCAAAAAACTGATTTCCTATGTTAATTTCCTATGTACACCTTTAAGATAGACACACGGTATACAGGCGGCTTCTACGATTAAAAATAAGGAAAAACGTATATAAACATATGTCCTAAAATGGTTCGTTACTGAGTTAAAGCTACTTGAGGTTTTTCAGTTTTTTATCCAAAAGCAAAAGATAACAGAAAACGGAGCTCAGCAGTTTGTTGGTACCCGTGGAAGTAATTTTGATTTGAACATTTATTATAATTTCAATTAAACAACTCCGTTTTCTATCTTTTTGAATAAAAAACTGAAAAGACTCAAGTAACTGTAACTCAGAAACGAAGTATTTAGGACATATGTTCATATAAACGTTTTTCCTTATTTTTTAGTCGTAGAAGCCGCCTGTGTAAAGTCAGCCCACCACTTTACAACCTATATATAAAATTTAGAGTAAAAATTCAGTTCTACGGCGACTTGACTTCGCATATCTGAGAATAACATCCGTGTCCAACTTTATGTCCATCTGGCTATTTAACAAACATAGCCCAGATAAGCGATCTTTTGTTAAATTTGTACGCTACCAAGTCTTACAGGTAAAGTAGCAAGTATAAGAAGCAAAGAACCAAGTAATGGTGTCCTGCACCATAACAAAAAATAATAAAATGAACACTTTATACTTAAAGTATTACTCAATAAATAGGGATTGATTAAATTTTTTTTTTTGTAATAATTACTTTGCGAGATATTTGAGTTTTATTACCAGTGTCATTGTGACGTTACATTAGTGCTACCTAGAGCTTGTGCGAGAGAAAGATGGCAATAAGTGTCGCCGTGACGTCACCTTGACTTTAAAAATCAAATGCAGTTAAACTAAAAACAATTTAAATTTTTTACTACGAATTGCAACTAAATTAAAAGTTCTTTCATTTAAAGTAATAAAAAAAATAAGAGCGCAGGACCCCATTATTCAATCCTTTAAAATGTATACAAAATTTCACCATGTAAGTTCAGAAACAATACAAGAAACTACTACTAAATTGAAAAAAACAAGAGGAAAAGAAATTCATATTTAAAACATAAATTCTCAAGGGGGGGGGCTATGACCCCTGTGCCCCTCGCTGGATCCGCCACTGGCCGTGGGTTGGTAAAAATAAATATATTTTATTATTATACGAGTAGTATTTATTTAAAAAAGTTATTATTGCTAATTTTATCAGAGAATGCTGAATTATTTAGTTTATTATTGAATATTTAACTTCAAATTTGGTGGATGAACGAATGAGTGCTTGAATAGCCTTTTGTAAGGAGTATTTTATATTATTTTCTAGGTTTCTGCTCGTATTTCCATTATTTCTTAATAAAAATATTTGACAATTTTTATTAAAAGAAAATGAATGGACGAATGCGATTGGTCCAGCAACACAGCAACTGCATTCGGCAAACATCGGTGCTCAGCGATATTTATCGCTGCCAGCACTGTGAGGGCGCGTTCAGCACCCTCACAAGTCATCAAATTTGAAGAAAATAAAAAAAGAAATATGACTTACCTTGACCAAATCATCTTGCGTAGGGAACTCAGTATTACAGTCTTTCCAGTGACAATTAGTTTCAATGAAATCTCCTGGTTCGTCCCTAAGATCTCCAGCTGCATCTGCCGCTGCTCCTTCTGCAGATCCTGGATGGGTGGACGATACGCCACTACACTGATTCTGTAACGATCCTGTCGTGACTTCTTTCTTGATTCTAGGTTTGACAGCTTTAACTGTGGAGGGGTCATCCATATCTTGTTTCTCATTCTTAATGGTGATACTAGGGACGGAAGGCGGAGGTGGTACGGGGTGTGAGTGCATGGGGTGGTGTGCGAGGGCGTAGACAGGCGGGGGTGGGACCGGAGGAGGGGGAAGTAAACCACTCGCGCTCCGTAATAAGTGGGCTTGTAGCTGCTGGAGGTGCATGCCCGGGTGGACTCCAAGAGCAGGGCTTAACGCACCAGCTGATAGATGGCCGTATGAGCCGCTCGCGCTGCTGCTTCGGCTGCCGTTTACGATGGATGCCAACGAGTTGGGAGAAAAGCGGATCATGCTGTTGATGTCAAAGCTGTCCGAATAGGGGGAGGAACTGAGAGCGCGTTTTCGGGATGCCCGGACCGACCCGCCTCCGCCTCCTGGACGTGGGCTGTTCAGCCGGGACCCTGCAAACACATAAATGCCTATAATACTCGTAGATAACCGCAAATTTCTTGACGACATTAATTTTTCCCACAATATACAAGGTGACTGTCGCAAGTCCGGCACCAAGAATATTTCGTTTATTTTGAGAGGTATAAAAAATATTAATAAGTAAAGTTAAAACTAGATAAAAGGACTCATAAAATGATCATAGTAAGAATTTTGTATCACTTTCGGTTTAAGCGGAAATGAGTACAATTTTAAATTAAGCATAGAGCATCGGGTATTTTTTTTCAGAATGTACATAAAATTAGCTTCTCAACGATACCAAAATATTATAGTTTTACTTCAACTATTTCAAAATGGCGACCACTTATTTTCAAAATATTTTTTAACCCTCTGTCTGTCGGGTGTGGTCTGGCAGTCCGCGGCAAATTGAAATTTTTATAATTTGTTTATTACATTATTATTTCTATCAAAACTTCTACCGCCACATTACCTTTCAAGTGTCTGAATAGCAACTGATTTACCTATACAAAACTGTTTTTCAAAATTACAAATAGTTGCCGCATATCATTTTGTCTCAATGGTAATCCAAGTAATTTGTGACATCTGTATATGCATAGAATTTTATTTTTTAGTTTTTATATTTTTTATAGTAATTAGTATATTTTTAAATATATATACTTGTAAGGCAATTTTATTTTCATTTATTTAGGCGTTTTTCTCAAATTTTGGAAATTTTTTCAATTTTAATTGACACAAGAAAAATGTGTTTGGAATACACCCGATCGAAAGTGTTTCAGCAAGGGCACCCGACAGACGGAGGGTTAAGGAAATTGCATACAATACAAACATAGCAAGCTGTAAGAGAAAAGGCAGCTATTAGCTATGTAAACAATTTAATACCTTAAAACAAAAGAAAAATATTTACCGACATCAGTTTTGTTATTTAATGTGATAGTGGTAATCAATTATTTGATACATTAAATGACTCAAATGCGTTTTACAAATGAAAAAATGGTTGATATGATTTTAATATTATAACAAATAATTATTGATTGCCTTATGCCCAATTGCACTAACAATGCTTAAATTTTAAGCTAAGCTTTTTTAACAGCAACATATTATAATTTATTTGACATTTCATTTCGATGTAATATTGTCAATTTAAGCCAAGTTTAATATTTAAGTTACATTAGTGCAACCGGCCAATTGTCACATTATGTACATGTAAAAAAAATCTGATGTGGCCAGCACATTACCTTCCGTCAGTTCTATGTATTTTGTACAAATTTCATACGGAAAGTTCCTTGCTAAATTAAATATTCTATTTCTTGTACATTACCTTCCGGCAGTTGCATGTATTTTATGCAAATTTCATACAGAAAATTATTATTTTGTGACGTTTTCTATATACAGTGTAATGTATCTATGCAGAAATAAAAGATTTATTATTATTATTATTTCTTGTACATTACCTTAAAGCAGTTGTATGTATTTTATACAAATTCCATACAGAAAGCAAAAGATTTTATATTTCCAGTAAAATTATAAGACAAACACACTATGCCAATTTCACTTGACACTGACATCTTTCAATCAGAATTTTCTTAATATAGTAGCTGTTTCCATAGCTATGGCTACTTTATGAAATTTAATTTCTTTATAATTTTTACCTTCCGTCACCTTTAGGTAAGGAAGGTATTGTCTTTGGTCAAAAAATTCAGTGGTGAGTTTTTAATGAATAAGCACGTTTTAAGGTCCCTAGAATACGATTTTACTATTTTTACGATGATGTCTGTATGTGTGTGTGTGTGTGAGTGTGTCAGTGTGTGTGTGTGTGTGTGTAACAAAATTTTCGTCTACGATAACTCTAATACTACAATTCCAAAAATTATAATTCTTTCGTATTCCTCTTCGTTGCATCCATATGAAGAGCTGATTAGATTTTGGTTATAATTGGTCAACCGGAAGTACCCTCATTTGAAGATTTTAACAGTTTTTCTTGAAAAAACGATGTTAAATGTCATTTTTTCACATTTAATGTTATTATAAATATTAAAAAACATTGTGTTCTCTATACGATTTGACTGCATTTTAAACTTCATATTAAATGGATAGAGAGTTATAAAATTATAAAGAAATTAAATTTCATAAATTAGCCTGCTATGGTAGAAACATCTACTATATTAAGAAAATTCTGATTGAAAGATGTCAGTGTCAAGTACAACTGACATATTCGTAGTATTTTTGTGTTATAATTTTAGTCGAAATATAGGATCTTTTTGCTCGAAATACATACAACTGTCGAAGGTAATGTATATACAAGAAACTTAAAATCTTTTGCAAGGAACTTTCTGTATGGATTTTATAGAAAATACAAACGGATTTACGAAAATTCTACCGGTAGATACCGCATCTAGCGACTGTGTTTGAAGACACGAGTGGTAAAAAGTTACTGTGTTCGAAAATAGTTCAATATCTACCAGATCCATGTACCGGATTCATAAGGAATCTAAACTCAAAAAAAGGTAGTGATGCAAAGCGAAGCGCGCATTAAAATGGAAATGTGTTCAAAGTAGGACTCTGCTCAGTTTGTTAACTACGTCAAATTTCTAACCTGTTTCAAATATTTTCATAGGTTATGGATCTACCCTATTTACCACTTGCGTTCTTAAAATATCGATTCTGGTAGCTATAAAAAGCTGTTTACCGGTAACAGTTCTCCGGTAGAAGTTTCGTAAATACCTCATACAACTGACGGAAGGTAATGTGCTGGCCACATCAGATTTTTAAACTCTATATCCATTTAATATTAAGTATAAAATGTAGTCAAATCGTATAGAGAATAAAATATTCTTTAATATTTATAACATCAAATGTGAAAAAATTATATTTAACATAGTTTTTTCAAGAAAAACTGTTAAAATCTTCAAATGAGGGTACTTCCGGTTGTCCAATTCTAACCAAAATCTAATCAGCTCTTCACATGGATGTAACGAAGACACACACACACACACACACACACACACACACACACTCACTCACACACACACACGCACACACACACACACACACAAACACACGCACGCGCACACACACACACACACACACACACACACACACACACACACATACACACACACACATACACACACATATACACACACACATACACACACATATACACACACACATACACACACATACACACACATACACACACATACACACACACGCACACGCGCGCACACACACACACACACACACACACACACACACACATACATACAGACATCATTGTAAAAATAGTAAAATCGTATTGTAGGGACCCTAAAACGTGCTTATTCATCAAAAACGCACCACCGAATTTTTTGACCAAAGACAATACCTTCCTTACCTAAAGGTGACGGAAGGTAAAAAGTAATGTCGGTAAATACTTTTCTTTTGTTTTCAGGTAATTAAAATGTTTTCATAGTTTGCTTTTTGTTTTGTATGGAATTTTGAAACTAATTGAATGCCATTTTGAAATGGATGGAGTAAAACTACCTACCTATTATATTTTGGTATCGTTATGAAGCAAACTTAGAGGCCATTCAATTAATAATTTCGATGTTTAAAAGAGACTAAAATATGAAAAAGGTTTAAAAATACGTACACTATCAAAATGCTTTAATTTATAGTAAACCTGATGGCTCGTAGTATGATCACGGTTTTAACTAAAACGCGGTTTTAAGAAATGTCAAATTTGATTATTTAATATCAATAGGTAATAAATTATATTAAATTTATCAAAATATGATTTTAAAACAGAAACAAATATTTTAAAAAAATCGTTCTTTAAACATAAGGGCGAAATTAAATATTGAAATTTGAATTTGACATTTCTTAAAACAGTGTTTTAGTTAAAACCGGGATCATACTACGAGCCGATGTGTTTATTTTCCACTAGTACACCAAATTTACATGTATGTATTGCGGGTTTCAGTTACATGAATTAGGCGTATTTATTAGCAAAATAACTTACCGTCAATGCTGAAGGGAAACTCTGTACTGGCCAGTGTGGAAGCTGGGTGTAAATCCGACACGGATAAACCTCGTGCACTCAGGTACTCGGGACTCAAACCTAGGCCTGCAACAAGAATTATAAATTTAGAGATTTAATATTGAAAGTATACACTTTATTAACTAATAATGAGGCATCGTGAAATTTAAATTAATAAAATTTTGATGTTCATAATTTAATATTCTTTAAACAGATGTTTAGAAATTTTAAAAGTTCGAGGACTTCCATTAAAGTTGTATTTTGACGGGTCGTTGTTTAAAATTTTTAGATTATGACCATTTTCTGACACCCAGAGATCCATAACTATAGTTTTTGGATTAGTATAAAATGTTTATTAATACTTAATAGACATATTTGAACTTCCGACCTTTCGTTTATTACTAATTTAATCTATTTTGCGTTTAATGCTTTGATCGGTGGAAACATAAATTAAACAAAGCTGCCAATTTGAGTAAAATTTAATGATCTGTTTTCTTCAACATAAAATTAACAAACCTTTGAACTGAACAATATTCTAGTAAAACTGTTGTACTAATTATATTTTACGACAGCATCCTGTAAGGTTGTGTCCCTATGTTGTGCACCACGTCACCTACATGTTGGTTAATGGGGCATCGTAAGTGTCGTTCCGCCTTGGGGCGTGATTAATTTTAACACCGACGCATACGGCACATGTCAACAGACACCGCAGATGCCTTCCATCTGATAAATCGTTTTTTATATTACTAGTGCCATCAACCAAAAGTACTACGTTTATTGCTTCAGATTCATTACATAGATGAAGTTCTAAACATCTATTTATATGCTAGAAACATTAATGATGCTTGTATCTTTTTTTTTATAAATATTTTTTAACTATTTTGTATAATACAATGGGGAAGTTTAGTTATGTTGAAATGTAATGATTTTTGCACATTATTGCAGTACTATAGATGCAATATTACTATTAATGCAATAAAAGTAATAAAATATAGGTAAAGTATTTTTTTTTGTAGAAACGATATTAAATTTACGTACATATGTGGCATATTTGGTTCGGCGTAGTTGGCTGCTATGTGCGTTAGTATAGAATGAAAATATGTACGTATATCTTTATCATATTGGAACGTCAAAGTCAATGTCAATTCGCAAAAAGCTAATTATTTCATTTTTAAGTAGGTAAAAGAAAAACAATAAACAAAAATACGATAAACACAGAAATTAAATTGTCAATCGTTAAATGTAAACATAAACAGGTGGCCGTGTTTTGCTTCTGTTTCTTTCTATGATTCACGTTAGGGTTAGGACACGTACGTATGTCAAGACTTATACGTTTGATGCTATGTGTGCCATAATAACGGGAAAATATTATAAAATTTAAACATGTTTTCTTCTTCTGTCTTTCTTACAATTTTGCAAAAAATAAAAGTAAAAACACTATATTTAAAAATATTTAAAATAAAAAAATCAAAAATTCGAAAATCCCCCATTTAAGTAGCGATGGAACAGATGGTGGAAAGATCGGATTACTGGATTCCGGCTTAAAATTTACCAGATTACAGGAATTTCAGGGTTATTTTCGTTAAAATCGGTTAATTTCAGGTCGGGTCTGTGTTTCTACTTTTCACTCTTACAAGTTATGTGTCGTCTAGGTCTATAACAAAGTTGATAACTCTTAGCAACATTGCTGTAGTAAATAACCAATTATAATTGTGAATATGAAAATGACAGGCTTTACATTATGTTTTTATTGGTTAGAATTTTTAGCAACGTTGCTAAAAGGCTTAACAACTTCCTTACAGAAAATAGCAAAGTCTGGTCTTCTTTCCAATATTAAAACGATACAATAGCTAGCTCCATTACTTAAATTTCTGAAAAGCAGCGAAATTAGAAGAGCCATAAAAGAAGAATGGAATTGATGAATGAATAATTTGATCTCTTTCAGTTTTCATTCCTGGAGTGACCGACCTTCTTTATGTAAGAAGTATTTACAGTCAATTTTCTAACGTCAAATATTATTTTTTATTATTTATTTAACAGTTTTAACATTATTTTACCGTGAGCCTACAACATCTAGGTTGATTATGTCATATTATTCAACTAAATTATTGACAGATTAACAATTTTAATTTTTCAAGAAATTTAGCTCCAGTTTTATGGCCAGATTGCTCGGATTTAGAAAGACAACCGGATCTTCGCTGCATCTCTAAATTTTAAATATACCTACTCACCTACTCACTACCGAAGAACAAGTTAAAATATTTTAATTTTAAACGACGAATTAATTTTATTTTACCATTAAGTACTAAATACTAATGCAACATTGGACATATTCATTCTCTAAAGTATTCCTTGTATATAAAATTATAGTTACACATTTGGGTTAATATTTCCACCATTTTTGAAATTTTATTGCCCAGGGCTTGGAACAAAGAACATTTTCATGTAAAAATCATAAGATTTTTTTCGCACTTAGTTCTCTTTAAAATTTATTTGCTTCATAAAGTGATGTTATTTCTGTGCCGCGGCATTGGTATAAAACATGTGAGGCTAGATTAATCAAGCCGTCAACAGGGCACATGAAAGCATGTCGTTGTTTCGTTTCTTTTTAAAGCGACGACGTCGATAAATTGACCGACGCCGGCTTACAACTTTGAAAGTTGCGCCTAATTTAACTGAAAATTCATAATTCTACAAATTATATTCAAGACTTCAACAAACACTGGCTTTATTTGCAAAATGTGATTACATTCTTGGCACTTCATAAATTATCACAAAGTGCAATTACTTTATTTAAATCACAAGGAATAAAAACGCATGTAATTATTTAGTATCTAACTGTACAACAAGGCGCACACATCACACATGTTCTCTTAACTTTAACAGTAGCACGGTACATTGGTATTCAATTCCATTTTGTAATAAATGCAATTTTTTAAATTATTTAATAAACGATTAATTAGAAGTATATTTAAAAAGTGCTCTGATTTTAATCTTTATTGATTTATAAGTAAAAATTAAGAGTTAGGCCACCAGCATACTCGATAAGCAATGCGATTCAACTTTTCTGGGCTTCTGGGCGATGAAATTTGCCTTCGTTATAAATTAAACTTGCCGTCAAATAAGTATGAACTGAAAATTTATACACTGTTGCCAATTCAGTGGCTATGTTGAAGAAGAAGCAGCAACCCCGCAGGCAAGGGACAGGGTGCGGAAAAGGGAAAAGTTAAGCATCAGTCCATACATATTAGTTCATTTTGAATATTATAAACACGTATTTTTTTTAACCCTCGGATAGTGTGAGATACCCTAAAATGTACCTATATACAGAATGTTATGTTGTGAAAATACACCAAGTAAAAAATTCTTACGAGTCTGCTAGCTTGCTTACAATAAAATGAAAAGACAATGAGCTCGTTATGATTATATGTTTTATTTTGAAAATACATATAAAAGTTATAAAAACGGCATTTACTCAGGATCTGACCTTACTTCTTCCCATATCGCTAATAGTATATTTCCTGTTCTTGCTCGCAGGTGTGGTGAGTAGGACTGCGAAAAAGATCGATTTTCATTTGTAAAAATCAGATTGGTCTTTCTTATTCTTATTGAAAAGATCGATTAATTGGAAAACGATTTTTTCAAATAGATTGATCAATTGAAAAATCGATTTTTTCCAAAAAGATCGATCAAATAAAAAACATTTACTCGAATTCCAGAAAATTGATCTTTCTAAAAGATATCGATCTTCTAGATTATGAAAAATTGTTTTTTTTAAATATTTATTCCAAGACAGATGATGATTTCACCAGCATTTGGCGTTTCACGAGTGTTAGGTGTATTTTTTTGTAATTTGATGTGCGTATGCGTAGTAGAAATTTCATATCAATAAAAATCGATCTTTATAAAATCTATTTTACGATTTTTTCATTAAAATCTATTCCGATTTCATATTAAAAAACATCGATTTTTTGCTATTGATCGATGAAATCGACCAATCGCGACAAATCGATTTTATCAAAAGATCGAAAATCGATTTCAAATTTTTAAGATCGCACAGTCCTAGTGGTGGGTATACTATATCCAAAACGACTTTAAAACTTTGTAACATGCGTAATAGTAAGAGTAGAGTAATCATATTACTTTAAATATTTTCATTTCAATGTTATTGGAAACTACTGGAACGTACATGGCACTGGCATGCGTATTTCGAAAGTTATACATCAATTAAGTAGTCGTGGGGTATGTTGTACCCCACCACACCGTCCGAGGTTTAATACAATGACCTACTTCGCTTTTTAAAAAAATGATCCATAAATTAGAGTGTCATAATGATGGGAACCAAGTAGCAAACGAAGAAACACGTATGCTTGTCAAGTTGGCATTTCTAAGCATTTCTAGCTTTTTGTGTTTGGAGGTTACACTACACTAGAATATCATTAAGTTGGTAAAGTTTTAAAATGAGTCCCTACTAATCGTACAAAATATTGTTTTTTTTTTCAATTCGGTTTCATTTACTACTGCTTTGCCATGGCGTTTCTTGACGTAATTATACAAACTGTTTCAGAACGATGCAATTTTTTCGACAATCGTGCAGGAAATAAATGTTTTCAAACTTAAAATAAATTCGGAAAATAACTAAATCCCGCAATAGTGCCGGCAATAATTAAAAACATAAGATTTTTGTCTTATCATGGCCCCGCTTACAAATATCATGCATAACCAATTAATCTTAACCAACCAAGTAGCAGACGAAATGTCAAAAATTTAGAATACATTTTTATTTTTCTTATTTTTGTGGACGATTGCAGAAACAATCTTGTTTATACAAGACATGTGGAAAACTTGACTCTGAAAATCCATGCAAATTCGTTTCAGAATCACTTATTTCCCACATTACAAGATTAACTATAATTTATAATACAAATAAATTATTAGAAATAAAAGATTCTCATTCTTCATCTGTCTATTAAAGACGAAATTGCGTCTGCTAGGTAAAGTAGACTTCCAAATATAAATTTTTCTTCAAAAATTTGGGGCGTATACTCAACCATTTCAATATCGGGCTACTTTGTACATGAGCATATTCTTTTTGTGAAAACATGAACCGGAAGACTCGAACGCATATCCCGGTAATACCCGCATAGTCATATTACACGATGACTCACACGTGCAAGCTTCAAATTAAACAACATCTTAAATCTTAATAAAAGAATGTCATTATAATACCAGCTCATTATAAGCGCAGACATGTATAATACATTATAAATGTTTAAAATAACAACGCCCGGTGTACAAAAGAGGATTAATGCTAATCTCCAGACAAATACGTAGATTTATTGTTCAAATAAAACAATTTTAAGTGACTTAATACAATGTATGAGAAAATTTAAATATTTAAATTATTGTTCTGCATTCGCCAGATTCTTAATACAGGATTAATTTTGATCGTCGAGAATTTATTGTTATTTATTTCTTTGCTTTTTAATGCTCTTAATTATTTCTTATTATACGAACAGATTATATCATTACAAATTAAAATCACTTACAAAATATGAACAACTCAACTCATATCTTAAGAGCACTAAGAGATATACAGGGCGGGACACGAGTCATGAGCTCTATGGTATGACTAGCGAATGAGAGAGAAGAATAGAATTGTACGAAATATTCAGGTATGAAATTTTTGCATGAAACCATTTAAATACTGAGCTAGGAAAGCACAGAAATACATTACTGTGTCTGGCTGAAAATAGATGGCCGACTAGGGTAACTGAATATCAAAACAGGGGTGCGTTTTTAAACATTTTTCGTTTATATGTTGATTATAAAAAATTATTTGATCTTTAAACTATTTAGTTTGGCAATTCTATGAAATAGAATTATTTTTAATTTCCTCTAACAGTAATTCCGACTCGAGGGTTGTTTACACCTGAGACGAACGAACTAGAATTTGTGGTATCAAATTTTTTAAATACATTTCTGAATCCTGTTGCTAAGGTCATTTTAAATGCCTCCTGGTACTGAGTACAATTCTAATCTTCTGAAAGGAATACATAAGGGTCAGTTTCCTTTCAAATCAAATATAGGGAAATGTTTTCAAAAGAAACCACATAGTCATACTATACATACTTGTATTATATATATTTAGTCGGTGTGCGATTGAAAATAAAAATGCACATAGGTACTAGTGTTTCACAAGACAAGAATTCTTGTTTTTTCGGCTACTTCTAGTCTTGTTTTGGAAAACAATATAATACATTTAAATAACACTTGTCTTACGTCATTCTTGCAAGCAAAAAATTTGCACATATCCTGTCTTGTATGTTTTCGCGTAGGATTACAGTTAGAGTGCGTATACGTTAACCGGTTGCGGCTGTCCTAGAAATTTTTTATTTATATCTTTTTGTTAATACAAATTATTGTTTTAATTAAAATATGGATTTTTATTGAATCACCATTAAAACAACGAAAAATTCCTACCAAAAATATACGCTTCATTACCAAGTGTAATTAGCTCCAAGTTTTAAACAAAAATTAAGGAGTATAAACCTCAACGTCACTCTCTTTCCCCTTGCCGCGCACCTGACGAGTGATGACAAAGTAAGCTTGTTATTGTGTATGCATTCTACCTAATCATGTGATATAAAATTAAATATACATCGAAATAGCTATTTGTGTATTAAGAGCGCAAAATGGGACATTGTCGATTGAGAGATTGTTGACGCGCGACGCAGGAGCGCGGCATTCTCTCGAAATCGACAATGTCCATTTGCGCTCCAAACACACACAAGATTTTTTCTACAGTCCTCCATCATAAAAAAATAATAAAATGTATACTTTGTACTTACAGTACTATTCAATAGTTTTGCAGTGAAGATAGGAACGTATTCAAATATGACTTTCAAGATATTGTTTTAATTTCCGTTTTCTCAAAAAATTAATACCAATTTTGTGATGAATATTATAAGTTTTTTGTATAATTCATTTGTTTCAAGTACATTAAACTAGTGCAGTGGCAGTGAAAAAGTGGATGTCCATTGGGAGCGTTCATACCAAACTTTTGCAGGTATGGCAGCACAACTGTTCACACAATTTATTTTATATTTAATTTTAATTGATCGATATTTTCCATTCTTCTTTAGTTATTGCTTCAATTTAATCTAAGCATTTTATACTTTCGTTTTTGTAAATACATTCCCTATTTTATTTTCACAGCAGTGCGGCATTTTGTTTGGTTATGAAGTATACCGACAGAGCAGCTATATGTCAGATTGACTTGTGAAGGTGGTAAATGTGTAACTACAGTGCCATTAGTTGCTGACTAAACGTTTCTATTAAGAATGTAGACAAGTGACATTTCTCAACATTGTATAGTTAGAAATTTGGACAGCGAGCGTTTTTTCTACTTTTTCGCTCATGAGCGGTAAAGTGACATTTTGTGTTGACAAAAGAGAGCGCAAATGGCTACTTTGTATATAGACTGTAGGAAAAATATTTTGTATTCTTCTCTCTAAAACGCTGATATGTTTGAATTATAATATAATATTGCAAGAGTAATGCAAGATAATATTGGAAAATCTTGTTATTCTTGCATTCTCTTGCAAGACAGATTCTTGTCTTGTCTTGCAACGAAATATATAACTTGTCTTGAACAAGAAAAATGCAAGACTCTCGTGAAACACTCATACACCGAGCCATACACCAACACCAAGCAGTAACAAACGAAACACTACGATATTTCAGACTTTGGACCCTGTAAGGCCAGTTCTTGGATCATACAGCTGACGAACAAACCCTATGCTACACTAATGCATTTGGAGAGAACGCTTAAGAGTAAAAAAGATATATTTATAAATTGTCGTATGTAGGAGAAAAAAGAGAACTTTTCATAGTGTGAGGTACCTGCGCAAACGCTAATATAATATGGCATAGGTGTACATATGCTTTTTTCATAGTGTAGTAAATGAATATGGAACAGAAATAAATTCAAAGAATAGAAAGAGAGAATAAATGAAAATAATTGAAACCCCCGTATTTAAGCTACACCCGCTACGCCCGTGGAGAAAACGTTCATCAGCCTCTTGTGAGTTTGCGCATAATGTTCGCGATATGTATACAGCTATCTCTCTCACCTCTTATGCGTTCCAAGTCCTTACATCTAGTTCGTACGCTATATGATCTAAGGGCCAGTTGTGCCAAGGTGGAATTTAAGCTAGCTGCAATTTTTAAATTTAAACTATGACTACGTTTATCTCGACAATTCAAGCGGCTTCAAGTATATTGTGACTTGAAATATCCTATTGGTTTATTCCAGAGGATTGAAAATAGGATTGAGTTTTTTTTTGATCTTTTTCAAATTGATATCGACTAAAAAAAGATAGTTAAATACTACATTATGCAAACAGACAGGGAAAAGTATATGATGTAATTTCATGTTGGATATATAACCTCAAAATCTAAAAATTGTCACTTTTTTGTCTTCTCTTTCAAAAATATTAAAAAATGTTTGTTTCTTCATCACTCTAAATATATTTCTTGTCAATTTTACTAAGTTTTATGTGGCGACTTTTATAAAATGAGGTAAAATGCAAACAACCAACAAAAGATATGAATTTAGCAACATTTTAACATATTGCACATGTGTGCATGCGTAGTTACATTATTTGAAGCTTCACTGTTTATTTCGACAGAAGTCAAGCCGCTTCATAAGTCCAAGCCTGTTATTTTACAGGCTTGACGTGACATTCCCAAGCGGCTTGAAATATTAATCTCGATCGTTTATTTCGAAGATTGAAAAGGGATTTACGAAATTGAAGCGGCTTCAAATGTCGAGATAAACGTACTCTATAATGTCCAAAACTAATAATAAAAGAAAATAGCCATTTATTCATAGTTTGTCAATCACCGTGTATAAGCACTTTATCTGTTAAAATATATCTTAAGTATTAAATTATCGCAACAAAGTACATAATAGGTAAATGCGTGCTAATATACTTATTTAATTTATGTACTCATATTCCTGAGATACCGTTCACGTATACCATAACCATATATAAGAAATTAATTAGCCATGCAGTGTTCATTTTTACAAGAGTATATTTTATGAGATGCAACAAAGTATAATTCAAATAAACAAAAAAGCGTCAATATTTTATTCTGGCGTATAAATAAACACAGCAAATAGAGTTCCATGATACGAAAACAAAAACAAAACATACATAGGAAAACGTGCTTGACAAGGATAGATACATTTAGTAGGATTTACCGCAGTCATATTGAGAAAACAAACATGGAAAATGAAGAAAAACAAACACATAATGGATATTGCAATACACTCTGACTTGACTCACAACGAACGTTGAACGCTCGCCGTGTTTTCTGTGTGTGTGTAGAAAACATAAATATACCAGTGGCTTACTAAAATAAATCATTATATGTCCAGACTACGTCCAGAAGACAGATTTATAGGCCTAAAGTACTTATAGTACAGTAGGTGTAATAATATATGCTTAGAATACGCAGGATTCAATACTGTCCACAATGTCCACGACTCTACGAGTGGTATTTGTTTTGTTCTGATGCTTTATTTATACCAAACATAGACATAGGAATGTTAGTTCATTTGGCCATTTAAATTAACAAAAAAAGATAAAATGTTCGCTAAGATTTATCTGTTGTAGGAAAGTTTTATTGATGGTAAAACAAGCGAAAATAAATAAAGATTTACACATCACCATTAGAATAAAATAAATAATTCCTGCTTGAATAGTTCTGAATAATTTAACGTAGTGTTTGGTATTAAGGGAATACACATACAAATCATTAAAACAGTAAATTTAATTCTATACGATATTATATTTTATCTCGACAAAAATATTAACTAAAACTGACTAAAATATGAATCCCAAAGCAGTTGAAATTACTTCTTTATATTTAACAAAGGGTCATTGAGAAGTGGATAAAATATAAAATATTGAATCAAACATAAAACATCATTTAAACACAAAGGATACATCAGCTAAACATCAAAATATTTCCTCAAACAAAGAAGGAACAAATATCATGGAAAACTGATAAAAATTAATGTATCATTCCATTTAATAAATCAACAATGATATCGCTTCTGGCGTAACTAGAAATAAAATTTAGGATCCTTTTTCACCAAAAAGTGGCATTTAAATTCGCCCACAACTTTATAATTTAAATTATAGGTCTAAATTAATAATAACGAAAATTTTAATTTGTCCCTATTTTTCAATCATCCTATATAAAAGCTTTAAATCAAATACCTATTAATTAATTTATCGAGAGAAGAAAAAGAAAGTGGATTCACTTGCCACAATTTAGTCAAGATAAAACAACGGTTTTATATTTACATCACAAAAATGGACACAAATTGAATATTTTATTACCATTTCCATCTATTTTCTGTAAATGTCACAATGAAATCACTGGCGAATAATCAGCAACACCAACAACAGCGACAAAAACCGTGCATGCGGCGAAAGTAAATAAATCGCTGCAGTATCGCGGACGTTTGCGCGATAAATTCGCGCCAGTATGGGGACTATCACTTGTCGCTGTGTTCGGAAAAGCGAAAGTTTCGCTATCGCTGCGAATGTTTCGCGTTGGTTTGGGAGAGCCTTAATACACTATTTATAATAATTTTGAAAGCAGTTCGCAAGTGTATATACGCTCAAATTGTAGTTCAAATCAAACTGTACGATTCATGTTTATAAACAATTTTTTCATTGTACAACAAACTATAATAGTCAAAGTCATAAATTCTCGTTGTTTGAAACCTTTTGAGGAGGTCGATATCAATTAGCGTTTAAATTATTTTTTTTAAATACAGCAAAAATTTATCATTCCTTGATTTACTTTTTGTAGTAGAGCCCGTTACTAATATTATTATATTATATATACAAATATATAACAAATCTTGAGAAAGTAGATTCATACACATTGATGTTATATTTACAAGTAAGTACTTTTTTATTTTCTTTTCTAAATATAAATCTAGTAGGAGGTATGTAGCAATGAAATATGTGAGAAAATATAACTTAGGACGTCCAGACTAATAATAATTAACAACATAATTATTATGTACAATCTGTGTCTAATTACTATTTGAAGCACATCCACAAAAATATAACTAATCACAGACCGCTAGCTGTAATTACAATAATGATGTGATTAAAAGATATTAATTTATCTGAAATCAGCAGAACACGAGCTGCAATTGTTTGTTTGAAACATGCGAGAGTTTTTAAAGCCTGTACACGTGTTGAACGTTCCTCGGATATAATTTATGTCCTGTCTAAGACATCCTGTCATCGAATGAGGTTCCCTCACGCTAATATTTCCTCTTCGGACATTTTTGTATCCCTCTGACAACTATACGTCAAACACACTAAACCCAGACATAAAATTTCGAAACGCCTTCCCAGTTTTTAATACTTTAACGGTTGTGATCGCTAGAAGCGTTGTGAAACAGCGTTGTATCAGCTAAATTAAGATTTTTAGTTTATTCAGTCTGGTTTTTTATTGCTCGGGATCAAGTAAACATTTTAATGCCTGTGGACGCATTAAAGATATATCAAATCTTTATTTTTTGTTTGGATTTCTGTCACATGTTTTACGACTGTTGTTATGTCAAGATATGTAAAACAGAAGCATTCGTTTTATGGGAAACTTTATAATCAATCAATCGGAAAGAGAATCAACAATGTTTTCTTTGTAAGTAGAAAACAATGAACTTCAAACACTAAATTCAACATAAGAAGTTTAATTAAAAACCAGTGAATGTAAACATTCTTACACAAATTGTTGTCCAACAATTAGATCGTATTATTAAATACATAATAGAAATACTCGAATAACAATGGGGTCCAGCACTCTGATTTTCTTTATTTTAAATGAAAGTTCTTTTAAGTATTAAAAAGTCTTAATTGTTTTTAGTTTAACTGCATTTGATTTTTAATGTCAACCTGACGTCACGGCAACACCTATTGCTATATCTTTCTCCGGCATAAGCTCTATAGTAGGCAGCGAGAGAAAGGTAGCACTAAAGTGACGTCACAGTGACACTGACAATAAACCTCAAATATCTCGTGAAGTAATTGTTAAAAAAATGTTTTTTTCATCTTAATCGCTATATATTGAGTAATACTTTAAGTATAAAGTGTACATTTTATTATTTCTTGTTATGGTGCAGGACTCCATTGTGTAAATTATTTTCACAATAATAATATTTTAATTTAATAATTAGATCCCAACTACTTAGTTGAACGCAAATATTATTATGTAAATATTATCATGTTCAATGCATTTTAGTTTTTTTGTCCGTTTATACATTCCTATATTGCGAAAAATTTAATGGCTATTTATAATTTTGCAGAAACTGTAATTTCAGTTTTTTTGTATGCGAATTAAACAATTACGTGACACGAACGTGAACAGCCGTGCGTGATCGGGCGTGAGTGCTAAAATAAAATCGTGAGCGTGAGTGATCGTGAATCAAACGTAAAAAGTCGTGCGTGATTGGTCGTGATTACATTTTTAGTTCCGTGACCGTGCGTGATCGTGAACAAAAAGTTACTCACGCGCCCACCTCTAATCGCACTATCGTAAAACTCGAGAAAATATCTCCGCAGTGAATGTGTTAAATATTACCGCGGATTTGAAATGAATTTATTTTAAATTAGCGCCTTAAAGCCTCTAGAATAATAGATAAATAACAGATATAGCAGATTTCAAGCAAGTAGACAATTTCTTACAATAAAATGAGTTATGGTACTGCATACTACTTTCACTATTTGTGAAGTACAAATATATTGATATAAAAACAATTTAGCATACCCATAAACGGGCATATTTATATTTATTTATCTATATTGTGCAGAGTCCTTTTTCTCCTACTTCGAGTAAAGAGCTAGAATTTCACCTGGTTAGTGTAAGAGTTAGATAGTTAACGTATTGTAAATTGTCTAAATGTTTATATTGTCATGCTTAATAAATTTTTTATTGTATTGTAAATACTGTGAGTATTTATTTATACTAATGATGTTTGAAGAGTTAAATGAAGAATTCTTTCTGGGTCAAGTGGTCGCAGCTGAACGTTGTGTCCATTCATATTATTAAACAAGCAGTATAAAAATATTTTCAATACTCAAAGTTTCTATCTCGTTGTAGGCGTGTATTCGCTGAGTGTTTTCCTAGCAGGCCAAATAAAATACGTCGAGAGCGCGCTGTCAAAACTTATGATGGATGCAGGCGAGTGCTTGTGCTTTCCTATTTTTATTTCAGATTTTATTTTTCTTGTTGTGTCATTTATAAATATGATGTGGATGTGGATTTGTTGTTTTAAATAATATGTTTTCGAGTTAATTAGAAATGACGTGTAAAATTCTTCGCATGCTGCTTTACTTTAAAAATAATTTTCGAAACGTTTCAAGTTGGAAATACTACAAGCATGGTTTATTTAGAGTGTCAATCTAATTTTCGTCATGTTTAACTTCTTATTTATGTCAGAGTTAATAACATTTTTAAAGTAAGTAACATCACTATGAAAACATGACATTCAGAGGACCATATGTAACAAATACACTTGTATATTTCTTCACGAGACCGAAGATATACTTATAAGTAACAATAAAATTGAATAAAGAAAATAAAGAAAATCTCTTCAATTTTTTCTATCATACGAGCCTAGAGCCAAGTTGGTAAGTGCTGGAGGGAAATTCCTTTTTCTTACGTTGATAGACACTAAGGACTATAAACCCACAGAAAACGGCACACCTTCAAATAAATAAGGTCGTCCGGTGTCCCACTGAATAGAATAAACTATTATTTCCAAGTTTTATTGAACAAATTAATAAAGGTACAAATACAAATTTGGTTAGCACAAATATAAATCTATTAGTTTTATTTGATACAACAGAGCGAAGCAGACGTACGATTTTATTCAGTGGGTCTGCGGATGACGTCATTTATGTGAAGGTGAGCCGTCCTCTGTTGGTTTATAGTCCTTGGGCAGCCACCACTAGAGAAAGCGTCGAGCTACCCGGCACCCCTTGTAGTTATTGTCTGCAACAACTGCAGGTTGTTCCTTACAAAGAGTTTTTTCGTTTGTTAGGTTTTAAAATACCGTCTTCTGAGCAGTGTGCGTTCTGCTGTATAAAGCATTTGGGATCCTCCAGATGCTAAAGAGAGCATACGGAATTACGGAAATGAGGCGCTGAAAAAATCGACTGTGTACGAGCGGAACAAGCAACAATTTCGCTCAAGGCCAAACTGTAAACAAAGAAATTTAGTGGAGATGCTTCAACGCCTACGAGTTGCAATCAGATGAAAACGTTCTGAAAATTGGACGGGAAACAATTGATTTTTGTTGCATGTCAACGCTCCAGTATATCGCTCCCTGATGGCGAAACGTCACTACGCTAAGAAAAATGTCACCACACTGGATCTGGAACACCTCTCCTATTCTCCCACCCTTGCACCAGCCGATTTTTACCTACCCTCATGGCTTAAAATAAAATTAAAGAGACAACGTTTTATTAATCGAGTAGAGGTGATGGAAAATGCGACGAAGTAGCTGAAGGCACTTTCAGAAAATGGTTTCCAGGAGTGGGGTGTACTTTAAGGAAAACTAATTAAGAATGTTGCACCTTTTTTCAATAATATTTTATTGACCAATTCCGGGAACATGTTGACGCTACCTCGTATAATGTCATTTGTTATAGCCATATTTATTGTATTATTTTAGTTGCAGTCATGTTAAGATCAAAATTGTTCGTTTAATGCGGGAAATGAAAAGAGGTAGCTAAGTTTTTTAACGAAAAATTTGACGTATTCTTCAATCCAAAGCAAACTTTCTTTTCTCTTCATTACATATTATTGTATGTATGTACTTATAAAAGGAGTCACGTGTCTGAATGCGTTAATAAGTGATCGGTTGAGGTTCTGACGACCTGAGTTGTAGAATCGAACGTAGACGAGTTCGATCATTTCAATTAAAACATAAACAGAAACCTTTACCTAACGCACAGAAGCATTACGGCTCATATTTGTTTACGGCTACTTGGGTTTCGTGGACGAACTTGTATACACCGATAGAATCAGACCGATGTCAAACATGAAAATTCTTTTGAGCGAGAATGGTAACGGAGCTTTTGTCAATATATCAAAACTATTATTTGTTGATGAAACTCGCTGATATTTACAGGAAACGTGTAAATTTAACTGAAAATCATACATACTCAAAAATTTGGCTAAACTTTAATTTCCATATGAAAATATATGTCTAACATCTAAAAAGTAAGGTTGGACAATTGTAAAAATGCCAATATAGTAGCCGTAACCCTAGAACCACAACGTGAAATTTATGTTACAATAACCACAACGTGGCGTCGCCACGCCTGCTTCAGAGTTCACGAGTACGTAACGTAACATAACATATCATAGCATAACAAAAAGAAAATATGAATGTATATGTAAACCGATATAATATTTCATAGTTTTCGTAAGAAACATAACTTAAGAAAATGTAGAATATGGCAAAATTTTATTTCCTTACGGATACGTTATGTTAATAGGCTATGTTCGGACGCGTTTGTGAGTCGTTATGTACCACATTGCAAAACAACAGCAGAATCGCTGTCAATTCAGTTTGTGTTTGACTTTCAAGTTGCTGTGTTTGTGGTTTTTGTCAAGCTAACATGTATGAAGCATTATTAATTTTTCTTGTCGAGAAATATTCATTACTTGAAACTATGAAACCATCACTGACTGCTTATGAGGTCTGTTAGAAAAGTATCCGACCTTATTTTTTTTACGAAAACCTGGTGGATTTGAATCTTCGTGCACATACAAGCCGCATTTGAGAGGTAATGTGTAGTGCTCTCGTCAGTTTTTCATTGCAAGGAAAATGACGGAACGACTGGAGCAGCGTTATTGCATCAAATTTTGTCTGAAACCGGGCGACAGCCAGGTGGAAACCAATCGGAAGATTCAGACGTCACAGTGAAAGCATTCCACGTGACCAAGACCAAAGAAGGCCCGCCAAGTGCGCAGCAACGTCAAAGTGATGCTGATTGCTTTCTTTGACACCACAGGGTCAAACAATCACCAAAGAGTACTACAGAGATGTCCTCCGTCGCCTACGTGATGCTGTGCGGCGCAAGAGACCGGAGTTGTGGTCAACAGGAAATTGACGCCTCCATCACGACAATGCTCCAGCATATTCTTCGCACTTGATTCAGTCTTTTTTGGCGAAGAACGGGACTCCAGTGGTTCAACAGGCTCCTTACTCTCATGATATGGCCCCTTGCGATTTCTGGCTGTTCCCCAAACTCAAGAGGCCATTGAAAGGAACGCGATTTCAGACAAGAGAGGACAATATGGCTGCAACGACAGCCGAGCTAAACTCCATTCCGAAAGAGGCTTTCTCGGAATGCTTCCAACAATGGCGGCACCGCTAGGAGAAGTTTGTGGAGTCCGAAGGAGACTACTTTGAGGTTGATTAGGTTTCCAACGCTGCAGGTATGCCAGTTTTTTTTTCCCCCGGCCAAAGGTCGGATACTTTTGTAAGAGACTTCGTATGTTATGTTATGTTATGTTATGTTACGTTATGCTATGATAAGTTATGTTACGTTGTGTAAACTCTGAAGTAGGCAGCTCATTATCACACTTACCTCTAGGAAAATAAAAACTTTGTTAATCATTTACGATAGTTTTACTTATAAGTAATAATTATATATAAAAAAACAACGAAATATTAACATCAATTAGCTCGTAAAAAATTGAAACATCACCACTTTTATTGGCGAAAATATCAATGAGTATAACAAAAAGTTATTTCGAAAATTAACCGAATAAAAAATAATTTTTCATAACTTTCATAAATTATATCTATTGTAGAAAAGAGTTCTTTATTTACATTTAATGCAAATTCTGAGACGTTGTTCAGCACATAAATATTTATTGATATGTTAGATAGTCTAATATCGTAGAATAATTGTGTAGCGTTCTGAACAATCTGAACTCGTCTAAACACTCTTTACTCACTGTATACAGAGTGTACTGAGAAACTATGACTTTGGCTTAAAACAGCAATTTAAATTTTTGCTGGTCGCGGGCAACACCTCGTGATTCTAGGGTTAAATGCATGTACGTATAATGCTGCTTACAAAGTTTCTTCATTGATGACCTATATACAATAGTGATCAACTGTTGTATAATATGTAGACTGTTGCCTAGGCTCTGACTAGGGTTGTTGTGCCACATATGTATGAGGTAGAGATGGTCTTATCAATACTTGGTGCGTATCGATACAAACATAATATCGGTAATATCGATACATAAATTTATGGTGACAAATCTATGTAAAATATGTTAATAAGTGTGATGTTCATTTATTTTTATTAAATTTGAATTAGTGTTATTATAATATAAATATTTCTATTTTGCAAAATATCTCACAAAATGTATGTATAAGTACATAAACAGATAATTATTTAAATAATATGAAAATAAAATAACAAAGAGAATTTTTGGTAACTAGAAATAATGTTATATCCATTTTTTAAATTTTTAATAAATGGATTAACTTATAATTTGAGAGCCAGTGATGCAAATGACCATTATATTTATTTTAAATTAGATAATAACAAAATTTCTTATTATTTTTTATTAGTATTGGATTTCGATAAGAACATCGATACTTAAAAGTAGTATCGATCCAGCAGTTTTCTTTATCGTATCGATGCTGTATCGATATTTCGTATCGCTAAGGCCATCTCTAGTATGAGGAGCTTATTTTCAAAGTGCAACAAGTCTTTTATTGTTAGAATCCTATGTCCAGATAGAGATAGGGTTACATTCCCCAAGTAGGTAATTGCCGTTACATTTGATTTTCAAAAAGCCTATATTTAGATTAATACAGATTTAAAATTATTGCTTCTAACAGCATCAAAGGAATATCAAAAACAGGTTTTAATAAAAATTTAGAACACATTCCTTTGTATTTTGAAAAGAAACTTAATGAATGACGTATTTTACAATTAATATATTCGTTTTCTTAGCCGATAGGAGCGTAAAAATATCTACTAATTTTTCCTTTTCAACGCTAACGCTTTTATTAGTGTTCAACTATGAAGCCTATCCCACGCGTTACTAAATAAACAATGATAAACGTATAAATCAATGTACTGATTTTCTCTGCTTCGCTAGTATCGCTAATCTTAATCTTTTATCACTGCTTTAATATAGGTAATTACACCCAAAGTCGTACAGGTGGCGTAGTGCGGGTTGTACACAGTGTTGGTTTAGATATGGAAATTACTTCTGCCCCCTGATTGTGTTCACGAACTCAAATTCTCAACTTGATGTAAAGGATGATATTTAAAGGGAGCTTTAGGTTTATTAGAATCAATATAGATGAAGTAAAATTCAAGTTTGGCAACGTATCCTAAAATGCAAAGGTAATGTAGGTATAGTCAAGAAAATTCACTATGTCGTGGTCAGCAATAAAACTATAAATGTCGCAATTCTAACAAAGCGGCATATTGTCACTGTTTGCCTTATAACTTTGGATGTAACGCGCAACGGGCTATTACTTGCACCGCTCTGTTGAAAAGAAGACATGCATTGATGCTTTATCAACTTGCTGTGTACCTATAGTAAAATAATCTTACTGTTCCTATAACATAAATGCTATTTTTGTTTGAAATAATGTCTTATGGGAATGAAAACTGCGTTTCCAAACAATACTTCAAACAAAAATAGCATTTATGTTAACAAACAGTAAGATTATTTACTATACTGTAACATGGAACGCCCGCCGTCGCCGCAGAAATGAGCGAGTGTCTATTTACAGCGATGACGCAATCGCGGTAGCAGCCGGGCTACGTAAACAAACTAGTCGCGACGTGTTTAATTACTTGCGGTCGCCTGAACCTTTTGTGTTCATTGTTATTATGCGGTCGAACATTCTAGAGCTTTTCTAGAAGGTAACGGCAGCTGTATAAAAGGGACGCAGCTATATGCTCGGGAGTTGGTTAGAGTTAGTAACATGGAGAGACATATAGAGACATTCACATAAAGTGTTAGTGAGAAGCAAAGCAGTATCGTAGTGAGCGTAAGCAGTCGGTGTCGCGTAGGTACTTGGGAAATTACTGGCATATTGGGATAGCTGTGGATGTGAATACTCGGTAGTGTTGACGAGTATTGGGAAGCTAGGTATACGGGAACAGTAACGGCAAGTGGAAGTGAATACTCGGCAGTGGTGTTGAAGAAATGTCGCTTACGGATAGTCGGTTATACTGAGGCTGTGGAAGTTAGACAGAGAGCTACATATATAGACAGATAGTGTGGTGAAAGAGGTGATTTCTGTTCGAGCAGTTGAATATATACAGACGCTGTTGAGTCAGTTGAGTATATAGACGCTGTGGAGGTCGGTAGGCGGACAGTTGAACGTGATATAAATATAGTGACATAAATATCGCTTAAACAGTCTATAAGAGTCTGCAACAGACCGGCCGTCTAAGATTGGAATGCGTAATGAAATAAATAATTAGTAATATCGCGGAAATAAGTAGTAATGTTAATTGATTAATGTTAGTGTTAGTGTTATCTAGTTAATTATAGTTTTAGTCATAATTAGTTTTAATAATTATTTAATATTAGTAATTGTTATTATTTAATACCTTTTTAATAGTTATAGTTTACTAAACCTTTGTTCTAATTAATAATTGTCTAATGTTTACACTTCACCTAAATAAATAAAAACGTTACAATACTATACTATACTACCAACAGAGCGGTGTAAATAATAGCCCATTGGCATCCAAATGTTATAAGAAGGCAAACAGTGGCAATTGCGACACACTCAATTTTCTTGATTTTACTGCGGTTGTTCCAACTGTGTTGTACTCTAACGGTATGGTCAATTTAGAAGGGGTAAATTTGAAATGGAATAAAAGATACATAGTTGAAGAAGATAGGTGTGATAAGACAAGACAAGACTTACCAGCCGCGTGTATGGCCGCAGAGCTGTGTAGAGAGTAGGCGGCAGCCGTGAGGTGGTCCATGTAGTGGGGCGGGAGCCGGTGCAGGGCGGGGTGCAGCCGCGTGCCGCCCCCGAGCTCACCGCCCCCGGCCAGCGAGCCGCCGCCACCTGCACCGCCACTACTGCTCAATCTGTAAATCAAACAATACATTACAATCATTATTACAACCAAAAATACAATGAAAATCAAATTAAATCGCTACCATGGTACCATAGACACCTCTTGAAGTTGAGGATATTGAATGAATTCGAAATACATATAGGTATAGTTTATAGCTCAAGATCATTTCTTTGACTTATGTAATCCCTGTAATTTCGACTACAATAACGAAATCCGCATATAGTGAACGTATAACAATTGAAAATAGGTTTTACTTACAAGCTCTTTCGGTTCACAATAGCTTACACAACGACTATTGGGATTTTCAAATAAGAAAACGCTAACTAGCGGCGACTATTAGAACTACAAACAGTGGTACACATTTGACATTTACATGAAATTACAACTTATATAACTACAAAAACTCTATTATACATACTTGAATTATATGTAAAAGATACTAACAAATGAGAAAATAATACGAACACTAAACACAATTGACAACAATGCTACGCTTATAAATGTCAACAAAAAGTGTACCATTGTTTAATGCGATCAGCGCCATCTCTTAATACTTGAAAATCTCAATACAGAGAATTGACCTGAGAGGTACTCATTGTTGAAATTTTCTTCTTAAAAATGCCTTGCAAGAACGACCTCTAACAAATTGTTTCACTGGATACTGTTATTCGAGGGCCGTATTCTACTACTTGCTGATGAGTTTCCATGTGATACAAATATTTTTTCATACACACCTGAAGAAATACAACCCGCTCAACTCACCTGTAAAGAGAAGCATTTAGACTATTCAATTGTTTTTAGACAACGATAATGAGTGAAATGGAAAACAGAATTATGTATTGCGTTATTGATATTGCAATATTAACAAGTACGGCTCTTGCAAATATACCTAGAAAAATCGGTACGAATTGTAAATTTGCCAGGTCAATTCTCTATATAATCGTCGTGTAAGCGATTATGAACCGAAAGAACTTTTAAGTAAAACTTATTTTCTTTTGCTGTAAGTTTACCATATGCGGTTTTTGCAATTGTAATCGAAATTGTAGGCATTATAGAAGTCGAAAAAATGATCTAGAACTACTCTATACCTAAAGTCCATTCAAATGCAACAAATGTATGAGGATGGCACGTGATTTTGCTATTACAGGTCAGACCAATAAACTTTTAAATAAAACTTATTTTCTTTTGCTGTAAGTTTACCATATGCGATTTTCGCAATTGTAGTCGAAATTGCAGGGATTGTAGAAGTCGAAGAAATGATCTAGAACTAAACTATACCTATAGTCCATTCAAATGCAACAAATGTATGAAGACGGCACGTGATTTTGCTACAGATCAGACCAATAAACAAGCACGGTTCGTATCAAACACCCAGTCTTATGACAACAGAACCAATCACAACACCAAGCAGTTGACCACGTGCTAATCACAAGCTGATCATTGTTTAGATGTGGTGACTCGGATTTGAATGGACTATAGTAATTTGTCGTTATTATCAAGGCAATGCACTGGCTGCAAGCACCGGTTCCAATATCTGCATCCGGCGCCAGCTAAATAAATAATGCAAAGTAATAATTGCTTACTTTATGCGCTCACATTTATTACAATTCATTTTATTTGCAGTAAATTGAAAATGATGAGTATGGACTTGGCTATTTCCCGTATTTGAAGTTGCGGTGAACTTATGTTAAAGCAATTTAATTAACGAAACGTAATTAAAATATATAATTATCATGAAATATTTATTGAAATATGTGAAAGTGTAAATCAATAAAGATCTAAGTTTCCAATACAACACTAGGAATGTCCATTATTTCTAATCACGAATCTATTTCTGAATGAATGTTCATATTTTAGTACTTTCCTTTTATAAATAATACCTAAAGTTATTACTTAATAACCAGCCATGCCGAGATATAATTAGTTTTTCAGCTTTATGAAGTTTTAAATAATTTATATGAAGTCAACTGCATCTAATGAATTATTTACTTGGCTATTAAAATATCATTAATTATATCTTAGCATTAAAATATATAATTCTAGTTCCTCAACTTCAAAGACAACACTAAATCAGTCTTATAAATGAGCTAACTACTAAACTACCATAAACTTCGAATGAACACAAATTATAGCACAATTATTCAGTGCAGTGGAATTCAGTTCAAACAACTGTTCTTATAATAAAACACGTAAATTAGATAGAAATAACGCACCTACTTTGATCTTCTAAAGCAAGAAGACAAAGACATGACGTAAACATGCAGTTTATTGGCTCTTGTTCTAATAAGAAATGTTACTGAGCTCTGTCAAATAACCTGTCAACGGCTACAGGCGATTAAACGCGCAGCATCTCGTAAAAACAGACTAAAATCAGACGCGCTTCACTAGTTTACAATTATAATAAAATAAACACTTGGTTAAACTTACAATTTTGACTTTTTCACACTTTTCAAACAATAATAAACACACACTTTTTTCTTCATTTATCTTCAAAATATAGCGCTGGATTCTTTACAGAGAATAAAAAGTGTGGTTTCATATATAAGAAAGAAATATTTGTAATTTGGGATTATTGTCTCATTGGTCTTATTATGCAAAATAGAAATGAATATATTATTGGTGACTGGTGAGTGGAAATTAAATATACAATTAGTTTTATTGTATTTAATATAAAACACTTATTTGTAACAGATGAATGCGATTTTTTGTCGGTTACGCACTTATTTTATTCTGTATTATTAACTAGTCTACGGGAACTTTTTGACCAGTTTATCTTGCTTTCTACGGAACGGTACCTTATATATATATATATATATATATATATATATATATATATATATAAACATTTGGCCTTATATTAATTAAAATATACCTTATATGACATGTTGTATGCAAATATTATCATCTAAATTTGATGATCAACATTACATATTGGATACGGTGGTGGCCTAAATATTGTTTTTCTTAGGCCCGGGCCGGCACCAGACAGCTAAACGAATGTGCTAAAACACTATCATGGTTCCAGGATGCAAACAGTAGAGGCGCGACAGTGCTTAAATTTTATAAAAATGGTTTAAGTCACCTTTGAGTCAAAACATTTTGCAATATTTTGAATTGTAAAGTCACATAAGTCATCACACATGTCATTGAACGAACGCTTTAACATCTTTAATTATTTGGTAATTCAATTTGTAACAGTTTATAGTTTTAGTTATAGTGCCATAGTAGTGATTTATTTCGTGGTTTCTCCGATCTTAAAGTGTATTAACTGTGTTTATTTTTTGTCGTAATATATAGTATTGAAACTCAATAAGCTGATGTACATTCGCTGTGCTGTTTGATATAAAGTGCCGTGCAAAGAAGCAGATAGACGATTACTTTTATATTTAATGATGAAATGTACCATTTCCAATACCCATTTATCTTACATATAAACAATTATTAAAATAGAATTATATGTCTGTGTGACAAGTAATTTCAAATTTATTTAGTAATGAATTTTTAGTTATTGTTTTGTGATCATTTAAAATATATGTATGTACCTATATTCAATAATATTCTTATTGTCTTTTATTTTAAAAATTACAATTTATCTATACATGACATGTCTCATGTATCACAAACTACCAAGCCATCACAGTGTGCGTTAGTTCATGGAAGCAATCTGTAGATGTCACTATTTCGTATTTCGAAAAATACATTGACTGTACTATCTGTAGTTGAGGTGACCGTGGGCCACGGCCCGGTATTACCAAATTATAAGAAAAAATCTGATGTGGCCAGCACATTACCTTCCGTCAGTTCTATGTATTTTGTACAAATTCCACACAGAAAGTTTCTTGCAAAAGATTTCATATTTCCATTACATTATATTCAGTCAGTTCTATGTATTTTGTACAAATTCCACACAGAATGTTTAGGTGCGTGAACTTGGCACATAAAGTGTGGGTGCAAATTCTGAAATTTTGCAAATATTTTGCACCTAATTTGCACCCTACAATTTTTTAAACTACCCTTCATTAGTTCAAAAGTTATAAACAATTATTTTTTTGTGCTAACTTCACGCCAGCACAAAAAATATTCGGAATCAAAATTTTTATTTACCAATAATTTGGACCCAATTTGCACCCATTTGCACCATCAAATTTTTTTTGTTATCTTTTTAAACAATAAAGTTATTGACACTTATTTTTTTAATTGCCAGCACGAAAAGTGTTCAAATTTGATAATTTTTTAAATGGAATAATTAGCACCCAGTACAACAAAATTTGCACCCTAAAAATTATTTCCCTATCTTCATTATTTGTAAAGTTATAGACAATTACATTATTTTTCTGATAACTTCCCACCAATGTAATTACAGTGCATCAAAGTCATTAATTATGGATTGTTATGAGGATGCAAAATACGAAATTTATTTATTACTATTAACTAGGGTAGGGTACAATTTGCACCCTAAAGATAATGTCATTTCAACCTGTATTTATTTCAATATTAACGTTCAAACGTAGGAGTATAAATTACATCGATATATATTGCAACAATGCCATTTATTATAGATTTCTATGAGGGTGCAAATTACGAAATTTATTTATTTATATTAACTAGGGTAGGGTACAATTTGCACCCTAAAGATAATGTCATTTCAATCTGTATTTATTTAAATAATAACGTTCAAACGTAGAAGTATAAATTACATCGGTATATATTGCAACAATGCCATTTATTATAGATTGTTATGAGGGTGCAAATTACGAAATTTATTTATTATTATTAACAATTTGCACCCTAAAGATAATGTCATTCCAACCTGTATTTATTTAAATAATATCGTTCAAACGTAGGAGTATAAATTACATCGATATATATATTGCAACAATGCCATTTATTATGGATTGTTATGAAGGTGCAAATTACGAAATTTATTTATTATTATTAATTAGGGTAGGATACAATTTACACCCTAAGAATAATTAAATTTAACAAGTATTTATTTAAATAATAGCGTTAAAACCCAGGAGTATGAATTAAACATTCAATCGGTATATGTATATTGCAACCATGTCACTTATTATGGGTTGTTATGAGGCTGCAAATTACGATATTTATTTAATAATATTAACTAGGGTAGGTTATAATTTGCAGCCTAAAGATAATGTCATTTCAATTGTATTTATTTAAATAATAATGTTCAAACATAGGAGTATAAATTACATCGGTATATATTGCAACAATATTATTTATTATAGATTGTAATGAGGGTGCAAATTACGAAATTTATTTATTTTTATTAACTAGGGTAGGGTACAATTTGCACCCTAAAGATAATGCCATATCAACAGAGTTGCAAAAAAAATCTACGTCTACAAGAAAATGCGTGAAATAAGTGCCATAGTGTTTCATTTTTTCACCCATTTGTGTTGAAAAGAGTACTTCTTTTCACGCTTTTATTGTATAAAAAAATCCACACTTGAACAATGAAAACTGTAATCTTTAGTCATCTTATTTTATAGTCCTCGAGATAGCACTGGTGGTCCATTTAAAATACCCTGTATACACATTTGATATGAAAACTTTATTTCAAAATGAACGAGTACAATAAACCAGTTTCCACACGTGTTCCAAAACAAAGATCAAGCCAGAAGAAAATTAAAATGACCGCATTCTAACCGATTTATTTTCGGTCAGTTAGCGATGAGTCAAATCTCAGCTTCGTTTCATTCTGTCAGTTTGTGGTTTCTTTTGGAATTTCCTTGTACTCATTCATGCCTTCTGAAGCTTAACACATTTCTATTTCTTTTCGTCGGCGCGGTGCGAACCTCAGAACATGGGTTCACATTTCGTCCCGTCATCCGTCATCTGTATCCTGATGCGCAAGATCCCGTTCCGAGGACTAAAATAACAGCAGCAGACGCGCCGGAAGCGGGATGGCCAATGGGGCACTTGACCTCGTAAATTTCTGCAGCCTTTAGAAGGTGGAAGTTTATTTTAGTTGTGTTTATAGTTATATAATAGCGCTAATTAAAGCCTTTCGCTTCAGGAAGATGTATACAAACGAAATAGTCAATAGTAACGGGAAGACCGATTCACTGTATCCTGAACAGACACTCATCACAAAGAAGAGAACTTTTATCTGTTTTATGTTGTTAGTTTCAAAAAGATTCTTTTTCTAATAATATAATTCAATAATACCAATGATTATGGATGGTATTCTAAATTAGCCTACTTGAAATTGAAACAAGTATACCTAATTAAAAGAAGACCAATAAATGATTGAAAAGATCACGTTAGAATTATTCAGAATAAGACTCAGATCATAGCGTTTAGAATTTTATTTTATATATTTATATGTTCAAAGTAGTTGCCTTCAACAATAAAACACTTTCCTTCCACTTCTTACAAGCTCTCAACGAATCTTCTTTCTGAACGCTATTAGAATAATTTATGGGAGACTTAAAACTATGAGCTGTCAAATTAATTTCGGGTACTTAAAAACTGTCAAATTATAAATCAAATTCGAAAATGCACGGCGTACCTAATTTTCTTATTCTCAATAATTCTAGCCTAACCCTCGTAACAAAAATTCTGTGGTTTAATGCAAGAACAACTAGTGCACTTAATGACTGCAATTCCTTTACAGTTAGACTTTAGTTGTTCTTCCGTATAAAAATATAGGCCCGTATTCTTACCTCTTGAAGTAGCGCTGCTTCGGAAGTAGTGATTTGTTGATAATAGGTTACATTTTTTTATAAATTAAATGTATAATATTTGAAATACGTGGTATTTAGAATTTAATTTATTTCTTTAATTTGTAAGATTAAAATTGACGTTTGACAGTTCAAGTAGCGATTTTTCGAAAGTAGCGCTACTTCAAGAGGTGAAAATACGGGCTTTAGTGTTTTTAGCCGATTACATAATTACAAGTATCACTATAATTATTTATTATGCTAAATAAATAGTTGTTAATTTAGCTACCCAATGCCACAAAGAAACATTTGTTTGGTGGCAGTTAACGTGTTAAAAACTAAATTTTATTTGCAACATATAAATCACTCTGAATTTGATAAAATATTATATTCATAATCACAATCAGTTAGTAATCTCGTATGGCGATTTGTGTATTTTTCTTGTATTTTAATATTTGTTAATTAGCTTACCCATTCAAACCCAGCATTATTTTTTGTTAAATACGAGTAATCGAGTATGGAATTTGAAGTATGTATGATAAACAACAATAATCCATATACTATACAGAAGAAAAAAGTATCATTAACATTTCTTAAATTTCGAAATGACATATTTTTCTACTTTTTAAATGTGCCACTGCCAAATGATGTCCGTGATATTCTATTAATATATGAATATCGTTTAACATGGACACGTACAAATAGTCCGTAAAAACTATAATACATTTTGACAAAAACTAAATAGGCTGTTAGGCTAAGTCAGCATTATTTATTTACGGTTGAATAGAGAAAGAAAATTTTATCGTCCATTATTCTACGTGGTGATTTGTGAGCAAGAAGAAACGTATCAAGGTGCTAGAAAAAATCAAACAACGGAAGTATGATATGAATGCATGCTGGTTGTATATCAAGGCCTACTGCGTTGATGTGTCACTAATTTTAGTCAATGATGCGTTGAACTCTGGAGAAGTTACGAGACAAAAATAAATCCAGCAGCACTAGCGCTAGCGCCGCCGTCGTGCGAACTAACGTTGTTTACGCGCCGACATTCATGTCGTAAAACTACGCCGACATCACACTTTATTGCCGATATATCCTATATCATCACATTGTTTCCACATACCCATAAGTTAGATAAATATAAGAAAAGGAATTCCCGACATTCGGAGGCACAAAAATCGAAAAGGAAGAAATTTCAATAGCAAGAATATCAAGAAATTGTTGTAAAACGATTGAAACATTTCATTTATTTATTATAAAATTCGATTCTAGTGTAAACTGTAATTAGAACTTTATAAATATATATATATATATATATATATATATATATATATATATATATATATATATATATATATATATATATATATATATATATATATATATATATATATATATATATATATATATATATATATATATATATATATATATATATATATATATATATATATATATATATATATATATATATATATATATATATATATATATATATATATATATATATATATATATATATATATATATATATATATATATATATATATATATATATATATATATATATATATATATATATACCTACCTATCGGCTGGCAACTTTTTTTTAAACAGGAAAGTAAGTACAATGTTATAATTTTCAAATAGGTAGCGATATCTCTACCTATTAATTTTCGGAAAAAAGTTATTCAGTATTGAAAACTACGCCTAGTGACCATAAAGCAGTAATTTCAAAAAGCCCCACAAAAAGAAGTAATGAAGTCGCAAGGCGTCAAATCACAAAATTTTGTAAATATTGGCCAATTGATGTTATAGGTAGGCATTTCTGGAGATGACGGCTAATGGAAACTCTTGATACACTATATCAATTATTTCTCGCACAGAATGATACGTTGCGCCGTCCTGCTGGAACCATATGTCACTGAGGTCCATACGAAACAATCATGTTGTGCTAACGAGCATCAGTTATCGTTACACCGGTTCTAGTCTCATGTTCATTTTCATTTTAATGCGTTTACACAATAATAACGCATTCTTCTCCAGTGAAACTGTCCACTTTAACCGAGGGGGTAGTTACGAAGGATATATGGTGTACACAAGAAGGAATTAAATTAGGTATTTCAGGTATTACTAGAGAAATCGAAAAGGAATAACTAAGGAAATACAGGAATTACTAGGAAATATCGAGAAAATAAATGTATTATCAGGGACATACGGGTATTATTAGGAAATATTTGGGAATTACGAAGTAAATATTTGGGAATTATGAAGGAAATATTACATGGGAGTTACAGGTATTCCTAAAGAAATACTGGTTCAAGGAAATACAGGAAATATCAGGGAAATACGGGAAATATCAAGGAAATATCAGGAAAATACGGGAAATATCAGGGAAATACAGGAAATATTGGGAAATACTCGTTGTGGGAATTACGGTGTACAAAATTTCGGAGCGTGACTACCCCCTCGATTTTTACTAATTGGAACAATGACAGATTACAAATGTCAGTTTCGGAGATAACCAAATAGAAAAAAATCTGATGTGGACACCACACGACTTCCTTGTACGCAAGACTAATATGAAGTATAGACCCAATTATAAAATTTCACTTATTTGACGTAATTTGACATTAATATCTATTTTTTATTTATTTTTTTATTTTTTTGTCCTTATCCATAGCAAGCTTCATTACAAAAACCATAACATTTGATAATTTACTTCATTTCCATAGCTATCGCTATTTTTAGGGCGATTTCAACATTTTCATACCTAATTTCTGCCGTTACAAAGCATGCAAAATAAATTTATCTTAATAATGCAGATACAGAATTTTAAGGTCCACAACTTTTATGTGAAACTTATATTAAGTCCTATGTTCGGCAGTGCCAGTCACCAGTCACCAAGTCACCATCCTGTATACATTTATACAAAAATTTATTGATCGCGCTATAATGATAATATATTGTTCATATCCTATGGTTGAATAACTAATTATTTCACTACAAACTCATACGTATAGAGAAATGAAAAATATTGTGGCTGTACGATTGAGAATGTGATTTATGTCCAATTATTAATGGAAGCGTTATATTACTCAATGGAAACTAAAGCCTACACTATACTTATATTAAAAATCAGATAACTAATTAATCTTCAATTTTGAAAACTTCTTTTAAGCTATAAAATCTTAATGATCAAGATAAAATGGCAAGAAAAAATTCTTCCCACAAAGTAAATCTCGTTGACGATTTGATATTATCTTTTTGTTAGAAATTTGCATACTTAACTTATCTATTTTCGTGGCTATTTGATGTTATCTATAAGTAATAAATAATTTAGAACCTCGTTCAAACAAGTCAATTAAAATTTTAATTTGCTAAAGCGGAAAATTAAGTAATTAATTTTGATTACCAATCAAGTTTTATTGACTCCATTAATTCAACATTAAACTTCGATTTTACACAATTTATAGCAATTATTATAAATTTCTATTAAAACTACAATTACCATTAACTTGTTTTATATTCCACATTAATCTGAAACCATGAAAAAGTTGATGAAGTCACAGTGACTTTTTACAATTTTTTCCCGCAAGTTTTAAAGATTTTCCGGTTCGGTTAACTTAAATTCCAGCAGCCATCAAAAAACAAATGAGTAAAAAGTCGAAAACAACTGAGGTAATATGGTATAAATCACAGTATTTTATTGACGTACATCGATGGGAAAAAATGCAGTGATGCTGAGATCGTCTTCTGAAGACTATACAGAAGCTCGGCAGCTAATAACCTGCTGATTATTTGTAGCGGCTCGGCAGAAGTGACCATGCTGTTGTCGGCTGCTAATTGGACTGTTTTTACTTCGCAGCGGAGCAGTATGTTGTCAACGTGCAGTTATGTCCCAGCCAGACAGAATACGACAATTTTCGATGTTGCTGACTTGCTTATGGCGAAAGATGTTAAGACGAAGGCACGAAGGGTTATTACATGTAAAAAACATTGAGGTTGAAAAATTCTTTCCTAATAAAATCGTTTTACAGGCAAACTTAAATCTAAAATTTATTTGCAACTTAAATATGGCCAAAATCACACTGACTTTGATAAATTATTTTATTCCCAATCAGTAACTTCGTATGGCGATTTTTAACATTTAAAAAGTTGAGAAGTTAGTTATTATTAAACTCATTTTTCAAGAGGACCAGATGTTGCCATTTCCTAACCTCAGGGCTATTTCTCGCTCCGAGAGATCATTACATATCACTGATATGTATTTATATGTATACAAAGCTTCTTTACATTTGAAAAGAAACTAATACAATTGAAAATAATAAAAATAAATTTAAAGAGAACAAAATTTAAGGTTAGAATCTAACTGACAGTTTATGTGAACAAGGCAATATAGCATTTGTTTATTTATTCGACGTTATTATTATTAATATTATTATTATTATTTAGTATATACGATATTAATTATTCATTATTAATTTTTGATTGTGAATGAAATAGTATACACAAACCTTGGTGAACAGTTTCATTACCTACGTCTCGGGCTATAAAGTTAACCACGCTTAGTGCTTTAGTTAGCTATCTTTGCCATTAACAGCTGAAACACTTTCCACATCGGTTAGTTAGTAATATATTACTGCCAGTGCTATTGTCAGATTTAAATGATTCATTGCTTCTGCTGAATTAAAAACTTCGGATTAAGAAGGATAATTACTGAGTTTACATGCAGTTTTGAAACCGTTCAAAACGATTTTAGTTTTAATAAGCCATGTATACAGTGTCAAAACGGTTTTGAGGTCTCATACCAAAAGTAAAATTCATTGGTTTGACTTGAAAACTAGTTTCAAAACTACTCATGTAAACACGAATTCAGTTTCGATATTGCGCATGGCGTACCCAGCACAACGTTTCTGCCGCTATGTATTACAAATAAATATATCATCACGGCTTATTACCCATTGCTGGGTGTGCCAATCTGCTTTGTACACAGATATCGGTAATGATGAAATATTTGCACCGTGCGGGCGCTTTCCAGGCGTTACCTCACGGGCACTCATTGCTGGCGTGGAGAGTGCACCACAGGGGTCAGTTTAGTGCCATTTAAAATTCGAAATATTCGGCGTCGGTCGGAATCGAACCCGGTTCCCCGGGTATGTATTACTATCCCAAAAATAAACTGACAGTTGTGTAATTGGAATAATGGCAAAAAGAAGTATCTAATTTGAAAATTAGAATAATTAATGCCCGGTTGCAAAAACATTCATCAACGTTTTGTTTAATTAACGAATCATCATAACGACAGCAATGATTTAAATCTCATAAGAACAAGGAAACTGATTCATATTTGTTCATTTTGATGATCAGTTAATTAAACAAAGCGTTGATGAACGTTTCTACAACCACCGGGCATTAATCAAATATAAAACAATTGTCAGTAATTAGATTTCCACTTCATTTTAAGACTTAAACTGAAGGTGAGAAGCGACGCGAACAACAGTTTTAACTTTCAGTTAGCTCTAACCAAAGGAGGCAAGAACAATTTTGCAACATAACCGTTAGTTATCACTAAATGTCACTTTAACTAGAGGTGGTAGAAGCGAGCCTAATTAGTTTTATAGCTAAACGATTTCAGAGATCGTAAAACCAAATCAAATCTTGCTTTTATCAACTCCTAGATTTTTCTAAAAGAAATTTCAAAATCACAATTGTTAATTGTTAATCGGTCCCTTTAATATGTTAAAGAGTCAGGAATATTTGTTGTATGGTGCCCGGTTAGTAAGAGTGATGTTGATAGAGTGAGTGATTATTTTTGTGATTAATATTATTATTAGTGTTGTTCCGGGGGAACATGCGTGATTTTATGTATGTATGTTATTATCTTTACAAGTTGGTGATAGGCAATGGAATAGTGTAATAATTCTACATTATTTACTGTAAGCAGTGTAGTTATGAATGTCATAACATATCAAGAAACAAAAGTATAATGTATGTATGAATGTGGTATAAATTAACACGAATATACATATATGTTAACTCCACCAGTTTGTAGATTTATGACATTTAAAGTGAGTTTAATAAAATATATTATCAAATTTGTGTTTTCATTAACTGTAATACATAGTTACCGGTTCACTGGAAATTCACAACAAATAATTGTTAATTGTTCTTATTTGCATGAAAATAATAAAATAGTTTATTAACCCAGTGACCATAAAAGTTTTTACATGCAATAAAATAAAATGAAACTCTATTCCTACCACAAGGCATTTGCGGTTGAATAATAATTCATATAAAAAGTCCCAACAATATGGCATTAAATATTTATTGGCAATAACTGGCTATTTCTACAAGTACTGGACCAGTTAGTTATTAACTCGTCCATGTGCACAATATCTACGGTATGGGTTATTGGTTTACGTTTACCGAGCATTTGCATGCAAATGTATGATTGACTTTTATGTAGAGATATAAAATTCGTTTATGATTAACTGTCGATATGGTTGGGTATAATAAGTAGATTGCCCACTGAGTTCGGCCCTGGACGCGCTGTAAATAATGCGAGACGTTTTTATGAACTGGTCTAACTTGGGCAGCGCGAATCAGCTTAATAAGGACACCGAACCGCCGAGGAATTAAAGTTTCATGACGTTTGATTAAATTTTCACTTCGGACATTAATGGCTGCACTATAGAACCACAAAAATAACTCATTAAACGCTTTATTTAACACAACAATACATTATTTTTAACCAAACAACCATCAAGTATTACACAATCCAAACATAATTAATTATTGAAGAGGGTGCCCAAGAATAATAACATTTACTGTAACAAAAGTTAGGCGTGATAAGTTGGCACCCCCATGTAGGAATTGAGAGAAAAAAATCTGGAGTGGCCAACACAATACCTCCCGCCATTGTACCGCTCGAGACACAAAAAAGATTAACTTAATCTTTATTTTTGAGACCCCATGGGATCTTGTTGCCGCGAACCTAATTTGGGGAACCGGGGTTAATCCCGACCAACGCCAAATATTTCCAATTTTAAATGACACATAATTGACCCCTGTGGTGCACTCTCCACGCCAGCAATGGGTGCCCGTGAGGTGACGCCTGGTAAGCGCCCATACGGTGCAAATATTTCATCACCGATATCTGTATACAAAGCAGATTGGCACACCCAGCAATGGGTAATTAATAAGCCGTGATGATATATTTATTTATTTACTTATTTTTGGATTAGCGAATTTTACTATAATTTTGGCAGTTTATTTCTTAAAATATAGTCTAATCTAATCCAAGTAACTACATTTTTGATAATAAAATGAAGATTAAATTTTAAATACCTGGATAAAATAGAATTCTCTAATCCAAAAATGAGAATTAGCGTAAACTTTTTGGTGAATCGTTAATTTTTATTAATCTAAATACATACCTACATATTTACATACGCTGGAAATTATGTATTGATTTCCTTTCCTATTGTTCTATTTACATTTTTCTTTTTAAAACGTTACTATTATTAATTTGAAATGATTAGTTCTTTGACAGTGACATTTATGTCAGTTACATACATTTGAATAACTGCCAAGGAGTATTGTATGTTTAAAGCGTAGGCTCCGGGATTTAAATTATAGAAAATTTTATAAATTTATCCATATAATATGTAGAAAAAGTATTAATGCAAATCAGTAGAACATTTAATAATCTTTAATTTTTATAATGTCGAAAAAATAACATTTAAAGGTATTTTTCGAAGAAAAATTATTTTGAGCTTCTAGTAAAGTGCCATTTCCGGTTATCCGATTTACACCAAAATCTACTGGGCTCTTTCCATTATAGAAAAAGTTCGAAATACAAGGTTTCAAAATTTTCTGAATGTTAGTATTTGAGTTAGAGTGGAGGATCCACACACACATACACACAGACATCATCGGGAAAATGTTAAAATTGAATTGTAGGGACCTTAAAACGTGGTCATTTACCAAAATCTCGATATCCGATTTTTAGCACGATCCCTATATCTCCCTTACCAAGGGTAGCGGGAGGTAAAAAACTATAACATAATTTTGCCCAGTTTTGTCCAACTTTTTCTTGCCCAGCCCCCCCTATTTTAATTTGGTCATTCCTAACCCCTTTTATAAAATCGGTAAAATTCGTCACAAATGCAAGGTTAAGTATGGTGTGTTTCAAGATATTTGCAAATATACCTGCCTTCGTAATGACGCGGTACACCGCAAAACAGCATGGTATGTACGATCCTATGCGTCAGGGAAAGATTAGCAAAATTTTGGAAAACGATCTACATCTCAAAATCCCGCTAATTAATATACCTGGTTTTATTTATAATTTGTGAAAATTTGGTGTAATGTCATATCCTTTGTTCTGTATTTCTTAAAATTCAAGTGAAACACTAAATTCCACACAAATATTTCATGTGCTGGATTTCAAATATTTTGTTACAACCCTGTCATGTTACCCATCAAGCCCACTTATGAAGCCATCCGCTGCGTAAGTCGATGCAGGTACGTTTGCAAATATTTTGAAACAAACTATATCTACCTAAACTATACAACAACTTCTGGGCATTTTTAGTATTCAAGTTTTGCCAGAAATGGATTTTGTCGTTGGGATGCTACACCATAGAAAATCAAGTTTTTGATTCATGAATAATGGGGGGCTGGGCAAAAAAATAAGAGTTGGACAAAACTGGGCATAGTTTGGACAAAATTATGCACTTCGTATAAAAACAAAGGACAACACTTACGAACGTCAAAGTCAACAAGAAATTATTGTAGCATACATGCATCAATCGAATACAGACATTTTTAATTAAAAATGACTTTAGGTCTTTCTCGAAGGAAATAAGGTAATTTATATGAACTGATATTGGGCGAATGAAAGGATACTTTTTTAAAATTAAGTTTTAACAAACTTTCTCAACTTAATGACATATTACTGTTTAAATTTTGTTTTCCACGGCCTACCTGATTTTCTTATTCTAATTATTTCTAGTTTTATGAACAAAATGTTGTGTCGTAAATACTTTTTGTTGAATAATAAAAAACTTAAAAATGGAATTTAAACTCCTATAAATTTAAAACGATTTAAATGCTTCAATTATACACTAGATTATGTTCGATTTTTAGATTGGTCACAGTAATTATTGTTTTACGGTATTTTTATTTTATAAATGTATATGTAACACTGTAGCGACAAATTTTAATTACAGTATTCATTTAATTTCAAAATTCAACAAAATTTGCACTGTGCATTATCATTTTAAACAGTTATTTATCTCATTTGTAAATATGATGCGAAAGTTAAGTTTGTTAGAGAAAATATGGAACTGACCAGAGAGCATTTTCGAATTACGATTTATAATTTAACAGTTTTTAAGTCAGTCTGAAATTAATTAGACAATTTTTAAACCCTCCAGTAATTAGATTGACAGCTTTGGCAATTTTTAAGTCACCGGAAATTACTTAGAAATCATTCCAAAAGAAGATCGGTTGAGTGCTTTTAAGAAGTGAATAGGTACAGCTTTTTTAAAAAATCGTAACAATGAGTAGATTAAACTAAAGACATGCATTTGCATTTTACAAAATAAATTTCTTATTCTGTGTTGCTATATGTCACAAATATCTATACAGTATACACACATACAATACAGGGTGTTTCTCGAATATGGGACACCTCGATTATTTTCTTTATTATTGGGAATAGAAGAAAATCAGTCAAATTAAAGTTGTAGTAGATCGAGGGTGACATTCACTTATTGAAGAAGAAAATTTTTTTAACCAGTGGTTCTCAAACTATAGTATAAAGTTACATTGTATTAAACGGGATGCTATATATTTTTTAGGCTCATTCGATAGACTATTTTTTTCTGAATTCAACCATGTAATCATTTTATATTCTTACATAACTACAAAACTACAACTACAAAATCGTTTAAAAAATGGGGAAATTAATTTACAAATCAAACATGTCAATGGTGTACCAAAAATTGTGCAGTCGTCGGAAAACTAAATAAGCCCAACAGTTGTCCTATGTCTATTTATTGTTATTACCAGAATACCAATGGTCTTAATTCTAAGTGTACCGAGTTTTATGTTAATTGTTGTGTTGTCTCTTTCGATATAATGTTTCTCACTGAAACTTGGCTTACAGATTCCATACAAGATAACGAATTGTTTACGTCGAACTATAACATAATTCGCCGTGATAGAGATTTTTCTTTGACTAAACGTTCAAGAGGAGGTGGTGTACTATTAGCAATCAGAGAGCATATTTCTTTTAAGTATTTAGATTCATTTAATTTCTCTAATATTGCTGCCCTAGTCGACTTTTGTGCATGCCGCTGCCGTCTTGATAATTTTATATTCATTGTAGGTGTTGTATACATACCACCTGATATATCCAATTATGAACTTGTCATGTTTTTAGATGCTTTAACTGCATTCCTAATCAACGAAAATATAATTCTTGTTGGTGACTTCAACCTACCAAATCTCTATGAAGAAACAATAAACTGTCGTAAATCATCTTCATTTCGAAATTTTTGTAATGCATTAAATCTTGAGCAGAAAAATACTATCAGTAACTCAAATGGAAGGAAATTAGACTTAATTTTGTCCAACTTTTGTAGTAATCTTAAAACAGACAGATATGACTTCCCATTAGTTAACGAAGATAGGCACCATCCTGCCTTATCATTTCAATTTGATATCCCTAGTTGCAATAAAGTTATCAAATTTCAATCGGCTTCCGTCGTAAATTATAATTTTAAAAAAGCAGATTTCAATAAATTATATGATGATTTATGTAGCACAGATTGGTCATGTCTAAATCAATGTCAACATGTTAATGAAGCTGTGGATATGTTTTATAACATATTATATTCAATACTCGATATGTCTGTACCCAAACAGATACGTAAAACTTCTAAATACCCACCTTGGTTCTCACCTCAAATTAAGTACAATCTGAAAATAAAGGATTTCTATAGAAGAAAATGGATCAAAACCAAAAGCGAATTTTATGGCAGCGAATTTAAGAGAATGAGACATTTAGTAAAATCCCAAATTAATGATGCATACAATAATTTTGTTCAAAATGTGCAAGCTAACATAAAATCGAACCCTTCTGACCTGTGGAAATTCATTAATTTGAAGCGCGGTACTACTCGTATTCCAAGCAATCTTCTTGATGACAACCAAGAGTATAACTCGCCTAAAGATGTTGTCAATGCATTTGCAAATTTCTTCTCAGGTTTCTTCTCTCCAAGTTCATTGAATGTGATTCACAGTGATTGTAGTAACAATCAATCATTTCAGTTTTACAAGGTTAATGAAGACGATATCATTCCGTTGATGGCTTCTTTTCCAAACAAATTTACTGCGGGTGAAGATCAAATACCGAGTTTTTTTGTTAAAGACTGCAGATTTATCTTTGCCAAACCCCTTGTCATAATTATTAATTTGGTAATTGGTACTAGCGTTTTTCCAGAGAAATGGAAACGAACAAGAATAACACCTGTCTTCAAAAAAGGTGATAAATCATGTATCAGTAATTACCGTCCAATTTCCATCTTGAATAATTTTGCAAAAGTTCTTGAATTGGTAACATATAGATGTCTTTATACCAACACACGCTGTTTGATATCTACGGCACAACATGGATTTATGACAGGTAGATCTACAATAACAAATCTTGCCTCTTTCTCACAATATATCTCTGAGGTGTTAGATGCTAGAGGTCAAGTAGATACTATCTATACAGATTTATCACGTGCTTTTGACTCCATCGATCATAGGCTACTACTAAATAAAATAACTAATTTAGGTGCAACTCCGTCTGTCGTCTCATTATTAAAATCTTATCTGGACAATCGAGTTTGCTGGGTATCGTACAATGGTTTCGAATCATATAAATTCATTGCTATTTCAGGAGTACCCCAGGGCTCGAACCTAGGACCACTTTTATTTAACTTATTTATAAATGACCTTCTTACATCAATCAATTGTAATGTCCTAGCTTATGCCGACGACATAAAACTCTTCTCACCTATAAATACTCTTAATGATGCTTTTCAACTACAATCAGATATTGACTTTTTAGTTCATTGGTGTATTGAAAACAAATTAATATTAAATGTAAATAAATGTTGCACTGTTACTTACAGTCGTAGAAAGCTTACTTTAGAGTATTCCTATAAGATGCAAGATGTTGTATTAATGAAAAACAATTCCATCAAGGATTTAGGTGTCATTTTTTGTACAAACTTTACCTTTCTTGAACAACTAAACAATATTAGTAACTCTGCTAGCAAGACTCTAGGTTTTATAATGAGAGTCTCTAAATATTTTACTGATATTTCGGTTTTAAAATCTTTATTCAGTGCATTTGTCTCGAGTAAACTGGAATATGCAAGTTTGATATGGTATCCTTCACATGCTTATCAGTTACAGATTTTGGATCAAATCCACCGTAGGTTCCTAAAATTTCTCTCTTTCAAAATCGATAAGGTGTATCCAGAAAGAGGTATAGAGCAGGAATCATTACTTCAGCGACATTCCATGACATCCCTTGCTGAGAGGCGAGAAGGTGCCGCTGCTAGATTCCTCAAGAACTTGATCAGCAACAAGATAGATGCACCTTTCCTTCTATCCAGGGTACCATTCCACGTTCCCAGGCTAGCATCAAGGCACTGCAAAACGTTCCATCTACCGCCAGCGCGTACTGACATAATGAAACATTCTCCTATATTTCTATGTTGCAATGCAGCTAATCTTTTAATTGATGATATTTTCATCTAATTTACATTTATCTTTTGTATTAAATATTATTATTATTATCTTTTTAAATCTTTTTGGTACCCTTTCGGGTATCGGGATATATACTTTTTTTGTATGTTATATATTTTTGTCCTATAATTGGCTACTGTTGGGCAATAAATTTATTATTATTATTATTATTATTATTATAACAAAAATATTGAGAAAAATGCAATTGCAATTTAAATAAATTTATTGATATTTTTCAATAAGTTAAGCCAGAAAACAAATTGAACTTAATTTAAAACGAAAGAAATATTTGTTAATAACTTAGATATAGCAAGAATAGGAATTATACTCTAAATAAATCAAATTGGCAGATAAAAGTAGCAGTCTTTGTTTTTCATACATAGCCAACTGAAAAATAAATATAAACAAAATTTATTTAAATTTCAATTGCATTTGCTAAATATTTTTGTTATGTAAGGATATAAAATGATTACATGGTTGAATTCAGAAAAAAATACTGTTCAAAAATATAGTATACAATTAAAAAAAAATTATTACGTTATGTTATAGTTTGAGAACCACTGGTTAAAAACTTTTTTTTTCTTCTGTAATTGAATGTCCCCCTTGATCCATTACAACTTTTATTTGAATGATTGTCTTCTATTTCCTAATAATAAAGAAAATAATCGAGGTGTCTCATATTCGAGAAACACCCTCTATATATACAATAAGTATTAAACTATTTAAAATAGAAAGTGTCCTATTGTCTTTTGTATTTATTTCTTTGAAATATCGCCAGATTCTATCTATAATTTTCACCATACTTAAAACTGTACTGAATCCTGAATTGTATATACGAGAAATATACAAGTTCCAGCATGTAGATTAACCAAACATAACTTACGTAGAGAAGTGCAGACGCATGTATGTCATCTGCGCATGCGCAGGGTAGCTTATGAAAGTTACATGAAATTTAAGGCTTGAAACTTTTATTTTTGAAATTTTTCTATTAAAACTTTCAATATGAAACTTTCAAATGGCACATCACTACGCATATCTAAATTTATTTTATCCTCTACGTTATTTCTGAAGTGCAAATATCTTCATTATCCGTACCTCGAATTGGCAAATCGCAAGATACACATAATTAGCAAAAAATAGGTTAATGTCGCCCAATAATTATTTATGTGAAGTGAAACAAGAGAAGTATATTTAAAACCATCGTAAATGTTTACAATAATTTTACCGGCAAGGTGTTTACTTTTTATCTTTTACAAGCAGTGGATCTCCTAATTGGTTGGTGAAAACAGTGCCGAATCCAAAATATTTCCAAATTAGATCATTCTTTATATCCCGTATAATGCTAATAAAATAAGAAAAGTCAGAGGGAAGAAGATGAATGTCACAAAATGTGTATTTTACAATACACGAATTTGACAGTTTGAAACTTTATTTTTCAAGTAAGATACTGTATTGAATCTTAGTCCAAAACTCAGATTGGACATTATTGTACCTACAGGTGGGTCGAGTTTCAACTTTGTATGTGAGACCTAATAGAATTTTACCAGTCTGACCGAAACTACTAAGCAAAAAATGTTTGGATCGTCATCCATTTTAGCTCCTGTAGACTAGGACTGTTACCGCTTTTCCCTTCTTTAAATATACCCTTTGAAAGCCCCATCTTCAATCTAAATTAATAGGACCACTCATCTCATTTTGCTATAAAATGGACATTCATCCTTTTCTCCCCTGGCTCTTCGATATTATATTCTCATCATGCACATCACAAATATCGAACAACACAATCAGATTCCACTGTAAAGAATGTAAAGAACTAATCTGATGATAATATAAATACTACAATGTCATTAACCTGTTCCGAACAGAAAAACTTGTTTCTTTATCTCTGTGTTTACTTTTAATTAATTATAGCAAATCTTTAAATGCCGCCTGTCGCTTACACTATTAATTTTCTGTTATAATCCGAGTTGAACTAGGCCTTATTAGAGCTCTTTCAAATTGAATGATCTCGTTGTCATTTATTATGAGCATCAGCTGGAAATTCCTATGTCCGTTTAGTAACTCTGCTTAATGATATTAATTGCTAATCAAAGATTACTAAAAGCATCTCTTCTTAACTAATTGCTAAGTTTCAAACTAATTCTTTAACATGATTACAGTTACAAATAGTGGTAATGATACCCTAACAGTAAATTGACAGTTTGGATATCAGATAAAAAAATTCTATAAGTTGTTTTAAATATATAAGTTGGAAAGCTTTTAGAAACAAATTTGTCGTCTACTTTCGATTTGCGTTTAAAACTTCTTCAATCAATTTTACTCACACATTTCAAATATAAGAACTTATTGATTATTTGTAAGGGAATTTTTCTTTATTGCAGTGATTCTTGTAGTGTATTTTGAAAAAAGCTGTGAGTATCTTTAAAATGATGTCTGGCCTCTATAAATTTACGTAAAGCAAACTGTCACATCCGGAAACTAAAACGTATTATTATATGAAATGGCTTCCACTTTAATTTCTTTTTAAAAACGCCTAGTCGTTTTCAAAATGATAGGCGAATTATAAAATGAATATTTGAACACTTTCGCTTCTAATTTTTCCTAACATATCTTAATTAGAGATTCATGGGTTTGGCTTGGCTTGTAAAAGCTTGAAAAATTAAACCAAGCCTACCGTTCACAAAAGCTTCATTTTTCAAGCCAAGCCTTCGACTGTCAAGTTAGCTTGATTAAAAACAAGCTTTTTCAAGCTTTACATAAGAATTGTTGACGAGGTCGATAAAAACGTAATTTTATGGTGCTAACGTACTTTTATTTTGCTTCGGTCGGCACAGTTTTGTGGATTTCTAAGAACTGGGGTTCCAACAGATTAGTTGGCTTCAAAAATCAACTATAAAGAAATTTATAGTTATAGAATTTTTTTAAAAATACACAATGGTAATTTAATTGTATATACTCAACATCGCAAGGTAAATTAAGTGACAGACTATATATGATGATGTTGATGACAAATATCATAGTTGCATTTTGTTAATTGGTTCGCAAATGTTTAGTTTTTTTGCCTTTGTCAGCAATGGATTTACAAATTTTGTTATTTACGTATTTCCGAACTACATAGAATACAGACGAGAAAGCTTCTGCTTCTGTTACAAATATTTCAATACTATTTTTAGCACAACCGGTCATTGGCTCAGTCCCTAATCTCCCCCTAATAAAATCACCTGTTTGAAGCAGGTATAATATACAACAAAAATGTGATTCGAAAAAGAGAGTGTTCTCTTTTAAAGATTTCCTTGATTCAAGTTTCATTCTTCATGAAATAATAACAAATAAATACTTATACAATCACGGTTTATTAACTAATTTTGAGGGTGTCAAACTGCTTTTATTCGCAAATATCATTAATGATGAGCTTGAAAGGCTTGAAAAAGCTTAAAAATCAAGCCAAGCCTTAAATTTTTAAAGCTTGAACTTTTCAGGCCACGCTATGTTTCCATCAACCCAAGCCAAGTTTAACATTAAAAAAAGTTTACTTTTCGAGCCAAGCCAAGTTTTTTTATTTCAAGCCAAGTAGCTTGGCTTGGTGAATCCCTAACCTTAATTTAATTCATCCTAACTCGCAAAACTCACGACTAAAAAATTCGGGTCAAATTTGCGTTATGTTTTATGTTAAAATATGTTTAGAGGACGTTAACTACTTAAATTTGAAAATTACTATAGGCATTTTATAAAAACGGGGATTTTGTAATATACCATGCCATATACATAAATGCATTCGAAGCACTGTTTTAATTTGTAGTACGTTTTCTTTCAGTACCCTATTGAAGTAGTTAACTAGTTAGTTAAGGGATGTAAATGCCATAAATTTCTTGCAGAGTTATGCAGGTAAACATGTACAATGTGTCCACTGTAAGCGGCCACCCACTTATTTGAAGTGATAGAAAGACGGTTAAATGGACAAGACTGGGCGATATTATACGACAAATTTAACGGTGAAAAATGCAAAACATCAAATACGCGACTTATTCAAGAAAATAACATTTTTTTAAATGTAATACCATATTGAAAATGGTACCATTTAAAAGATTTTTTTATCTGAATATAAAAGTTCAATATCACTATGCCTTTAAAATTAAAAACAAGAGTGATTTCAAGTTGAAATTTAAATATTATATTTCTATAAGTGTAAGTATTTAAAAAACAAAGATTAGAATATAAATTTTAAATAAAACTGCAGTGGTCGTTATTGCTTTCTCTTTTGAATAAAACATTTAATACTTTATATAAAGTATATTTTGTTATTTCATGCCTGGCTTTAGTTATTTATATAAAACTACTGTTTTAAATTTCATTGATAACATATCAATCTAATTATACATGATAAATGTACATGTCGATAGCGCAACAATAATATTAAATCAACAAACTTTGCAATGTAAATAATAACATAAACAACTTTTGTTTCGTTAGCAGACGAGGCGCCCCTGCTCTGTTTAAAGCACAAAGAATCAAACTAAAAATAAAAAAGAGAAAGATAAACGTGGACGTTTGTTTGAGTGCGTTGCATAGGCCTCAGCCGCAGCCGAATTTCCAAGCAGCTTTATAGCTTCCTCTCGTCTCAGTCGGTAATTACGTTTAGAAACAGCCGCAATTATCGGCCGAGTTGTCTGGCATCGGAATGGCATCATTAACATTGGGCTACGGCTACGCGTAAGCTGTGAGGCTAGCTAACCCTTGGAAAAGACTGCCTCGGGCGTACGCACTTGCATTCATTGATAACATACGATGATTAAGCACTGGAGATATGATGAAGAAATTAGTTATACTTGATGGACTACCACATTAGCATTTTTTATCTATTGTTGACTTACTTTTGTTGTTTTTTACTTGGTTTAAAGTTTTGTCATGATAATGTAATTAAATAAAGAAAAGAATTTAACTTATTATTTATGTTTTTCTTACATATTTCGTTACAGAAAAGAAAGTATATTATTTTTATCGCTTACTCAAATACATCATAACTGTATTTCATTTTAAAAAAATATCAGCTATGTAGACAAAAAGTAAGATTGATGATATTAGATAACATGACATTCACGTGTCATTATTTTCTGTTGAAACACATACCTACAAGCATAGTGAGTTTATTAAAATGTCATAACACAAAATAAATTAAATTATTCACATTGCCTCAAATATCCTTTATCCTGTTGATGCGTAAAATAATTGATTCGTAAAATAACAGACAACTGTAGATAGATCTTAATTTGTGTAACAATTTTTGAACTAAATACAAATGTACATCTCGCAAACATTGTAATATATGAACCTCTCGTCTGCCAAGTTACTATAGGTACTTTATAAATTTAATGACATAAACTCGTATGTATATTCTTTAGATAATTTCAACTAGTTGTTGTAACCACTTCAACTCATAAAATTTATACAGAATATAAAATGTCTTTAACAGCTGCACAGTAAATAGAAAAACAAATAATTCATATTCTATGAAATGTTTATATAAATACACGAACTCTTTTATAAAGTTAAATCTCAGTCATACAGTATTTTTCGTTATAAAATCGATGTTTTGGTATACATACCTTTGTCAGGGTAAGAAAGATCTTGAAATTGATAAACATAGACAACGTTTATCTCGACGTTTGAAGTCGCTTGAATTTAATAAATCCCTTTTCAATCTTCGAAATAAACGATCGAGATTAATATTTCAAGCTGCTTGAAATTGTCAAGTCAAGCCTATAAAATAACAGGCTTGGACTTATGAAGCGGCTTGACTTCTGTCGAAATAAACAGTGAAGCTTCAAATATGAAACTACGCTTGCGCACATCCGCAATAGGTTGGAGCGTTGGATTGTTATTAAATTAATATCTATCATTTGTTGGATGTTTGCATTTTACCTCATTTTATAAAAATCGCGACATAAAATTGTCAAAAAGCGAAATATTTGGAGTAATGAAGAAATAAATATTTTTTTAAGGATTTTGAAAGAGAAGACAAATAACAACATGACAATTTTTAGATTTTGGGGTTATATATCCAGGATGAAATTAGATCATACACCTTTCCCTGTTTGTCTGCATATCGAGTATTTAACTATCTCTTTTACGAATTTAAAGAAGATTGAAAATAACTCAATCTTATTTTCAATCCGCTGAGATAAACCACTAGGATTTTTCAAGTCATAATATACTTGAAGCCACTTGAATTATCGAGAAAAACGTAGTCTAAGACGATTGAAGCTGACTGAATTTAGTAAATCCCTTTTCAATCTTCGAAATAAACGATCGAGATTAATATTTCAAGCCGCTTGAAAATGTCAAGTCAAGCCTATAAAATAACAGGCTTGGACTTATGAGGCGGCTTGACTTTTGTCGAAATAAACAGTGAAGCTTGAAATAATGGAACTACGCATGCGCACATCCGCAATATGTTGGAGTGTTAATAAATTCATATCATTTGGATATTTGTATTTTACATTATTTTGTAAAAGTCGCGACATAAAACTTAATAAAATTACCCAAAAGCGAAATATTTGGTGTTATGAAGAAATAAATATTTTTTTAATGTTTTTGAAAGAAAACTCAATAACAACATGACAATTTTTTAGATTTTGAGGTTACATATCCAGCATGAAATAAGATCATATACCTCTCCCTGTCTGTCTGCTTAATCTAATATTTAACTATCTTTTATAGTCGATACGAATTTAAAGAAGATTGAAAATAAATCAATCCTAATTTCAATCCGGTGAGATAAACCAAGTCATAATATACTTGAAGCCTCTTGAATTGTTGAGATAAACGTTGTCATAAATTCATTCATCTACACATAAATACATTCGTTTAAAGTAACGTTCACTTTTACAAACGACGTACAAAAATTGACAAAAACCATATCGACAAGAGAATGTACGTGGTTTTTACGTTATTATTATGGCTCAACGAATAACAAATGAGACTTTCTACATTCTACAACTACAAATTGCTTCCAATTTAGATGTTTTTTATTTTTATTTAAAGTGTAGAATCTCTTTTGTTACAATAAACTAATCAGTTATTCCCATTAATGTTAAATTAACGAATAAGTAGTTTCACAGATCTTTAGCATTTGAAAAATTGCCCTTCCAACATCCACACACACACATCCGCACATACATCCACACATACACACGCGCACGCACACACATCGACATCATCGTCAAAATGCTAAAATTTGATTCTACTTTAAACGTGTTTACTCACTACCTTTAGACATGCGATTTTTAGGATGACTAATACCTCGCTTACCGACGCTGGTGAGAGGTAAAACGTACAAAGATGCTGGAAGCGTAGTTTTTTTTAAATATCATCTACGTTATAAAATTCCCCTTAATGATATTGTTAAATATTTTGATAAAAAAAGTTGTGTACCTAAATGAAAGCCTCAACAGAGAAAATACTATAAACCACTCGTTACAGAAAGTAATTCAAGCACTCGTTCATTCGCCCACTCGCCGCTTCACGCTCGTGATCGAATTTGGAACTTGTGCTAGAATACGTTGCCTTCTATAACTTATGTTTTAATATACTATTCTCTGTTTCGGAATTGGAATGTCACATTCTAGCACGCATATTGGTGTTAAGGAGCTTAAGCTTCTTTAAGATTGGCATAACTGCAATAAATACATAAATATCTGGGCAACGGACAGATTAAAAAGCACACAACACTGTCACCAACCTAATAATTCTACCAAAAATTATGAAAACCTCAACAGAGAAAATAGATTTATAAAGCATACGTTACAGAAAGCAATTCAAAGACTATTTAGTTCACCCACTCGCAGCTGCGCTCTTGTGAGCGAATTTGTAACTAGTGTTAGAATATATTGCCTTCTGTAACTTATGTTTTAATATACTATTATAGGATTCAGCATTCATTAAATCAATGTCTTGTCATAAAACAAAAAAATACAAACACTTTTTGCACAATAATCAATGTAGGTATATGTGTACTAAATGCAGACACTGCAATGCATTAAGCCACGGAGTTATAATAGCAAGATTTTGAGAAATTTTGAGAAATTGATAAGGATTTCTGATAAAATGTTGAGTAGAATGTGGTAATTATTGAGTAAACAAGTAAGCTCTCGCTTCTCATTCCCACATCGTTCGATGCGCGATAGGACGAGCGTGAAGGGGCGTCGCAAAGGAAGGCACGTCACCGCGCACCTAATTGCACGTAATTAAAATGCCTGGTGTAGTGCAGCTAGTGCATGCTGCATGTACTTACTTGCACTCACACACGGCGAGTTGCTGCACCGGCAACCAACACAGCGTCGCCAAAACTTTCACCACCAGCACAACAACATTTTAAATACTAAAGTAGTACTAAAATTTTATGAGATGATTAAGTGGTCAACTGCTACGAAGTAATTGCAGTTGCAAATCATTGCAAAAGGGAAATTTTAAATGCTAGCAGAAGCTAAAATTAAAAGATTATACCGTGTCACTTTGATGTAAACGCTTTCTACATAAATATGTAGGTATATTCGCTTAAACAAACATCGTAAAAACAATTGCAAAAAGCAAATACACATCTATGTGCTCTCAAATTCGACAACAGAGTGTGTACATGAAAAAATGTTTATGAAACTGTAAGATCTTAATTATGTACATTGATGAAGGTGTAAGTGTATACCAAAATTTGAGTTAAAAAATCTGATGTGGCCAGCACATAACCTCTCGCCAGATATTTTACCTGGTTGTACGGATAAACCGAAAAATATTTTTAAGTACAAATACATATATTCATGTCTCACTACAAAATAATTCTCACATATATTTGCAAAATCTATGGGATATTTCAATATAAATAATGTACAACACATACATTTTCTTTATATTCAATATCCTGAAATTTTCTTTTTTTACTTTCCTTTTCTTTCTCTTTATATTTTACGTATATTCTTTTGCGTTGTTGACTTCATTTATTTTCATAATCTTTATAATAATGTACAAATATTTTTGACAGTGGCATACAAATATTTTTGAGAGTGACATTTATGTGACAATTACAAACATTTGAATTTCTTGCCTTGTAGTAGTTTATATCTGAGATTTTTTACATCAAATTATTTTATATGCATTTCTTTATCTCTAAATCTGTAGAAGATATAATAATGAATTTATATTTATCGAATAAATAATTTAACGTTCTTCAATATAAGTATTTACATAAATTTTCGATAAATAATATTTAGATGATTTTTTCCTTGTAGATACTACTTCCGGTTGTCCGATTGTTACCAAAATTAATCAACTCTTCCCATTATTGTTAGATTGAGGAATCCGTAGTTAAAAATGTCTTAAGTCTTTTAGTATTTGAGAAATCCAACATCCACACACACATACGGACATCAACGTAAAAATGTTATAATCGGATTCTAGGGACCTTAAAACGTGCTTATTCACTAAAATCTGGATATGCGATTTTTAGCATGAATACAATTATCTCTCTTAGCGAGAGGTAATAAAATAAATAAATATGTATATCATCACGGCTTATTACCCATTGCTGGGTGTGCCAATCTGCTTTGTACACAGATATCGGTAATGCTGAAATATTTGCACTGTGCGGGCGCTTACCAGGCGTAACCTCACGGGCACTGATTGCTGGCGTGGAGAGTGTACCACAGGGATTAACTTTGTGCCATTTAAAATTTGAAATATTTGGCGTCAGTCGGGATCGAACCCGGTTTCGCGACCTGACACTCAGGCACACGACCCGTTGTGTGTTAAAGAAGAATAAATTATGTATGGGCAATTATTGTTAACACCTAGTAATTAGAAATAATATATAGATACATTAGTACCTATCGTCGTTTATACAAGTTCCGGACATTGAAGTACTAGTATTTCGCAGAAAATTGAGAATTATAAATCATCTCAGTTAATTGAGTCATTGTTTAGTACATAATATATTTTACTTTTGTCGACAAACGATTTGCAGCTATTAGCTTTCAAGACAAATGGCATTAGAATTAGACATAGAACAATAAACAGTCCTTACTGGGCACATTGTTCTCTGAAATTTCATCTATGACTAAGTTTATCCCGATAGTATAAACCTGGTTAAAATTCGACCGAGTTAAATTTCATGGTTAATCCTCTACCATTTATCCCGCAATTGTTTTAGCGGATTGAGCGTACCCTATTCATCTTCAGGTGTAATTATCAAAAATATTAATTTAGTTTGTTATGTTTACTTAATTTTTGCGGTGGATTATAAACGAAAACTGAACAAGAAAAAGTATATATTATGCTCATTTTATTAACAAATTGCATCAAGTGCATTATTTTATCAAAAGTGGCGTAAAGACAGCTGTTAACGAAAACGTCTTCTCTCATTGAGAACCATAAATAAATGAAGTTCGCTTCAAAACATCGATCGGGTTGAACTTTTATTCTGCATAGCCAATCCAGTCGAACAAGCTCAACCCAATAATATTTAGGGTTGAGTCAGATCAACCCAGTTTCAACTGGGTTGAAACTATCGGGATAAACTTAGTATACCTATGACAGATTGGTATCGTTGAAAACAGTATCTGTCGACTGTGCGAAGAGGTCGAAGAAACTTTGGAACACGTAGTCCAGTTGTTACCGTAAGAAGCTTGAATCATTTTGGTAAAAGGTACCTCATCGGAAAACTGACTCCTGCAGCAGTAACTTGCTCAACGAAAATTCTAGAACCGCTACCAGAAAACTAAGTATCTTTAAATTTCAGTATGAAGTATTACTTCACCTGCTTCTGCTAACAAGCCATCACTCATTACGTATTAATTTTTTTTTAATTGTCTCCTATCTATTACTACTTTGGAATAGATTAATCAAAGAAATGTAAAACTAAACTTTCCTCATATAACGATAAAATTAATGATGTCTATATCAAAATATTGTATTTTCACGTAGTATTTTTTTGTTATCAGTTTGGAAACCACTGAGTATGGTAATCCTGTTGGTCGTGCCGTCCGGTCACGGGTGAACTCCTGTGGGTGGAAATGATATTGACTGCTCGCTCTGCTCGATCGAGCGATCGGCCAGGCCATCCACTGCCACTCTGCTCGCTTGTTATTTTAATGTTATGGTTTGGTTTGTTTTCATCTCTTTGATTGCGATATGATAACTAATCTGATGCATAAATTGCCAACCAAGCCAAGATCCAACGCAAGATTGCCAGTTACAACTGAGGGATGCTATTTACCAAATGTTTTGTATTGGTAATGGGGATTTTATTATTGTTTTATGCATTTATTCATGAGCAACTACGGGTTCTGATAGTCATTTATGCTGCACTGCAATCTGGGTCTAATGGATGTAACAAGCTTCATGAAGATATTATAAATGATCATAAAATTGACATCTAACATGCTTGTACATTTGTATAGTCGTACAATCTGTCTAATATTAGTATGAAATGGAATATAACGGTTATAAATAGAGGGCCGCAATTAAGGGTCGATTTTGTATACCAAAGAATAAGCGAAACTATTTAATTTTTTTTTATATAAAAATGTATAAATAAATAAAAATATATAATCATCATCGCTTATTATATAAGTGTGCCAATTTGCTTCTATTTACAGAGATTCGGTAATGACGATAGGTAGGTGTATCAACACTGTTGAGAGCGTTTTTCAAGCGTCACCTCTTGTGGATTCATAGTTGTAGTGAAAAGAGCACCATAGGGATCCCTTTTGTGCTATTTGAAAATTGGAATATACCGTAAAATGGGGATACTTGAAACGATTTTTACACATTTTTGCTAATAACTTTTGAACCATAAGTTGTACAAAAAAAGTAAAATTGTCATATAACATTTTATCAGAAATAAATATAACACCAAAAAAATATATTTTTCTATTGTTAGTATATTTTTAAATTATTTTAAAACTGTCTCATTTTACACTGAAGTTCGGGTTAAATGAGACAGTTTAGTTTTTGTCTGCAAACTTACATAATGATTTTCCTATATAGAGTTATCATGATGTATCTCTGACTTGAGTCACTAAGCTAAAAATTAAAAACTTATCACTTCGCGTATATAGGAGTTATGGCTACTTAAATATAAGACTTTTATAGTGTCTTAATATACATATTTATTAAGAAAAAAATAGCTTAAGCACTTACACATGTACAAAATACAAATATAAGAACAAAAAATTAGCTCTTCTAAATTTTCTATTTAGGGATGCACGGGGTACTCCATACTATTCGGCTTCACAATATGAAAGAATACCATCGGCAATTTCTTTTAAAGCAGCTTCCAGACTTGCTTCTATTCTACTTCTGGTAATCAGCGTATCGCTGTGACCCCAGACCCCAGTTGCCGCTTATGTAAACGAGGCCTTGCATTTCAATTTATCTTTAAAAATGCTAAATTTACTTAATATATTTTTTTTTACAAATCTATAAACATATTTCTAAATTTAATTTTTGCATTCTATTGTAAACAATATAGGTTAGAACCGGAATTTTCAGCTTTTCGAAATAATGTTTAGATTTAACGTGGCAACAGAGACTATCAAATGTTTATGAAAGTTGAAAAAAGAATACAATAATATTATAATTTTTTTCCACAAATACTTGCCACTTTTTCATTTTTTACTTATATCATTCAAACAAGTTACACCAATCCTAAGTAGCACCTGTCATGAAATTTCGAAAACTTGTCGTAGATAGCCATACCAGCGCAAAATTCAAAAATTGACAATTAGTCTCAAATTATACTGAAAGTCTCAAGTATCCCCGTTTTACCTGTACATCGTCAATTATAAATTTATAACTTTACGATTTTTGCAGTCTGTATCAAGAACAATGTAAAAGGCCTGTATAATATAAATTTAACATATTTACATATATATATATATATATATATATATAATCAAATTAATAGGAAACATTCCATGCATTTTTCTCACAAAAATCATTATGTAAGAGAATAAAAATATTTTATCACTGAATTCAGAATTAAATTCTCTAACGAATGAGCCAATAAAAATATATGACCTCATTTAAAATTTAAGTTAGGTCCCGTATTTTGAGACCCACTGGTTTTCTTTTCTTACCTTGTGAAATAGAAATTGTTTGCCATTTAACCGTCTTTGTAACTCTTGTAGTTCTCGAGATAGTAATGGTGGCCCATTTAAAATGAACACCCTGTATTAATAGGGGATCTATTCGATTATGGATATTTATATTTCAAATGTTTTATGTTCGGTTTAATGTTTATAGTATTAAAAAAAAAAGTCTTGATATAAGGAAATGTTTAGCATGTAAAACAAATTAAATATGCATAAATATACGGGTCATTTTATAGTCCATAATGAATAATAATTAAGTAGTAAGTAATAATCATTTGTGATATGTATGTAAACCAGAAAACAATTTTTATAATTGACTAAAAAGCATGGTGATACTTTCACAAATATTTATTTAATTCGTAGAATTCATAAATACAACAGGTAAATTTGTTGCCCACATACAATATTATCCAGTAATTGTATTTTTTAATAAAAAAAAACATTTTATTTCTTTAATTTTAGTGTATAAAATAACTGCTTTTACTATAGTTATGCTCTGTTCCATTTAAGCCTTGTCTCTAATTTCAGCCAATCAGAAAGGTCAAAACTATTCCCTATGCTCCGCAATACTGAATGGCTTAAATGGAACAAGGTATAAAACAGTTAGTGAAAAAAGAGCCACTACGTGTCATTTTTTCACTACTGTGTACTCATTACCATGGTTACGACTTAGGAATTATTTGCGCCAATAACTTTCAATTTTATAGAATTGCAATGTCAGAATTTTAATCGATCAATTTTCGTTAGGTGATGTTTTGAGAAAATATCACATACTGCTTTGAATCAACTGATATTATTTTAGAAGAAAAATACACTCACATATCAATAGAATATTTCCATACGTTACAATTGAACAACGGTCAAATAAGCCATAGTTATTTGGGCAACAAGTGTTAAAAAAATTGCGCGTCTAGCAGGCATACAATTTGGCGGATTTTCTTTTTGCAAAAGGAAAACATTTTAGCTCTGAATTTTTAAATATACCTTATGTATAATTTTGTAATTTTCTGCACATCTTTTTTATCTCCCAGGTGTCCGACTCTATTTTACCATTGCCCAGCTTACCAAGCCCAGTTTTCCGTCGCCCAGTCGACGTCGCCAAGTTGACAGTGTCATATTTACGAGTGAAGTGATTTATTTATTTAGTACCCTAGCCATACAATCAAATAGGTGAAGACATAAAAAAAGATAGGTACTATTTCACAGATAGTTATACATAATATCGTTCATGCACTTATGCATTTCCCCTTCCAAAATGATAAAATATTGGTATTAGAGTTTAAATTTGTAGGTATTGTATATTTATTGATACCCAAGGTAAAGAAATTATGTACTCTGGAAAATAATGTGAAATCACTACACATATACTCGTACATCAATTTCTGAGTCACCACTTTTTATTCTTGCACCATAAATAACTTCTTCAGTACTGACAATACTTTATATAACATTGTAGCATCATAAATTACTTTATTAAATAAAGGGTATCATCCATAATTTCCTAATTGCATACTTTCTATTCTGTAATTTACAACCAAAACGAAATTACCATATCTCCTTTGAGTAGAGTTGAAAGCTATCATTAGTATCTTTATTTACTCTAGTCTAACGTCCTTCCCATTCCGTTCACGACTACAGCACTCGTCAATTTCAATTAAACGCGTGGAGGAATACCACAGGGACACAATCCTAGAGACATTAAACCTCCTAATCAACACCTACTTAACATACTACATCTCCGTACGGGTTTCTCCTCGACCTTGCCTGCTCTGCTGACGATATACGAGAACACGGCGATCGACAGCTCCAGTGCCGAGGCGATAGTTAAATACTCGCTGCTAATGAAACGAACATCGGAGGACTCATTCATGAATATGCAACTGACATAGAAGGTTCCCACGCCAGGAGATCTAGATCTATGCTTTGTTTGCTTTGATTTGGTAGATGTCACTAGTTCACTGCTGAATCTTTAATGAAGGTAATAATTATACATACGTCTCTAAGAAGGCAGGACAAAAATTTATATAATTTTTTATGCATTTCAATGGAACAAAGTTGTCGGAGTACAATCCACAACATTATAGATTGCAATTTATAGTGATTTTGTCAGTCAGACGAACCGTGAAGGAAGGGTACATACATGTTTCTATGGGATTTTGATGAATAAGCACGTTAAGTCCAATGGAATCTAATTTTAACATTTTTCCAAAAAGACTTTATAAATACCTTTGGAATTCCAATGGGCTCCTTAAAGAATTTTTTTTTAAATACTGGCAAAACTGGATAATCTATTTTGTTCAATGTAACACAAGGGGGGTCTCCTAAGAAGATATAGACTCTGCTTACTTATTTTCCCAACGATGACATTCTACTAACTGGTGGACGCTTGGATGACTGGCGACCACGACTTGGTGTAAAGTGAGAACACACACACTTACACTTTGCACTCACTTATTGACTGATGAGGGAAGTTGACGAACACTTATACTTATGGACACGGATGTTCCTGAGGTTTAACTAAAGTTTTATTTTCATGTTAACAACTTATTATTATTCTTAAACTAGAAATAACTAAAAATAATTAATCAACTAAAAACTAAAGATGCCGATGCATCTTTATGCCAAATACTCGCGTTCGCGGAACAAGAGCCAAAACTTAAACTCTACGGCTCGTACAACGAGCACGGTTTTAACTAAAACGCAGTTTTAAGAAATGTCAAATATTATTATTAAATATTAATAATAAATAATATCAACTTTATCAAAATATGATTTTAAAGCAGAACACGGTTTGTATTCAAAAAACTTTTTTAAAAAAAATCTTCTTTTAAACATAAGGGCGAAATTAAATATTAAAATTTGAATTTGACATTTCTTACAACATGTTTACATAACAGTACAGACGTCTTCTTGACGAGACAAACTAAACTAGACTCTTTACATGTTTACTCCATAAGAGTACTAACCCGAACATCTAATAACTAAAAATCTTACCTCTTCTCTTCCATGAGGCTAGGGGATGAAGGGTAAAGGGCATCAAAACGTAGGGCATCCAAAGTCACGCACATATGCATAATAATTTCAAGACTTATCAACACATAACACATAAGATCGGTGACATTCAGATTAAATAAAAACCCTCGATAGGAAAAATGATAATTATTTCTAAACAGAATTTTGACCAGCAAAGATAAGAAGTTGAAATATTATTCCTGAACTGTAATTTAGGAAAGTGTATAAAAAGTTATTTATTTATCTGTTATTGCTATTACCCTCGACTTATCACATAAAACGCGACTTAAAAATTTTACGTAATAAGAGAGATTGAATTCTTAATGTTCAGAATTTGGTGTGTGACGTAGCATGCCCTCATATCAGTGGTCGATAAACATTTAGTTCTAGATGGTACAAATTTTTCATGTTCGCATAGCTGAAATATTTTTATAAACTTATATTCATAAAGAAATTATTAATAAGCATAAATAAATAAATATATAAATAAATAAATTAATAAAATGAATTTTTATCTTAATGAACATTGAAACAGTTTGACAATTGTTTGACAATATTGTGACACAAACTATGGCGGCGGGTGGCGCTAGTGTTTGTTCATCTATGGTTTCACGGGTGGCGGGTGTCAAAGACGCGCGGGTCTCGCTTTTCAAATCAGGCAACCAATCAAATTGCTTAGTATATGATACGCTTGTACTAATTATTAATCGATTTCAATCGCTTGTAGTTTGCTAACTACTAATATTTAAACAAACTTTTTTCACCAATACTCATTAATTTATGTATATTTCTTATCTAAGATAGTCAAAATTTGACTATGATATATTACCCCATTTCAATCTAGATACAAAAGACTTATCGATAAGAATATAGTTTTATATGTAAGTGAAACATAGCTACTAATTTTCATATTATGTGGTGTTATGGTTTGATTATTTTAAAATATGCCTTCGAGATAAAGTTAAAAATATAGACATCTGGAATCAAGCAGGAATAACATGCTTCAAAACAAAAACTTTAGAAAACGGAGCTTTGAAATGGTATGGATATGGACATGTCAACCGAATGAAACACAGAGGGCCAAAACATCTTACCAAGTGGACTCCGAGGAAGATCACTTCTAACATGGGAAAAAATCACGATACATGCTATCAAAGAAATGAATTTACTGGAAGGTTATTGGCTAAACTGAGAATTTTGGAGAGTCAAAACAACAAACTGCTAGAGGGAGTGTGCAACTGTTGCAGAAAACTTTGATATTTAGTATTTAAACTATATTTTTCTGTACTTACTTTTAAAGTGACACTCTTTCTATTCAAATCTCATTACTAAAATATCACTTTAAAATGATGTGCATGGATTAATAGTGAAAAAACATTGTTTTCCGTAGATATATTTTAATTCGATACTATTATTGTATACAAGCAGATTGGCACACCCAGCAATGGGTAATAAGCCGTGATGATATATTTATATTTATTTATTATTGTCAATTTGTTAAAATTTATCTATAAGCGGTCAACTGGCAATATGAAAACTTTGTGTCAATCGTTACCAACCCAATTTTTCTTGTCATGGAATTCTCCAACATAAAAAGATATAATCAACGGAAACACGTGTGTTCACTCATTCAATAGAAAATCATTCATAATAAGGATCATTAGGTAATAAACAATTTTCTATGCAATAATAAAACCCATAAATAAATGATTAATTAAACATTTCATTAATTATTAGTGGCAAAATAAATCTGTAGCAACCAACAAAATTTTATTAAAAACAAAATTTCCTCTTTTATTTAATTTTTGTTCCTATATACGAGTATTCTAATTATATTTGTATCATCTATCATCCTGCAGGATATATTAAAGTGTAAAACAAATAGTTTATATCCTCAAGTGTATTTTTCTACCGTAGAACTTCTACGATAGATCTTAATGAGCATGTTATCAATTTTGTTTTTGTTTTTTAACTTTATAACACATTAAGGAATACGAGTATAATGCTTTAAGTTTCGTTTCGTGAGAGAAGAAACTATGATTGCTATAATATTTTCTCGTTATAACTTTTAAACCCGTTATAGTTACAGGCAATTCTGAAATTATTTTGATTGGACTTCTTAAATGAATCAAACTCTTTAGTAATCTTCACTTCCTTTCATTTCAAAGTGTTTTAAATTTAAAATTACTCGTCGACGGTTGATGTAAATTTCTCATTATTTACGGATTATTTTGATATATTTCTACAAAGATTTCAAAACTCATCAAAAGTGATTACAGTACAAATATTGAACTAAACGTTTCCTTTGGCCAATAACAATCCGTGTAAGTGATGTAGGTTCATAAAGTTATGAGATATGGTTATTTAATTTTTAAATTAGATGTCAAAGTTCAATTTACAATTCTGTTTTTCTCTTACCATAAATGTAAATAGATATCTTTATAGATTAGGTATTGCATGAGTATACGATCTTTAATATTTTTTTATGTTTACAATAATCCGTATTACCAATAAGGTCGATAAAACATCGTTAATTTTTTAAACAAAAAAATACAAACATAAATTTTTTAATGCGAACACAGAGTCTGTTTCTTTATACCAATGCATCTATAAGTATCTATAATTTCAAGAGGCTTGTCTAAAGTTTTCAATGGGAGTTTCCACCGTAATCAAAATAGTGAATTATATCACTGTTACACTAAAATATTTCATAAAACATTTGTGAAAACACTAACTAAATGGTTAAATATTTTTCCAATTTTTTTTAAATGCATGAAAACCGTGATTATACTGCGTTTGGAACGCTGCTGGCCGATGACGTCACATGCCGGCCGGATTTTACAGTTTCTATGTTATCTGTCACCATGTGTGCATGTGATGATTTTACCTACATACATCAAATAAATTCAATATCGTACTACGTTACAATAGATGGCAGCTTATTCAAATTGCAACATTATATTTAAAATAATATGGAAAGTTAGTATAAACTTCACTTGCTTTTTGGTCATGTAAGGCCCATAGTGATTAGTTAGTTAGGGTGACTAAAATTTTGAGTAAATACTACCAGTCATGACTGGCACTCATTACTCTTAATTCAGTAGTTTTTTAGTCATATACCAATGGTAGCCATGGTAATTATAGTTAGTTAGTTAGGGTGACTAAAATTTTGAGTAAATACTACCAGTCATGACTGGCACTCATTACTCTTAATTCAGTAGTTTTTTAGTCATATACCAATGGTAGCCATGGTAATTAGTTAGTTAGTTAGGGTGACTAAAATTTTTAGTATGTGTTTCAAAGAACAAGCACCCTTCAAATGGTACAATTTTTACTAGAGTAATCCTATTTAACACAGACAGATCTGTTTATTTTTATGTGGTGTTATTCGGTATTCTCAAAGTATAAAACATTTTTTGCATGATATAATAATAATTAATATTCTTATATAAAAAACAAAAATTGTAAGTTCAAGAAAACTGTAATAGAAGAATATAAGTACACCATCGATTGATAGATGACGCCACTAGAGACTGCCATCCTGCACCATCTATTAAGTATTGGTTACATAGCCGGCCTAAAACGCGCGGCCGTGGCTGTTTAAACGAGCTACAAAAAATACTGTTTTCAATATTATTTTTGCAGAAAACCTGTTATAATAAAAATGTTTTATATGTTCTAATACATATAACTTTTCATGAAGAATAACATAAAAAAATTAAAAAGTAGTGGAAACCCCCATTCCAGTTTTGCTTTCTGTTTGATTCATACTAGAAAAAAAAAAAAAAAAAATGCTTGCAAATGTAGGTACTCCGAAAAAGAGAAATTATGAAGTGCCGAATATTTTTCATTAGACAGGCATAACTTATAAAAGTCCAATATTTACCTTCCGTCACCTTTAGGTAAGGAAGGTATTGTCTTTGGTCAAAAAATTCGATGATGAGTTTTTACTCAATAAGCACGTTTTAGAGTCCCTAGAATACGAATTTACTATTTTTACGATGATGTCTGTATGTGTGTGTGTGTGTGTGGATGTGTGTGTGTAACAAAATTTTCGTCTGCGATAACTCTAATACTACAGTTACAAAAATTATAATTTTTTCGTATACTTCTTCGTTACATCCATAGGAAGAGCTGATTAGATTTTGGTTACTTCTGGTCAACCGGAAGTACCATCATTTGAAGATTTTAACAGTTTTTCTTGAAAAAACTATGTTAAATATAATTTTTTCACATTTGATGTTATTATAAATATTAAAGAATATTTTATTCTCTATACGATTTGACTGCATTTTATACTTAATATTAAACGGATATTGAGTTAAAAAATTATAAAGAAATTAAATTTCATAAAGTAGTCATACCTGTGGAAACAACTACTATATTAAGAAAATTCTAATTGAAAGATGTCAGTGTCAAGTGAAATTGACATAGTGTGTCTGTTTTATAATTTTACTGGAAATATAGGATCTTTTGCTTTCTCTATGGAATTTGTATAAAATACATACAACTGCTTTAAGGTAATGTACAAGAAATAATAATAATAAATCTTTTTTTTCTGCAGATACATTACACTGTATATAGAAAACGTCACAAAATAATAATTTTCTGTATGAAATTTGCATAAAATACATGCAACTGCCGGAAGCTAATGTACAAGAAATAGAATATTTAATTTAGCAAGGAACTTTCCGTATGAAATTTGTACAAAATATATAGAACTGACGGAAGGTAATGTGCTGGCCACATCAGATTTTTTTTTTAATTTCTCGTCTGATTGTAACTATACATTCCACAGGCAACGTGTTGATGTTAGCAGATGAAAGATTAGGATATATACTAAATGCTTTTGCTATTTCTTGAATTATTAAAATATGTTCGCAAAATCCTTGACTTGACACTCTAGCCGAGTACCCCGTAGTAATGAATCCTGGATACGCCCAGCCAGAGGTTTTTTGGACGCACGCGCGCACGCACTCACAAACACACGCGCACGCATGCACGCACACACGTAAAATATCAGAAATTGTTTAACGTGCAGGAGACTCCCGAACTTTTTAAATTGAGACCTATATTATGTGACTTTGTAAAAGTATCACTATCATATTAATATAATGAAATTATACAATCACTACGGAACTCAATTAAACACGTCCGTCTCCTACGTAGAGACAGAAGACTCTTTACTATCAATTTACTGATAATAAATTTACTAGCGATTAATTTTCGTCGCGATCAATTTTCCAGGAATCAAACATGCAAGATTTAATCAATATTAATGGTGTAACAATTATTTGCAATAATTTAAATATTGGCTGGAAAACTTCTTGAATTTAAATATGTTTTAGTGTCAAAAAATCTTTGTTTCTTCTCCCCCTGCAACAATTAACACTTCCAAGCTCATCGGAATACCACAATCTCAAACACCTCGGTTCGATCTCCATTCCTGGTCCTTGACAAGCACTTGGGTCACATATCTCAATGGTCTGGGACAGTGGTTCGAACCAAGTACTGGTAATGTAATCACCAGTTCACGCCAGTGAACAAACTGGACCATTCCACCCAACAATCTGATAGTATCAAACTACCTGCGTGGTGCCAATTAAGCTGGTGCGCGCATGGGCACCAAGACGTCAGGGGTTGGGGAGAACAGTGGCGTACGTGATAATTATACTGTTAAGGTTTAATTGATTCTTGAAAAGAGGATATGATATGGTGTCTTTATTTTAGTTAATTAACGAAGTTTTAGACGTTTTCATGTGATGTGTAAGATAGTGAGGAATATTTATGATAATTAATATACAATTTAATTAATAGTATTAAGAGATACATATTTATACTCAACACGAACATAGATACACGCACTAACATAAAATGAAGTTTAAATGACGAGGCAAAATATACAAAAAAGTAAAATAAAAAAGACAGTTTTAAAATAAATAAATCTAAATTAGAGTAGGTACCGACAGTCCAAATTCAGATAATTAAAACCTACTGAAGTAAGAAGATTTTTTGTTATTCATTGTTAAGAAATTATTCTTGTTATATTAGTTTCTTTTGTTGTTAGATTGGGAGCAAAGAAAACTTCTTGTAGGAATTAAGGGGCCATATCAAAACTGAAAAGTATTGATTTAAAAAATACATTGTCTGTTTCACAAGGCTATAATTTTATTAACAAATTTATTACTGTGGTTGTGTCAACAAATTTGATAACGATTATTATGACTGTTTCAAATGGGATTTAGGCATATATTAATGAAAAATATTTATCCACGATTTTCTTCGGCAACATTCACGGATCTAATTATGTGAATGTGATGTCATTTATATGCATATGAAATCTCAGCACAAATGCTAAGAATATTCAAGTTCAGAGCTGACACTGTTATTCTAAAATAACCAACAAAACTTACAATTTTGAAACCCTAAGCATGCAAAAGATTTGTTTTTATTTAAAAGAGTATGCACAAATAATGAAATGTACCGGTTACAATACTGCCGAGATTGATAATTCCAAAATTAGTATTTGTTGTAAGAAAGTTCTAAGTGATTTATCTAGTGATTTCATAACATAAGTTTTAAATTAAGGTCAATCTTCGCAATTATGAAAATTATTAGAGCAATTGACATACGACGTCATAATAAATATATTCATTTAATTTAATCAAAGTTGTCTGCAAGTCTTAATTCTGTAAATAACTAGTGAACAAAATCGTAACGAAAGATGCCACGCTTATCTATAATTTTATATTAATCAACAAAAATAGATGTGTTTTGTCAGTTTTTTTTTTTTTTATAGATATAGACAGTTTTGTCCATAATACGGCCATTATAATTGCGGTCAGTAAGTGTTTCCTACCGTCTCGATCTCCAATACATCCGATACCGATAGAAGAGCACTTACTGACTGCAATGCTTGTTTTTTTGCACGATTGACGGACAAAATTAAAATAAAAATTATTTATTTTCCTCCAAAACTTTAGAAACCCATTGTGTAAAAATATAAAATAGTCTTTTCTTTGTGAAACAAAACTACGTCTAACAAAACAGGAGTTTACAAAGTAAAACTAGTGGAAAAGTTTATGTGAGAGATAAGATTTTATTCAAATTGGAAGGAAGACAATGAATTCCCCTTGTCGCCGTCACTGAGCAGGTCCGCGCGCGCATTCATTAGAAGGAATTTGATACCTGGATGGAGGATGTTACGCTCAATTTATGAAGATTAATATATCAAGACGGTGGATCAGACACCGTGCGTAGGTATACGAAGAGTTAAGGCCTCGATAGGGTGCATATAACTCGTCCCGGGACGATTCGTACCAATGAAAAAAGACAATATAACTTACCGATGGTTGGATGAAGTGTAAAAGCTAGTATAGTTTAGTTCAAGATCATTTCTTTGACTTCTATAATTTCTGCAATTTTGACTACAATAGCGAAAACCGCAAATGGTGAACTTAAAGCAATAGAAAATAGGTTTTACTTATAATCTCTTTCGATTCATAATCGCTTAAACGACGGTTATATAGAGAATTGACTTGGAATATTTACAATTCGTACCGATCTTTCTAGGTATACTTACAAGAGCTGTACTTGTTAATATTGCAATATCAATAACACAATACATAATTCTGTATTCCATTTCACTCATTATCGCTGTCAAAAAACAATTGTGTAGTCTAAACGCTTCTCTTTACAGATGGGATGAGCGGGTTGTATTTGAAAAACAATTTTATCACATGGAAAATTATCAGCAATAAGTAACAGCATCAAATGAAACAATTTGTTAGTGGTCGTTCTTGAACTAAACTATACGTGGATTTATTCATTGAAGCTGCGTCCAGAACGAAATAATTTCAATTTCCAATTTGAATATCTACCTTGGAATTTTTATTTTGAATTTGATGCATTCACAACAACATGTAATTTTAATTTGATTCATGCGCAAACTATTAGATTCCGCGTGCGTTTGTTGTGTTTCTTGTCTCATTTCCACACACATTTGTTTACATCAAGACTTTTGACAGAAGATAACTGAAGCTGAAAGACTTTTTGCGACTCATTTCTAATGTTTCACAATAACCTTCAAATAAAGACAGCTGAGCTTGACATTTGACGTTCAGCTACACTGTGACTACGTTTACACCGTGCGTACTATTTTGATACGCAGACCAAGTGTATACTAAAATTTATCTTAGTATGGTATGTTTACACCGATATTTAAATAAACATACTAAATATTTTGGTACGTTATACGCGCTTGCGCAGATTTAACTGTCAGAGTCACCCTAACCTAAAATTACTTAATAAGGAAAAATATGTAATTTACATCGCCATACTATTAAAATTGTAAAAATTACTAAACTTACACAATTTCCCTAAATGTTAATACACCATTTAATTGAATTAACAGTAGTTATAGATGGCAGAAAAATCGCATTGGTACGCTTGCTGTTTACACCGTACATGAGTAAGGTCTGGTACATCCCCCTTTGAACGTACCAAAAATGTGTACCAGTTGCGTACCAAAGGTTTGGTACATAGTGTTTACACCATTCGTCGCCATCTTGTTACGTCACTTGGTATGCGGACTAAATGTTTAGTACGCGAGGTGTAAACGTAGTCTATGCGCATGTATTGCCTCAAACTGGAATTGAAAAGTTTGGACCTTACAAATTGGAAATAGACCATTTCAGAAATTCAAAGCGTATGCGCCAAGTGTTAGACTGCGACAAAAAGTTAGTGCCGATCGCCGATTATCCGTCCTTGCTTATATGACAGTTCTGTCAATTTTACAGTTTTGTTTTTGTTTTGTTGGTTTCGTTTTTCAAATAATTATGACGGGTACTAAACTTCTGGTCCACAAAATATTGCCATTTGAAATGTTTTGTCTGGTTTAGAAAATAAAAAGTTAGGTTAGGTATAGTAATACAATTTTTATAATTGACTGATGAATGGACTTCATTTTTTCACATAGTAAAATAAGTTGCTATTTGTAAAATATGAATTGAAATTATATCTTATACTGAAATTCATATTAACAACTTCTGTGTAGTTCTAAAATTTAAAACAGAATACCAGGGTCGCGTATAAATTTGAAATGTCGCCATTTAACGGCACTAACTTTTTAGTTCAAAAAGTAAATATAGTGGTCGCTCAAATTTCTGAAATGGTCTATTGAAATTACTTGGTTGTGAACGTCGGTTTAGTATTGCAAATTCTCGTAAGTTTTAATTTAAATTTAGAACTACTATCGCCATCTTTCAAAACCTCATAAAACATGAAATTATTAATGGTTTGATGTACTTAGGTACTTGTTAATGAACAAAATCACCTGAAATTAAAAGATATGTTAAGATTTTTTGATTGAGATCATCTTCTAGTTAAGGAAATGATTTTGAAATAAAGTGATAAATTCCAGTTCTCATTCGAGATTTGGATCTAGGATCCCTAGATTGTTAGTCCACTGTTCTAACCATCTGATCTACATAAGACCACAAATATAGAATTATGGAACAATAAAATGTTGCTGATTATATACGAGCAATTGGTTTCCTACAGTGATTTTAGATGACAATACGAGCTATTAAAATGTAAATAAAATTACCTTGAAACAGATGTGATTCTTGTTCTGCATTAGCAAAGAAGTTAAGACAACTTATACATAGTTAATTTCTCATTATATCTCCATTCTAAGTACAGCGACTGTTAATTTTACAGTTTGCATAAGGAGAATTGAGATAAAGCATTTCTGTAATGTGGTAAATTTAAAATGTGTTTTGAATCAAATACAGATCTGACAAAACTGTATAGAATTTTAAATCTGTGGTTACATGGTAAAAGCAGACATGTCATCATTTTAAATATTGCATAACTTTTTTTGTACCACTGGATTCTTTTACTTCTTTCTTAGAACCATAACAAATTACTTATAATTAATATTACATTATAATACATAACAAATTCAAATATTGGATTGTTGGTGAGAAAAATAAATTTACTACCTACTCGTAACAACCCAGTGACATATTTTTTTTTTAACTTTGAACACGCATTTATTTTTGCGAATTCGAAAAATTCTGTTTGTAATAGAATCAATATATCAAATTATATTACACATTAACCAGTTAACGTTTAGTGCATAAGAGCATAAGTTGTAAAACATCCTCTATACAGAAGTATATTCTTGAGTACTAAAATGTAGTTATTTTCTTGCAGATTAAGTTGAGTTCGTGTTATATAGTTACTGGTATTCAAATTAGGGTTCAGTTCAGAAATCAGGAATATAAAGTGCGTTGGTGATGTCTGTTAAATGTCCTTTACGTTATCATAGTTATTTACATATTAAGGGAGATGTTTGAAGCCCGACGAAAAAAGACTTTAATGTTTCTTCTGCAAGGTCATTATAATTCTTAACAGAACATGGTATGTACAATGGTTTTCGTTGTACTCAAACACTTTAAAAATGGGGTCATGCCAAAAAATAAATATAACTTTATAAAATTATTTCTGTAAAACTAGAAACTTATGTGACATATAATATATATTTATGTAAGTAGTTTTAAGTGTACTTTCAGAAAGAAAAAATTGGATAATGTGGCATGACCCCATTACATTTTAAATTTTGGAAACGTTCAGTATTTGAAGATAAAAAAATACAAAATAGTACACGCCGTTGTCACCTTACTCACCTTAGCAATGGAAATATTGTTGATAAATAAACTGATTAATTATAATTTTGGCAATGGAAATATTGTTGTAAATAGTCAAAAAAATCAAAATTGAAAAATTGATAATCAGAACGCTACAATTCCACAAAAAATTCTTGATAGAGCACGAAAAGCAGACGTAAAATTAATTCCCGACAGAGTTTACAATAATATTGAAAAAAGCGGACCTTTATAAAAAGCGGGTTGTTAAAATTTCTTTAACGTCCTACTGGTATGTTATTATTATAATAACAACCCTGCTTTTGGAGTTGTTATATACCAAATAACACCCAAGAGCATGTTATGAATTGTTGCTATGGTAATGTTGTCAATAAATTGATATTGATACTGGGATAAAACCTAAAAAACAAGCAAAAGGATTCATAGCCTACCTACTCCGTAAATTTTATTAAAACTTTCCGATCCGTAATCTCTATAATATTAAAAAATTATAGTCGGACGTTAAACGTTGAACGCACAGACATTAATGCCTTCGGTCAACGTACACATCTCGGGGCAGAGGCCCTCGAAAAGTACACTCTTGAGCTCAGGCGTTATTGTCCTTATAACACCCTTGATACGTTAATTACTATAACAGCCCTGAGTTTTACCAGAGTGTCATTGACAATTTTACGGTTGTCAATTGTTGAACGTTATTTATTCCATAACAACATAGTAGGACGAAAATATATTATCTTTGAAACTGTTTAAAAGTAAGCAGTATCATATTCAATATTAAGCAGAAGGTCTCATATATTATTTATTATTATTAATATATCTTGATTATTTTGTTCTTGTGGCGTCCGTCGTGGGACGTATAGGCAGGACACCCCTTGAGCTCCTCGTTCCTCGTGAGTCTCGCTGTCGCTGTACGATGCACCAGCACCACCGGGGCTTATGAATTATGTAAGAGCGTGTTGAGCGCACGGACACGGCGACATGGAAAAAGCACGGCAGAGCACGGCTCGGTATGCCAGACGACCAGCCGACATGGGACTTGATGTGAAAACCAAATGCCCGATGACTTAGATAGCAGCATACATCGTATCGTGACCAAATGCCACAGATGTGTCAATCTGCGATGAAGACTTCTCAGCAATTCAATGCGCACCGAACATACTGTTATACAACTACTTTGAAACTATCTAGATAACAACAATGTACATAATTATTGTTTGTTGGAGAATATTACATGATGTATCGTTTATAATTTGCCGCTTCGTATAATAAAATGTTTCTTCGTTGTACTCGTATTGTACGAGAATCACGCTATAATTATTGAGAATAAGAAAATCAGGTAGGGCGTACAAAACAAAATTTGCACTATCGTTCTCAACAGGTATTTATATTTTATTTGAAATTAAGTTGTGAAAGTTAAATTAATTAGAATTTAGTTAACCAGAGAGCATTTTCGGATCCAGATATATAATTTGACAGCTTTGACCGTTTTTAAGTCAGCCTGAAATTAATTTGATATATTTTATGTCCCTCAGTGATTCGTTCGACATATTTGGTAATTTTCAAGTCATCACAAATTAATTTAACTTCTTTGACAGTTTTTAATTTCCAGAAATGAATTTGATAGCATTCCAAAACAAAATTGATTGAGAGCTTTTAATTAGTGGAGTTTTTAAGTCAGCCTGAAATTAAATAAAATAAAAACAGACTGTCGCACCTAGAAATGTAAGATAAATTGAGAATATTATATTTCTTTATATTTGTAAAAATGATATAATTATCTCCATTTCCAGTAAAATATTTCACAAACGTACTAGAATTGAATAATAATCATCTGAATATATTTCAAATGTTTTATTTTTTTTATAAAACCAAATTATTTTGTTATGTTTATCTTGAAATTCGTAAAAGGTATAGAACAAATAATCAAAACGTATATTGATAATGGAATATTATTTAATATTTTATATAAATTAAAAAACATATTTATAAATAAGTATATCATCACGGCATATTACCCATTGCTGGGTATGCCAATCTGCTTTGTACACAGATTTCGGTAATGATGATGACATATTTGTACCGTGTGGGCGTTTACCAGGCGTCACCTCACGGGCACTCATTGCTGGCGTACAGAATGCACAACAGGGGTCAATTTTTGTGCCATTTAAAATTCGAAATATTTGCTGTCAGTCGGGATCGAACCCGTTATGAGCTTTAAATAAAGTACTACTTATGGTCGATATAATAACCAATACTTAATCAGCACTGTAGAAATCTGAATTACCACAAATCAAATGTTAGGTAAACATATATTAATACAAAAAAGTAGACATAACCTTCTCTACATACAAGATATGACAAAAAATTCTATACTCATAATTTGATTTTATACATATACGAGTAGATTATAGATAAATCTTTTCAAAATGAACTTGTGCCCATCAAGTAAAATAAATAGTGTATGCTTATATTAGTCAACACAAATAAACTGCAATGTTTCGCTGATGCCAATCTGTAGTGCGAATGTATGTAATAATGTATTCAAAATACAATCGTGTCATTATTACATAATGTTATTGCACATTACGTGGAAAGGTTGTTTCAACTGGTTCTTGTTTTTCTACAGAGCAATTATATTTAGAGTTTTTCTTTGGAGTTTACGTTTGTTGTAAAAAGTGTTGATGCTTGGAGATAGAAAACAAAGAAACCCGTTATGTTATATCCGTTTGTAATAAATTGTATATAAAAATAAAGTTATTTTGACTGTTGTGGTACGCCACTGCGGACTACGAATGAGGCACAGCATTTGTCTTTCGAGTTGTCGGCTGTTCTCCCCGAGAGTGTATGTGTTTTTTTGTTCCACGTCGTCGATTTATTCTTGTTTGTGTTTTGTTTTCGTTTTTCGTCGTTGTTCATTTGTTCTTCTCCGCCTCGAGAGAGAGAATGAGATGAGTTGGTTTTTGTGAGAAGCTGAAGCTATCAAGCCTGAGCCGAGCGAAGGAACCGGCCCAGGCCCAAGGCTCGCTCGCTGCAGCACGAGATTGTTTCGTTCCGTCGTGGTTCCGTGCAACTTAATAGCTTTATTAAAAAATGTATTAAATCGGTGAAAGTTTTTTTTAGGGAAACCTGTTGATTGGCTTGCAGTGAATCCTCGGTAATCTCAGACCACTCGATTATTGTTTCATCTTTTTGTTCGGCGTATACAAAGTACTCAAACATTGAAGTATATATTATAAAAACATATCCAAGATAATAAATAAATATATCATCATGGCTTATTATTCATTGCTGGGTGTGTCAATCTGTTTTAATTCACAGATGTCAGTAATGATTAAATGTGTATCTATTCCTTTTGTTATCTTCGACGTACTATATACTGTATTTCAGATAAGAATAGACTTGGTGGCGCTTCAGAGCCAGTTTGTTTTACACCCATAAAACTTATGAATTAGTTTTCTTTCCTGTTGATAGCTCGAAACGTCAAAATTTGATCATTTTTAATTCTTTAGTAAGTAAACACGTGGTGAACAGTTACTTACAGTTGTTAAACAGATTATAAAATCAAAATGGAATAAATAATATACCTGCGTACATATTGCTATTGTAAACTTGGTATGCGTTTAGACCAATCAGAAAGCTGGAATCGTAAGTCCAATCTTACTTCTAAGTTTATTCTTATCTGAAATACAGTATAGAACCTGAGCCGTTACAACTTTCAATCGGACGTTACGTATTTAACCATGAAATCCCATTCATATATGCAGGATGTTTCAAGATTAAACTTAAAAGAACCTAAAAACAAGTGAACAAGTTCATACCAAACAAAGTCTTTGCATGAGAAGGCGATAATTGCAGCAAATAGTTGTATGAATCAATTTTAAAATTTAGTGTTCGAAAATATATATAATAATATTTTCTTACAAAATTGTAAAAAGTAGCAATATCTGACACACCTCTACTACGAGCCCCGTCTCATGTAGTTGGCCCACTTTAAAAAACTTCATTTATCATGAATTAACTAAAAGAATTTTAATAATAATTGAATAAATCTTTACTTTTCATTTAAAATGAAGACTTTCCAACATTATAACGTAATTTTAATTTAAACTTTTAGCTAAAGATTACAAATTTAACGATATAACTGTAACAAATCGATATATTAATTTCATATTTTATCAATATTGGGTAACAACGCTTTTCTTTGAAATTACTAATGTAATTTTTTAGACATTTTATTTAATAAAACCTAACATCCTTACGACTTAAATTCGTTTAAATTTTTTCAGTTTTTTTGAATTGTTGTTAAAAGTAACTATTATTTCATTTTACAATAAAAAATAAAATGGTTTACAAAACATATCTTACTATGTGTCATTAGAACGACAAAATGTCGGTAATATTAATAAAAATTGGCGTTAATTTACGATAGTTATTATTTGTATTATAATTTAACTAAATAAAATGAAATTAAAGCGGGTGCGCCAACTTTATTGAGACGGGGAGCAATAACATTTTATTCCATTTTTTTTTCAGCAAGAACAGCATGCACAAAGAATATTTAGTTAACTTAATTTTTTTTATGTAATAATCAATATATGAATTTTAATGTTCAGAATTTGGAATGTATCATATCCTTTACCAGTAGTCAAACGCGCGTCTTGTTTTTAAAGTCAGGCAACCAATCAAATTTCTTAGGGCATGAAATGTCACGCAAACTTTCAATAGCTTGTGAACGAATTAATATTTATTAAAAAAATTTTTTTTCACAAATATTTATGAATTTTTTTTTATATATTTTAAGATACTCGTTGTTAAATTAGGACTATGGTGTTATAGTACTCTATTAAACAAGTTTACGCAGAACCAATAGACACGGAATTGACGTCACACGCAAGAGAGAGATAGAAGATCTCGATTCAAACACCCTCCTCCTCCTCCCGTGTCTTGTTCATCTGCCATCCATAGACATTTTCGAAAATTATACCGGTGAACTGTTACCGGTATATATGGGTAAACAGCTGCTTACCAGGTTACAATTACCGGAATCGATATTTTAAGAACGCAAGTGGTAAACCGGGTAGATTTATATCTTATGAAAAACATTTGAAAGATTAAAACACATTTGAAATTTGACGTAGTTAACAAACTGAGCACAGTCCTACTTCCGATTCCCACATTGAACACATTTTTACTTTTAACGCGCGCGCTTCGCTTGGCATCACTAACTTTTTTGAGGTTAGATTCTTCATTTACCGGCTGAATTACTCCACAAATCATGGATCCGGTAAATAGATCTGGTAGATATAGCACAATTTTCGAACACGGCAACTATTAATCACTCGTGTTTTCGAACGCAATCGGTAGATGCGGTATCTACCGGTAGTATTTTCGTAAATGCCTCATATGTGTAAATTGCACTACGGTTTAAGTGTCGTCTATTAATGATATTTGAACCGCGACAGTTACGATTTTACTACCTTGCTTACAAATATCTCTGGGAATGAAGCATTTTGATCACCTTCATTTATTTTTTTATTTTTTGATGTTGTTTATAACATATAGCTAAATTAAGTTTACGGGAACATTCAAAGCACAAATTCTAAAATTTTAACATAAAAATTCATATTATTTTGTTGCACAATATTAAGTACAGGTGTAATTTTTATAAGGTCCAGTTGTACAAGCAGGATAGGTAAAATGAATTTAAATTGTGAAGAATTCATGCCTCCACCTGGATATGAACCCAGGTATTCGTCTGTCCGGGACGTGTTTTTCCTAGGAAAGCTCTATAACCAAAAAGAACAGTGTGTATAGATTGGATTGAATGATGTAAAGATGAATTGGCATTTTTATTTTTTGTTCCTTTCAAGACCGAAGAATAGGAAAATAAATTAATGCATCATCCTTCACAAAACAATTTAATTTGCTCCCAATTAACAGCCTTACGCATAGGAGTTTTTCTTTAGAGATAAAGATAAATACCTCATCTAATTATAGGAAGTAATAAAGATTTTACCATAAAAATAACCGTAATTCATTTAGTTTACACGCTAGTGTTTGTTTTGCTTGTGTTTATGGAGGAAATGTAATGACAATAATTAGAGAGGTAAAAGAGTCGTGCACGCCCATGAGTTTGTTGGCGATATAAGCACATCCACTAACGAGCCAACATTTACCAGTCTATTAACGGGGAGTTGGCTACATCGGCACCAGCACCAGCACCAGCACTGTACGAGGCCACTCTTCCAACAAAGTTCACAGGGGAATTCTTTCCACTTTATTCAAATTTCCAACTAAATCCAACACGAAAGCACGATCAGCAACTTCCAACAAAATTAGCCAGAATTGCAAGATATTTTCTTTTCTACAAAAAATAGTAAAAAATGAGACTGTGAAAATACTTGTTTTCAGAAATAAAACATTATGTACGTACTTGTAATATAATAATAGAGTATTTCACATAAATCATATTTTACAATTTTAATCATATTTATTTAAACTTAATCCTGGATAAAAATTTAATTCGGTTTTATACAACCAGGCATTAGATGCACAAATAATAAAAATTAAAAAAATTAATTCTGTTTTGTAAATTGTTTTTCTATTTTGCGTTAAAGTACCCAAAAGAGTTCGTTAACAGCTCATTCGAATGGTGTAATAGACTAGTTCATTTTATTTTTTTAAGGTTGGTGGCTATAAATGTCAAAAAAATATTAAATCTTAAATCTCGCTAAATAAACGAACTCAAATGATTGTTAAGAATATTATTTTTATTATGAATTTAAAAGTAGTAATAAGAAGAAATAGAATAGTAAAGTTAGAAAGAAATAGATTATACCGTAGATACACTATTATTCACGAAAGATGACTATTCAAGGTCATTTGTTCGAAGAAAGAATACACATCACTTTACAGCAATAGCTTAGCAACATTTTGTATTAGAAAGAGAAAGATTATTTGACCTGTGTCTATTTAATTTATGTGCTGTGACAGATAGGTATACATAAATAGTAGCATTACTTTCTAACACACTATAAATAATAATGACGTATGTCGTAGAATTACAGATATCTAATTATCTACTACACTGCCCTCTGTGCTAATATTTACCATGTGGCGTTGCCGTTTAAATTATTATTACTTGATTTATAGTTAAGTCTATGTTTTTCAATTTTGCAAAAACATAAGTGAAGAACATAAATCTTTCAGAAAGAAACATAATTTTCAAATAAATTACTCTTATTTTTTTAGTTAAAATGTGTCCATAAATATTTGATGTTGCACCCCTATGCATACAAAATGGCAATGAAGTTATCTGCAAGTAATATTATATCAGACGGCTCACAAATGACCTTGAATTTCGTGAATAATAGTTTAGTTGATGTTACAAAAATAAGGTTACGTTACTGAACGTCAAACGTCACATTAGTATCACCGACTGACACAAAATTCCCTAAATTTTGACACTACTAAAAAAAATATAAAAATAATATAAAGAACTCATTTCATAATTGTCGATTATTTTGTTCGAAGGATTGGGCAATTCCGCTACTCGTCGTTACACAAACTTCATTCTCACAAAATAAAATAACAATTATGACATTCGTTCTTTAATGTACTATTATACTAAACTTGAAATTATAATAAAATATGCATTGGTTTGGAGTAGTTTGTGCAATGGTGCCACAGCGGGAAAATCTGTAACGGAACGGAATAGTCAAGTCACTGAATTAGAAGCCCACTCTCTTTTTCAGAATATTGCATTCAATTCCACAAAAATCTTTCTTCACAGCCAATGTTCACGGTTCTTACTTTGATGCTGGGTAATAAGCTATTATGATCTATTTATTTATATCTAATATAAAATAATAACCCTAATATCAAAGTTATATACTGTAAAGTTTTGGAGTAGAAACAGGGAAGATAAATCTCCAATTGAGTTGCTAAATCTTCCTTTGAGTTAATTTGGAATAAAAAGGTCGAAAGATGGTATGAAAAAATATAGAAAATTTTGGTAAGGTTGATTCAAGTTACATAGGCATCTGTGTATTATAGCACTGTAAGTATAAGTAGGTGCTTCTACCTTTGTGACATGGTTAGACCTTTAGGGTTGATTCGAGCTGTATATTCTCTGTTCAATTTGAAATATGGACATGACATTAATAACACCTAATAATATAATTATGTAAAATTCCAAAGGAATCATATAGTGACAACACTGCAACACATTATGCAAACAATTTCTAAAGAATAATAAAATCATCATCATAAATGATACAGCAATATTTGTAGGAGCCAATGTCTCAATTACTATAAGTACTCAATCTTTCAATGTATGGTGGTACAGTTTAAAGAAATCGATATATTGGATCAATTCAAAATCTATATCTGTGGATTGATCTAACAATATCAAACGACAATAAATGAAAATCAATCGATTGAAAAAGACAAATTTTTAAATTCCTTCATCATTGTACCAGTCTTATTATTATTAATCCCACCAAGGTGACATTAGAAAATGTTTTATAGTTTCGAAGGAACAAGTGGTCAGCTTGAATTACGAGAACGTAATTAATGTTTGTAAATTTATAACTGCCACAATGCCACAATAGTAAATATGTAAAGTGTACAGTAAGCATAATAAAAAGTGGGACACTCGATCTAGGTGTAAATTGTATTTTCTATTCTAAATTTATAATAACTTAAGAGTATATTACATAAATAAATTTCCTTTTTTGCTTATATTAGTTCAAACTTATCTAGATGCAATAGAACAAAAAACTAATTCGGGACCGCAAATAATTGTAATTTAATGTTTGCATCGTTTTGAAACGTCCTATGCAAAGGCACCGCAGAAAGACGTCACCATTTGACATTGTTATGATGTGACGCCGCAAAACAGCGAAGCATTCAAGGCCGGGTTAAGGTCTAGGCTGGTGAGGTGGTTTTTTTTTTGCTCCAACTATACCAAAATTTGATAAATACGTCCCCGGTTGCTACTACTATGGTAAAATTGGGCGCCCCCTAAAGTCTGTGCGCCCTAGTCAGCCTATTCGGTAAACAGGTACTGGCCGCATTCAATTAGAAATGGTAATTGTTATAAATTGTTTTTGTAAAGTGTTTTGGTGTAAATAAAAACTTAATTACAATTAAACTAACATTAAATAAATAAAAACTTTTCAATATTCATACAGTTTCTTAGAACAATTTCAAAAGTTTCATACGAATAAAGACTATATAAGTATTAGACTTATGAAATTCTTTTGGAACATTACCTACATTCCTTTCTGGATAAAGAAAGTTCTTTCTTCATTATCTCTCTAATACGCTAGAGGAAGGCAATACATCATACTCAAATAGATTTATCTGTCTCTGCTGACCATAGTGCGTAACGATTTCTTTTTCATTGATCACCTACCCATGCCATTCAACTGTGGACAAAGTGAAATGCCCGCATCATTATTCTTTCGATTGGTTGGCTTTGAGTCGTATCGGCTTGTGATCGGACATTACTCCACTTTGGTTTCGAAATCACGCCAAATGACATTTATCATACTCGATTGACGTTAGGAAGTTTTACATTTGACAGAATTTACGTTGGCGATTTGATAAAAAATGAATAGTATCATGCATGTTTTTGTTGAGTTGTTTATGATTATGAGTATTTTCTTTTGTCTTCCCACAATGAACCAAAATAATTGATCGAATATATTTTACTTATAAAAATTCCTGATTCCTATAAACATATTATGAATAGAATAATGGACCTAGAAAATATTTATATTTATCATTCAATGCAAGTTTGGCGCATGCGCCCCAGGTTGGCCACCTCTGATCTAAACGTAGCACTATTTTTGGGGATGAGTAGTCCCTAGCTATTCTTTTCTTTCTAATATCCGTGCATTCTTTGCATGTGTCGCTTACGAGAATATAATATGCTTGATCACCCACTAGTTGTTTAGCTTAGTTTACGCATAAATGTAAATAAATTGTTGAATATATAAACGTGACATTTCATTCTCGCCACTGTATTTTTTTTTGTTAAACCTGCAGTTTTGATTATACAAAGAAATTGGTAATTGATATTAGCATTCTTCATCTTCCACAAACTTCAATAATTAAGGAATAACACCCTACTTTTGCTATTTAAGGTCTTGTTTCTATTGAACGTTGGAGCAAACCAAAATTCTTCTTTCGCACAGTCCTATTTTTATATGATTTGGTGTTCCACCTGATCTGAGTTAACGAAGCCCAGTAAAAGTTTGAATGATAGTTCACGTCTTCATGTTTTTAAATTCGAACAACTGTTAACTGAGTAGACTACTAACAACTAGACGAACGTCTACGATTCAGTAGGGTCAATGGAGACTTATTAAATTGGAGTCACAAATTTTTGATTTCACGTCTAAATAATTGGACGACAATCTCAAAGAGAGAGATACGAGACAGTCCAAGGCTCCAATAGATCGATCTTTTAAAGACAGTATCTAACTGGTCTTGGAGAACCTCTCCCCTTTGTGCACTTATCGACGTAATATCCAAAATTCGATATTACAGATTACAGCTATTGTTTTGTTTTAACATTCTGGGAGCAGTATTTGTTTATTCAAATATTAATGGCAATTCCACGTCTTTTTGTTTACATCGTCACAATTCACCGCTACATCTTTGGTCACCTATTATATTACTTAATCAATGGTGACAGCTTTAGGTAGCGAAGTGTTATTCATAATGGGAAATGTAACCGTACTATTAAAAAAATAAGAGTGGGCAGCCATATTATTTGAACTAAAGAAATAGAAGTCCAAACGTATGACACATAATTAGAATATTACTGGCCGCCTAGAATTCGAAATATTTGTGGGTATCATAAATTCATAACATAACATGTGCCCGAAAATGCATGCTTATAATTTCTGCATATAATGAACTCTTCTGTGAGAAATGAATGATAAAGCAATAGAAATTCCTGAAAAATTCCTCCCCAAAAATGTCTAAAGATATAGCTGGATATAACCGAAACCTTCAATTTGCACAAGTGTGTTAAAATGTTGAACATTTTTCTCTCACAGTTCTTTATCCTGGGGTCTTTTCATGCTGACAGGTCCTGCGTTGAGCATGAAGGCAGGTAGCATACACCCGAGCATTCAAGCGTATGAACATTCTGTCCAAAACCGACCGAAATTATTCAAAACTCGACTTTAGACCGTTGTCACATAGGGTCCTTTTTCTCCGAAATGACAAGTGTACTACAGCGGCAAAAACACTCGAGAACAGGTAACGGAAAGAAGCAGTTTAAATAACTAAGCAATTTTTTTCAATCTGCTCTCCGCAAAATAAAAATAAAAATAACCAAGAATTGAGTCATTTGCCAAGGGAGTTAAAAAGTAATTTGGTTTTGTGAAATTGCATGTTTTGTTTAACCATAATGTGATGAATATGTATTTTAACTTCTTGTTTATGATGTTTCTCAGAAGTTATTTTAAACCAATTATTGGATACAGATACTTGCACGCACATAATATATAGGCTGGACGTGATAAGACACGAGATTTCACAAAATATTAAAGTTATTCGTTGGTAATTTTTGGTTTACCTGCATATTACATGTAGACTTCAAATACCTACATATATGTCGGGTAAACTATAGACAATTGAATTCCTCGTGAAAATCAATAAAGCTGATTACTTTTCAGATAAAAATAAATTCAATTTTACAGGGTGTTTTACAACTTAACGGGTAATGTAATTTGATACACCGATTCTATAGCAAAACGATTTTTTTCTTAAATCGTAATAATAATAATTATTGTTTTATTTGAAGAGAACATTTTTGTGAGCCACTGGATCCACATAGGTAAATAATAATTAAACTAACATTTTTTGTGATGAGAAATACGTTTCTTTTAGAGAAGTGAAATCCAGGGGTACAAAATATGTACACATCAAATAAACAGCATTTATTTTTGAGAATTTCGAAAAAAATACTATATGTAATAAAGTCAGAGTGTCAAATTATACTAGCATTTGGTGCTTACGTTGAAAAACGTCGTATATTTTTAAATACTTTGTAAAAATAATAAAAGAGTTGTGACAATAATTATAATATTCTATAAGCTTACTACAATGGGGGCCTGCACTCTAATTTTTTTATTATTTTAAATGAAAGTTCTTTTAAATTAAAAAGTCTTAATTGTATTTTTATTAACTGCATTTGATTTTTAATGTCAACATGATGTCAAGGCGACACCTATTGCTATATCTTTCTCTCGCACAAGCTCTATTGTAGGCAGCGAGAGAAAGGTAGCACTAATGTGACGTCATAGTGACACTGACGGCGCACATCAAATATCTCACAAAGTAATTATTAAAAAATTGTTTTTTCATCTTAATCGCTATTTATTGAGTGATGCTTTAAGTATAAAGTGTACAATTAATTATTTTTTGTTATAGTGCAGGACCCCAAATTCATATTTGGTAATTGGAAGCATCAAAAGTAAGAATCTGTTATTTGCAAATACAATATGTATGTATAACTGGCTACTGGCTATCTGTCATACAGTACTCGTATATACGAATAATTGGTCAGAGACCTAAAGAAATAAATTTAAAAATGTGTAAGATTTCACTATTTACTAAATTCAACCTAAACCTGTGGCAAGTAGACTCAATAAACCAGAATTTACTAAATTATTAATGTGAATATTGTGACAATTATAAAAGTTTTCTAACCTGCAGTTTGATAATCCGAGAGATAATGGAGGTATCCTATATAAATGAGTTGTACAGCTGACAGATACACAGACATTGCATGATCACAAGTATTTTATTTCAATTCACAACTGTTTTCACACTGTTAATCACTTTTGCAAGATATTTTTTGTTACGGTCACTTGACTATGATGATAATTAATTACTCAAGTCAAGAAGTCGCAGTTTATAACCACTCAATCAAAATAATCATTTAGCTAGGAGATTCTTCTGGACAATCACCTCAATTTGACTATTATCAATCACACTGGTGATGATCGTTTAATCAATATGATTGATAAATTGCAATAGCAACAATAACAGCACACTATCACACATGTACAGTAATTATCAATGTCACAAAATTGTAAGATCACGATGAGTATCTCAATTAGAGGATACGGACGCGGGGCCTTCTCGTCTCTCGCGTTATTGGACGCTGATGGAGCGTATGCGCAATGATGATACGATGGCGTCTGCGAATGACAGAATCGCAGTGATCTGCGATGCGATGCGATGATGTTGTTTATGTGTTAGTGGTAGTTAAGACATCGTCGACGGTTGCGGGCAGACTGAGGTGTGTCTGCAGAGCGGCCGAGCAAGCTCGATGGGCCGAGAGGCGAGGGAGGAACTGGCCGACCACCCAGGCGGCCGTTAGACCAATCTGGACGCAGAATGTCTTATTTCCCAGCGCACTCCGAAACCCAGCATTATAATAAAACACCGCGGCAACGATCACGAACATCAAATATGAGAGCTGCGCGCGCGACCGTACCTCTCTCATTACGAACTGGAGAGGAGAGGATGACCTGACATCCACGCTCCAGCCTCGAGGAAGACGTCCACTGCGGCCACTCTCAACAGCAACACAACACTCATATTAACTTATTCAAATATATCTGATGTGTCTATTTGCTTTCTACATAGATGACTTATGAGTGTTTGCGAATTTCAACTCAGGTTCTTAATTGATTGGGTTGCTTTCGTCTCAGGTAGCGAATTCCACCTGGTCCACCTGTTTTCTAACTGCTATACTGTTGATCATCTTTCCCCTAATATATGATATAAAATCGTTGTCATGTACAATAATAGAACAGTTCTAATTATCGTGTAAAAGCATTTGTAATTGTGGTACTAAATATTCACTGTAATTATTTTGTGAATTCAGAATTAAAGGCGTTTGCACAACAGATTGGTGTAGAGACAGCACTTCCGCTAAGACCTGTCCAAAAACAGAATCACAAATGATGATGATGATGCACAATAGCATCGGAACGAGAAAACTGTAACACTAGGGGGTCTTCTAAGCTGCTGATTGTAATACTAATACTTTTGATTACTGCTTACTCCAACGATGACACACTTTACACTTACTGGTGATAAGGAGAACACACATACTCTTTACTTTCCACTTGATGAACACAGAATTTACGGACATGGACATTACTTTATATTTACTGATTAACTGCTAATGTTTTAACTAAAGTTTTATTTACATGATTATTATAACTTACTATTAACTATTGATTTAAGTAACATTATTAACAATTAATCTAAAGATTAAACAGATTACATTGTTACACAGTGGGCTGGCTGTGAGCCAACACCCAAAATCAAAAACACTATTTATTCCGACAGCAAACGTCTTCACGACGCCACGAACTAATCTAGTCTCTTTAAAACAAAGCGCTATCTTCAAGACAGGATTATCTTAGGGGTACGAGGTGCATAGGCTAGGGCATTCAAAGTCACGCATGTATACATAATAATTTCTAGACTTAATGATGAATAAATAAATGTTGTGACTATCATAATACAAGAATTTCTAAACTGAATTTTGACATTTATAACTAAAATAGATAAACAGAGTTAAAATACGATTATTGAAACTATAATTTAGAAAAGTTTATAAAAAGTTATTTATCTGTTATTACTCTTACCCTCGCCTTATCACAAAACTTCTAACCTCACCTTGTGTCTTGTAAATTGCATCTAGTTTCATCACCAAATAAAAGTTTTGATGTGTTGAGAAAATATTCGTTTCCGTTCTCGTTCCCGGCCTATTGTGCAGCCGCGTTCAGCCTCACATTATAAAAATAACCAAATATTATATTCTAATTCTGGTGCTTTCTATTCTCCATATGAACTTTGATAATATATGAAAAGACATTTCATACACAGCCGTAAATAGTCATCATTTGTAATGATTTCCGTAACAAGTAAATGGTAATAGGCGTGACATTTTTAAATGTGATGCCTGTTGAATATTCTTTTCATAAACTTTTCAGTACCAGTACTAATGAGATGTCATTTGTGACACGTGATACGTAAATCAAAAGTACAACACCGTAAGTACATGTCTCATGACCGATTCGTGTCTATGTAGTTGAAGTTCTCAGTCTACAAGGCAAGTTCTGATTATCATTATATCAAGATGGCTTCGAGGATACTTCAATTAATTGATGGATCATCCACCATATAGTGTCGACTTGGCGCTCAAAGACTTCTTTTTATTGCCAAAGTTCAAAGTTAAATTGTGGGAAATTTCGTCCAATGAAGCTGTCGATGTTTCAAGAGAGATATACGAAGATACCTAAATGATATACCTCCAAAAACATGGCAAAAATGTTTTGAAAATTTGTTCCTTCAAATGCAAAAATGTATTGACTGTAATGGGAAATATTTTGAGAAAATCTAATAAAATACCGTATTTTACTACATTAAGTTTGAAATTATAATAACAGTTCTCGTCTCGTCTCTTTCAGACGAACAATCAAGTTGATGGATCCGAGTGATCAAATGCTTCATATTCACATTTTTTACGTTTTACACACGCACTCACACACACAAGCAGGGAGGTAGATACAATCCGAAATACCCCAAGTCTAATCATAACATGCAATGGCGTACGTGATGATTATTCATTTAAATATTCTTGCTTCCTTCCAAAGAGTGGTATTTAAAGCAATGAAAAATGACTGTGCAATCAGAATGCAGATATGAATGTTCTCAGCCCAAAGTAGGATGGTCCGAAACGAAGAAGAAGAGAGGAGAAAATCCTGTAGATGCAGCGCGAACACCTAATCATCCTCCTGAGAAGATTCTCACGAGGTAATCAATGTCTTCATCGTCTCATTTCAGGTCGCTCGATGAACTGAAGACGATTTACGACCTGATATTAGTTGCGATAACATGACTGACGGAAACTTGAAACAAAACTCAACGTTTTCTTTTATTTAACCTTCATTTACATACATGCGTGTAGCAAGCTCTAATAATATCTAATCGCATGAAAACAAAATGGAAAACAAATCAAATTATACAAAGTGTAAAAGTTTTGAATAGTCCACATTGATTGCTCGACAGTTGTTATTAAATTTTACAATGCAGAAACTTGATCGGGTAAAAATATAATTGGCATTTAAACGCGATACAGGTTTGAATAACTTAAACCATTAAATATTTATTTCAATACGAGCAATAATGCAAAACAGCGTAGGTACATAACTAATTAAATTTTATGACATTTAAATCTTAATGAATGCATATATCAAATAAAATTTGTATAAATTAAACCTTATATATTATCTGATTTATCACTTCAATTTATTTCTTATATTTCGAAACATTTTTTCCTATCTTTAAATAAATTACCTACATATGACATTAAGTCATTACTCTCACAGTTCAATACCACTAAAAAAATTCTAAACACCGACACATCAATTTAAAACTCCAAACACGTAACACTATCCCTTAATCACTAGACAGGTAAAAAACTCTGAATATTCTAAGTATAAAGACATAATTTCTCAAATTATAAGTAAGAAAACGTTCCAATTGACACGACAATCGTCTGAGGGCAGAGCATTCAACGCCACGTATGCGTTTAGATGATTATAGGGGCACAGTGTCGTTGTACACTCAACAATAAAACACCTGTGTCGCTATCTCTCTCTTATGGATGAGATAAGTGGTTTGTCTCTTTCTACATGCGTGACAGGCGTGGATTCAGATGTAAAGAGTAGGTAAACGCTCTCTCTATCATACGAGGATCATTCAAGAAAGTAAACAGCTCTTATTGCTTGAAAACCTCTCCATACAACTGAGCAGGACGTGATATTTTTAAGATTTGAGAGGTATTTTTATCGTCAGAGAAGAGACAATATCTCGGTAAATATACTTGTATAATGAATGCTTCATTCATCTGAAGCACAAATTTTACTCCTTTCTTTATAAAACATACGAGAGGAATTCTAGCTGTTTAGTTAGACTTTACTTGAATTTTAATAGTGCACTTTAACAGTTTGCAGCCTGTAAATAGAAGTAGAATATTTATTTTAACCTATTCTGGGGGGCTATACCAAATTTACTAGTACATTTAGTAAGTATATTATTTATTGAAGCAACACAGATGAAGAACTATAATACTTCTAAAATTATATTCTTTTCTTTTCAATACTGAGCTATAATGAAGTTATAAGAAATATCAAATTATAAAAATGAAATATACAGTTATAATTTATTATAATAACTAATATATTTTTTATTTTATGTGTTAGGTTAGGTTATGTTAAGGAATGTTTAGAAAATTTACATGGGAAAAATGTTCAAGTATTGACAAAAATATGACATTGACAAGGGTACAAACTTTGCTTCAATAGATTTTGAAATAAAACTGCTATCTTCTTATTGAATAATCTTCGTAACTTTGAAGATACAGACAGCATGCATAATGTATAAATTATTTTCTTTATGTTCTGCGTCCATGATTACTTGCTGATGAAGGAGATATATTGCTTGGTTACATTGTTTCTACTTATATGGACGTTGTGTTGCATTAAGATGTTTGAATCTTTGATCATATCTCTTCTTACTTCAAACTTCAAAGCTCGCCAAAGAAGTAAATTGTAAGTAGATAACTTTAATGCCCTTTTAACTCATAGATTAATGTGCAGTATAACTCGGATATAATTTCTACAATTTATATTTGTACGCATTGAATTACACTTTATTCAATATATTTAATTTTTTTTAAAACCTTCGACTATTAATAGTGTAGATGTATACAACACGAATTTATCTGTTTGAAGCGAACGCCTTGAGGTCCGGGGACGTCGACCCAGCCATCTCAGGTGCGAAACCGAGACACACAGAATGAGCAGTCTATAGTCACGTGACCCACAACTTTCCGTAATGACATCAAAACTAAACTTCTAGGAAGAAAAGTTTAGTATCTATGTTTATTTTATTTTGGAATAATAAACTTGTTTATTCACCCTCAAAAACGGGCGCAATTTGGCTTTTATCGCCCGAGAGCTTATACAGTTGTCAAGCAACAGCTATTCAAACGTCAAAATCGTGGTTGATAGATAAATGTCAGACAACAAAATAAATTCGATAAATCACATTTTTTAAACATTGCTGCTCGTAAAACTATTCGTATCCTTTCTCGTATACGTCTTTTCACTTCTGTGGAACCAACTTGCCCTGGGTAGCGTAAAATTCATCCGATATTTCTTTTTAATAATCAATATCTTCCATTTTCATTTGACACTAAATTAAAATTTGTTATAAATAAACAATGTAGCTAGAAACCAAAGCATACTTAAAATTCACAACGCCAGCACAACGATACCGAATATATGCCCATTAAATCCTTGAATTTCGAGAACCAAAATAAAATAAAACGTTGTATGTACCATGGGCATAATCAAGATTATAGCACTCGGGAAAATTAAAGCTCTCCGCTACGCGTCGAGCTTTAAACATTCCCCCGTGTTGCAATCTTTTGATTATGCCCTTAATACATAAATAACTATTATGGGCTTGCGAGTTTGTATTATAAAGAATTCTTATTTCAATAATTTTAATGTTCCCCGGTCCTCAGCATTATATACCAAAAACCAAACCATAAACTATAGGATAATGTGATTTTTGTGATTTTTAAATAATACCTAAACAAAAAATCTGGTGTGGCCAACACAATACCTCCCGCCATTTACAGCCCGAGTCACGAAAAGATTAAGCTAATCCTTATTTTTGGATTAGCGAATTTTAATCTAATTTTGGCAGTTTATTTCTTAAAATATACTCTAATATAATCCAAGTAACTACCTTTTTTGATAATAAAATGAAGATTAAATTTTAAATGCCGGGATAGAATAGAATTCACTAATCCAAAAATGAGGATTAGCTTAAACTTTTTTGCGAATCGTTAATTTTTTATAATGTAAATACATACTTAACTACATATTTACTTATGCAGGAAACTGTATTGATTTCCTTTCCGATTGCTCTATTTACTTTTTTCTTTTTAAAACGTTACTATTATTCATTTGAAATAATTAGTTCTTTGACAGTGACATTTATCTGTCAGTTACATACGCTTGAATAACTGAGTAACCAAGGAGTTTTGTTTGTTTAAAGCGTAGGATTCGGAAATTAAATTATAAATAATTTTATATATTTATCCGTAAAATATGTAGAAAAAGTATTAATGCAAATCTGTAGAAAATTTAATAATCTTTAATTTTTATATAACATAACATTTCGAAGAAAAACTATTTTGAGCTTTAAGTAAAGTGCCATTTCCGGTTACCCGATTTACACCAAAATCTACTGGGCTCTTTCCGTAATAGAAAAGGGTTGAAATACAAGGTTTCAAAATTTTCTGAATGAATAGAGTTAGAGTGGAGGATCCACACATACAAACAGACGTCATCGTGAAAATATTAAAATTGGATTCTAGGGACCTTAAAACGTGATGTGATTTTTAGCATGATCCCTATACCTCCCTTACCAAAGGTAGCGGGAGGTAAAAACCCATATTTTTTTAAATCGATTGATTATTTGTAATTTACGAGAAAAAAGTACTAAACATTTAGACCAGGGTTATACGTAGTGACGTCACCATGGCCCGAACGTGTTAGACAAAGACAGACAAAATACACATTAACACATTCACTTGTAAATAACATTTTATGACAAAATAATGTTTAATTTTTATTACAGTAATGAGAAGCAACAGTTTAAGTTTTATATTTATATTTTATGATTTGTATATAGAAATTCCATTATGTATATTGTATCCATGATTGAATGTATAAACTTTCAGCGAGAATTGTTTACTTCTTGTAACATATACGTAATTTCAAAGTTATAAACACATGAATAAGTATAAATGATTTTACTTAGGAATGTTCTGCCTCTATGATCATTTGCAGATGAAGGAAGATATATTCCTTGGTTACTATGAAGATTTGATTTTATCTCTTCTTACTTTATACGTCAAAGTTTTCCAAACAGGTAAATAACAAGCAAATAACCATTAACACTCTTTTTAGTCATAAATAAATATGCGCTATAACTCGAATATAGTTTTTACAGTTTGTATTTGTATACATTGTAATACATTGTGTCCAATTTATTTAAGATTTCAAGAGGCGGATGATTTATTTTTTTAGGTTAGAGTTCACAGGTCAACTTCAAGCGCTGTCTAAATTATTCATCTCAATTACTTGGAATATTTTCTAACCGCACTACAGCTCAACGTTAAACTATTAATAAAGTCATTAAATTATGAATACAGCTTCGTAACCAATAATTATAGATTAAAAGTATAATAAAAAACCTTGATTGTACGAAAGGATATTTAAAGATTGATTAGTATTTCAGATTTCTTATATGTTCTATTCACGCAGTGTGTAATTATCACCAACTATATAATTTAGAATACGACTTTATTTTGCATTTTACGCACGTTTTTTTATACCATATAGGATGTGGGTATATTTTTATTACATACTAAAAATGTAATTTGTGTACCTATGTTTAATGCTATTTAATGAATACTTTGATTAATAGCAACTTCCTGTAAACACTGTTTTTCAGATCCCGTTTTTATAGTTATGAATTATTAAATTAAAGTAATGAATAACTAACCATATACTGGCCATAAAAATTATAACAAAAATCTACATTTTTTACATAAGCGTAAAAATCTTGCAAAGGGAATGTTTAAATTCCATTAAAATTATTGTCTCCCAATATTGTTCTTTAGGAAAATTGAATTAAGAATGTACTTAAATGTAATAGAAAGAGAATTTTAAAATAATATTTAGATATATTATTTAAGAAACTTGTTTAATGTTTCAAGTAGTAAACCACTAATTTTGGTTGTCCAGTTCCCATTTTTTATTTACCTTTCAGAGGTCGTCTTAGATGTGCTTTTGTTTTGTTTAAATCAAAGTATTGTACTATGTTAAATGTTGTGGCGACCTTGGTCAATATATAATTTTCAAATAACTTCGTAACTATTACAAATTGAGAAAAACGTTTCATATAAAAATTTATTGTTTTTTATAGTCTATTTACTGCCACAGATAAAATTTTGTTCGATCACTATCTTTGTCAGTTCGATTTTTCGCTTTTCGGAAACAGTTGAAGACCAGTCCTATGTTGATTAAGCTTTTTTACTTATTTTGGTCAGTCCCACTTAATGCCCCTAATTTTTTTTACAGTATTTTTGAAACACCTTGTATATTACAGCTTAACGAATAACAATTACGTCCTTCTGGAACTATAGATATTGTTTCTGTCCTAAAACTGTGATTACAAAGCCAAATTCACATGAAACAATGTTAATTATTATAATTTTTACCAGTTGTCTAAATAAAAAATCATTTTTCTCAAAATGATCTGCACAAAGAAATATTTGTTTTGTATTTGGACCTATAATTATTATTCTTTTCTTCTTTCATCTTTTGGTAAACTAAAAGATTAATTACACTTTTGCATATATGTACCTACTACAAGAACACATTTTTTAAAAGTAGAATCCATAACTTAAACTTTATCTGTCACTTTTAATATTAAATAGTTCTAGAAAGCACATAGCTATGATGCCGTCGTAGTTACGCTATATCACAACCGCCTGATCCCATTTAGTTTCATAAAAAAATTGGAACAAAAACAGTGGTAGACCCCATTGAAAGAGTTTTCCAGTTTCGGCAAAGGTTTGAGTAGGTACAAGAATTTTTTTACAGTGAACAGTGAAATTATGGTGTAAGCAATATTAAGCGTTCCTAGCTTACAAATCCCTTCCATCCTCAGGTGCCCGCGCTGGCAGCCTATGTGCTATGACAACATGTTGTCTCTATATAGCTACCACCGTTCTTGTTTATAAGATTTGATTGGCTAGCGACTAGCGACTATTATTCACCTCCCAGTCTGGGCATTGGGCACCCTGGGCACTGCGAAAAGATTTGCCGTGAATCCGTATTATTTATTCATTCCCCAAGATTATTGTTGAATTGTAGAGGTATTATTTGTATAACTTTTAAATAAATTATACTTATTACAATCAAAATTCATTCGAGACATTCATATGAAGAGCTGATTAGATTTTGGTTATAATTGGTGAAACGGAAGTACCCTCATTTGAAGATTTTAACAGTTTTTCTTGAAAAAAAATAATTTTTTCACATTTAATGTTATTGTAAATATTAAAGAATATTTTATTCTCTACACGACTTGACTGCATTATAGTTCATATTAAATTGATAGAATTAAAAAAATTATAAAGAAATTAAATTCCATAAAGCAGCCAGCTATGCTATAGCTTTGGAAACAACTGCTATATTAAGAAAATTATGATTGAAAGATGTCAATGTACAGGAAATAGAATCTTTTACAAGGAACTTTCTGTATGAAATTAGTACAAAATACATAGAACTGACGGAAGGTAATGTGCTGGCCACATCAGATTTTTTATTCTTGTTTTCGACAACAATAACTCATCGCTCGTAAATTGCTGTATACTTATGTATACAAAACGCATTGTGAATTCTAACATTTCAATGTTATAAATTATAAAATATAATTAATATAAATAATACGAAATTAATATAATCATATTTTTTTATATTATCGTTTTATACATCATAGAAAGAAATGTATTTTTAATTTTTATCTTAGTAAATCGGTAAATTGTGAAAATCCTGAGAAATGAGAGAGATTGGAATTAGAGGGGGAAAGAATGAACTAGTACAAACCTACTTCTCCCACTACATTACTTCGCGCGCGCCCCTTCCTTTGGATGAATATGATTATCGTCAGGGGCGCGTTAGATCAATGCATGCAATTTTTAAATTTATTTAACAAATACTCGTCTACTATTTGAAAATTTTATATAACAATGTGATACAAACATTTTGATTTACAATGCAATTCCAGTTGCGAAGAGTTTTTCTCATATATAATATCATGTGTTAAATTTTTGCCGGATAAATTTTCAGATTGTTACGAGAGCTGGTTGCCTAGCAAATTATCGAGTGACATTGACAAAAAAATCACAAGTTGTCAAACGAGTGATTTTTGATCAATGTCACGAGATAAATTGGCAACAGGCTCGAGTAAAGCAATCGGAAAATTTTTCCAGGATAAAATTTAACCACGAATGGTATTCGGATGACTATTTCCAAAATAAAAATCAGGTAATCATTTATATATATAATTTTTTTCTTGACAAAAATCTTATAATTTTTATTGTGTTTAGAGGTAATGTTTCAGTTTGCTTTTTCAACGTTTTAAATAGATTCCTGTCCGAATCGACTCGTTTCTAATAAAAACTGGTAACACTGAAATTATACAGACTTTGACAGGTATGTAAACAATATATTTCTAAAACGTCAAAAAATTTTCGCTTATCAAAACTCACTTGTAAAAATATGACATCTTATTGGCTTAAAGGTGCGAAAAAAATTTTGTGACAGTGTCTTGCCGAAGTGAAACTTGGTAACTAGGTAGAATCCTGAATTTGCATTGGTTTATATATTTATGAGTGAAATAGTCAGTATTATTTTTTATATTGTTTATATATGAAAATAATAACAATTTAAAAAATTCGCCAACGTAGCTAGTTTTTTTACTGCGTTTGTCTTGTCTCTGTTGGGAGTACCTAATTTGTTAAATATTTTTTTTACTGTGAGAGAAGCCCCTTAAAAAGGCCGAAGATTTGATTTTAACATAAAGTAGAATAAAGAAAATCAAGATGCAGTTATTAATCCCAGTTGCTTGAAGTCGCACGTTGAGGTTCGACTTGCGAGCCTTGTAGTATTTTTTTAATTACTCATACATCATATGTGTACGTATGTTTGCGTTGTAGTTGTGGCAATAGCAAGCACTCTATCATTGTCGATGAAAACCAATACTGAAATCGCTTATGGAACTCATCACACCACATTCCTGTGACAGGGCAGTCATGTCCTCAGACAATGGACAACCTTGGAGTGCAGGAGTGAACACGGGCTGTGTCCAGCGCTGCGGACTCGCACGCTCAGCATCTCAATCATCTACCCAGCACAGCCACAGCACACTGCGACGCGACCGCGACCTGTGTAACATACTAGTACACGCGAACAAAGAACAAGCGACAAGTTTTTTGCAACACAAAAAACTTCTGTTTCCAGATTATACACTGCTTTTTATCTACACTTTATTGGAGATGATAATTATTATAAATTGTTTAGATTAAAAAAGATGTATTGAAGTATTTAAAAAAAATGTGTTATTATTTTTCTTCGAATGTAAATTAAATATACCAGGTGTGATCAAAAATACGGTAAATAATTTTACCTTGACTAGTGGAGCACTTATTCCAACGTTGATTCCATGATTGGAAAAATTTCTGGAGAGGCTTCTTTCGGTAGGGCTTTTAGCTGCTCCCTCGTGGCCCTCTCAATTGAAGTATCGTCTTGATGCAGATCCGGACTTTATGGCCAAAATCATAACTGGAGATGAAAGTTGGGTGTATGGCTATGACTCTGAGACGAAAATTCATAGTTCCCAATGGAAAACAAGTGGCTTTTCGCACTCTAAGAAGGCACGTCAGTCAAAGTCGAACGTCAAGATCATGCTCATTGTTTTTTTTTAGATAGTGAGCGTATAGTGCAATCAGATTTCGTTTCAAAGGGAACAACTGTAAACTCCGAATATTACAAGGGCGTACTGCAACGTTTGTGAAACGACGTACGGGGAGAGAGACCAGAAAAATGGACCAATGGCTTCCGCCTTCATCACGACAACGTGCCGTGCCACACCTCGCTTCTGATCCGCGAGTTTCCTGTCTGTTCATATCCACCTTCCTCTCCGGATTTAGCACCATACGACTTCTGTGTCATCTCAAAAAAATTATGGTGTTGAAAAGTTCCTGTCTGTTCATATCCACCTTCTTCTCCGGATTTAGCACCATGCGACTTCAGTCTCTTCCCAAAAATAATAATTGTGTTGAAACAAAAACGTTTTAAAATCTTTCCCGACATTAAGAAGGCCACGACGGAGCAGCTGAAGGCCCTTCCGAAAGAAGTCTTCCAGAAATGCTTCCAATCATGGAATCAACGTTGGGATAAGTGTATTGCTAGCCAAGGAGAGTGCTTTGAAGGAGGTACGTTGCAGAATTAATGACCAACGTCATAAAAAAATTACGTAAATTTGATATAAAATTTGCATCTATTGTATAGAAAAATACTTATCAATGTTACAAAAATATTTTTATACTACAAGATGTCCAATATAACTCTTCCAAAATGGGGATCTCGAAAACTCTAAGACATGTGAAGACGGTTAAATTAGACAAAAGTTGCTCCATTAGGAGTTCATTTTAATGGTGTTTCGTTATTTGCGAAAAATGTATAAGTCACTAGATATGAGCGAAAATGTATATTTTGCACATTTTTATTGTTGCAAATAACTTCCCAGTGTGAAATAATACTGGGTTTTGGTTCGCACATCTTTAGGGCACTTTTCATGTTCTTTCGACTGGCGATGCTAATTGTTGGTTTTCGAGAATTGATGTCAAAGTTTTAATTTTTATATGGAGGCCATATTGGAAAGTTGCACTATTTAAAAGACAATTTTTTTAGCTTTCCAACGATGTATAACATATCTATGTTCATTTGTTTGAAACTGCAAAAATGCAACAATTATTCAATTTGGATTAAAAACAATGGTTGTTGCAATAAAATAAATGAAATAATCAGTCCGGTATTATCATTTGTGACAAGGCGAGGGTAAGCACAATAACAGATAAATAACTTTTTATAAACTCTTCTAAATTATAGTTTCAATATTCATATTTTAACTCTGTTTATCTGTTAAGTTATAAATGTCAAAATTCAGTTTAGAAATTCTTATCGTATTATGATAGTCACGACATTTATTTGTTGATCTTAAGTCTGGAAATTATTATATATACCAGCGTGACTTTAGAATGACCTCGCCTATGCACCCCATACCCCTAAGATAATCCTATCCTGGAGATAGCGTTTTTGTTTTAACAGTCGGTTTCAGTTAGCCATGGGATAAACATGGGAGAGTCGGTATTAGTTAGCCATGAGAGTAACATGGAAGGGTCGACATCAGATAGTCGCGAAGTGAACATGTAGTGTCTTTAGTTTTGGGGCGCCTGCCCGCTGTATTAGTTAAAAATGTAATCATTTAGTTTAATTGTAAATAAAAGTATTAGTTAGTAAAACCGCAAGTATTTGTTCATGTCCGCAGTGTTCATCAGTGTAAAGTGTAAAAAGTGAAATGTCCGTGTGTTCTTCCATCTCACAAAGCCGTGGACGCCAATCATCAGAGCGTCCACCAGTCAGTAAGTGTATCATCGTTGGAAATCGTCATCCTTAGTATCATCATTATCAGTCAGCTTCAGAGACCCCCCTCGTGTTACAGTGAAGCAGTCGGTAGGATTGCAGTAAGCATCAGAGACCCCCCTCGTGTTACAGTGGCGCAGTCAACGGGTAGGATAATGAGAGTAATTGTTTACTCTTATTTATCCGAAAAGTTCCTACATCAGTTTCAGTTTTATTAGTTTGTGACCGAGGAGAGGGTACTTGGTGTACAGTATGTACACATTTACGACCACGACCCCAGCGATGATACAGCAACCCAGGCCGTATCAGCCGTCACCAGATATGATTGACGTATTGCTTGAAATAAATACGTTCTCTGGTGATGGCAGTGTGGGAGAATATATCCACAACATGGGAGCAGCCAGCAGACGATACGGCTGGGATGAAGTTTTTCTCGGCAGTGCAATAGTGTTTAGGCTCAGTGGTAAGGCAAGGGAATTGTATTTTGAAATTCCATTGTACAAGCGGCCTACCACTGGCACAGATATGGTGCGTTGGTTAGAAATAACATATGCAGGACGCACCATATTACCGCCATCATTTTTTCCGGCTTGTACGCCAAGTTTTTATGGTCCAGCATGGACGCACCAGGTCTTCGCACCGCAGGCGCCGTTAGATTCGTTGTCTCCAGGGCATTCGTCGGGGGCATACGGCCACGTTTCTTTTGCCATGCAGGGAGTGCACGAGTTGCCAGTAGGGAGGATCAGTTTGGAAGAAATTGAGTCCTTACTGGCAATAGAGGATCGTTTTGCGGTGGTAGACATACCACGACCAGAGAGTTTGACAATAGCCGTCACAGCGAGTAACAAGGGCGTACAGGACGGAAATATGGATAAAGAGAATTGCCTGCCGGAGGAAACAGCGAATTGTGAGACTGAGGAAGTAAGCGAAGTAGCTGATGAACAGGACATGGACATAGTATATGACGACAACCGCAGCGAACTGGATCTGCAAATGGCCAAAGAAGAGGACATCGTGAATGGCGATTGGGGCTTGGACGTCGGAGAGGACAACTTGGCATGCCCACCTATGCAAGAGTTACGCCGCGAGCACGCCACTGGTGATATCGTCTTCAGGAACGACGTTATCGGTTGCAGCAGTGTTCCCAAATTTTTTGTAGTGCCATCCCTTAGACCACTTAGGTGTGAAAAACCGCCCCCAGTGCAGTGACCTTTGTGTTGTTTTCTTTTTTTATGACTATTATATGACGATTTTTGTTAGTATTTAGTTTTTTTTGGCTAGTTAAGTTGCATGTTAGATTAGAAATTTTTGTTAGATAAGAAAATAAAATAATACCCTTTTCCTTTAGCATCGAATTTGTAATTTGTTAAAACGTTTTACGTTTTTATTGTGTTTGCATTATGGTTATAATGTTTCATGTTGGTAAGCTTTATGCTTTATGTCATAGGTTTTATACCTTTTGTCTGTTTTTAACATGTTATGTTAATTGTAATTTGTTAAAACGTTTTACGTTTTTATTGTATTTGCATTATGGTTATAATGTTTCATGTTGGTAAGCTTTATGCTTTATGTTATAGGTTTTATACCTTTTGTCTGTTTTAACATGTTATGTTAATTGTATTTGTACATTTGTACCTGTTTTGCGATTTTTGTATTCTATGTTTTATGTTTTGTGTCATATTTGTAATATGTTTGATGCTTTATGTTGTTAAGCTTTTTGCTTTTATAATGTCGTAAGTTTGATACCTTTTGTGTGTTACGTATTATGTTGTGCTTGTACATTTGTACCTGTTTTGCAATTTTTGTATTCTATGTTTTGTGTCTCATATTTGTAATATGTTTGATGTTTTATTTGTTTTATGTATGTGTTTTATGTTCTGTGGTTGCAGAATTTGGAAACTATCTTCAGTTCAGGATTTAAGAATAAATATATCGATTTTGCGATATATTTATGTCTTAAGGGGAGGATAATGTGACAAGGCGAGGGTAAGCACAATAACAGATAAATAACTTTTTATAAACTCTTCTAAATTATAGTTTCAATATTCATATTTTAACTCTGTTTATCTGTTAAGTTATAAATGTCAAAATTCAGTTTAGAAATTCTTATCGTATTATGATAGTCACGACATTTATTTGTTGATCTTAAGTCTGGAAATTATTATATATACCAGCGTGACTTTAGAATGACCTCGCCTATGCACCCCATACCCCTAAGATAATCCTATCCTGGAGATAGCGTTTTTGTTTTAACAGTCGGTTTCAGTTAGCCATGGGATAAACATGGGAGAGTCGGTATTAGTTAGCCATGAGAGTAACATGGAAGGGTCGACATCAGATAGTCGCGAAGTGAACATGTAGTGTCTTTAGTTTTGGGGCGCCTGCCCGCTGTATTAGTTAAAAATGTAATCATTTAGTTTAATTGTAAATAAAAGTATTAGTTAGTAAAACCGCAAGTATTTGTTCATGTCCGCAGTGTTCATCAGTGTAAAGTGTAAAAAGTGAAATGTCCGTGTGTTCTTCCATCACACGAAGTCGTGGACGCCAGCCATCCGAGGCGTCCACCAGTCATCATACATAGTATCATCATCTTCATCCAGCACAGGAGACCCCCCCTCGTGTTACACATTTGTTTAATTTTAAATTTATATTCTTCAATATTTTTAACATACATAGCATTTAAACATTTTTTTAAAATTTCGTTATAAATACATGTCATTGATACTACAACGTACATATAAAAATATTAATACTTTATAAAAATTTGAGAAATTGGTGCGCGACGTAATGAAAAGTTGAAATTTAGTACAACTAGGTAATCCAGGGTCTCTCAGGACCCTGTTGATTTCACCTAAGAAAAATGCATTTGCTTTTTTTTATTGTTAAGTGAAAATGTGAAATTTGGTGTATATTTAAATGTCTAGTAGAGCCATTAGCTTCTAAAAAATATTAAGTGAAAAATTCAAATAAAATATGGTTGATGTCATAAAATTCACTTGAGATATGCAAAATTTTAGTATAACGGGGGTTATGAATGGCACCACATTACCATTTAAGGGTTAAAATGCGTAGTTGTCTCAATGGGGTCCTGCGCGCCATATCAAAAAATTATAAAATGTACACTTTATCCTTAAAGTACTACTCAATAAATATCGATTAAGATAAAAAAAATTTAATAATTACTTTGCGAGATATTTGAATTTGTTATCAGTGCCACTGTGACGTCACAATATTGCTATATTTCTCGCGCAGCCTACTATATAAACTGGTGCGAGAAAGATAGCTATAGGTTTCGTTAAAAATCAAATACAGTTAAACTAAGAACAATTATGACTTTTTAATACTACGAATTGCTTCAAAATTAAACGAACTTTCATTTAAAATAATTTAAAAAAATCTGATGTGGCTAGCACATTACCTTCCGTCAGTTCTATGTATTTTGTATAAATGTCATACAGAAAGTTCCTTGCAAAAATTATATTTCTTGTACATTACCTTAAGGCAGTTGTATGCATTTTATACTAATTCTATACAGAAAGTTTCTAACAAGAGATCCTATATTTCCAGTAAAATTATAACATAAACATACTGTCAACTGCACTTGACAATGACACCTTTCAATCAGAATTTTCTCAATGTAGCAGCTGTTTCCTGAGTTTTAGCAAAGCTGACTAATATATATGATATTTAATTTCTTTATAATTTTTTAACTCTATGTCCATTTAATATGAAGTATAAAATGCATTCAAATCGTATAGAGAATAAATAATTCTTTAATATTTATAATAACATTAAATGTGAAAAAATGATATTTAACATCGTTTTTTCAAGGAAAACTGTTAAAATCTTCAAATGAGGGTACTTCCGGTTGACCAATTATAACCAAAATCTAATCAGCTCTTTACATGGATGTGACGAAGAGGAACACGAAAGAATTATAATTTTTGGAATTGTGGTATTAGAGTTATCGCATTAGAAAATTTTGTCACACACAGACACACACACACACACACACACACATACACACACACACACACACACACACACACACACACACACACACACACACACACACACACACATACAGACATCATCGTAAAAATAGTAAAATCGTATTCTAGGGTCCCTAAAACGTGCTTATTCATCAAAAACTCACAACCGAATTTTTTGACCAAAGACAATACCTTCCTTACCTAAAGGTGACGGAAGGTAAAAATAGAGTGCAAGGACTCCATTATTCCCGATACTTACTCGTAACCCTATGTATTTTCTATTATATTCTGAAAAATTAAAGGGTTTATTAAACATATGCAAGCATTTTAAAGAATATTTTAGAAATTCTCAATAATACAAAAAAAGTTTATATACCAATGGATTTCTATACTTCTTTGGTATAAACGTAACTAACACTTGCTACGTAATGTTTGATAAAAAATTAAAACTGGATTTTTAGTGAGAAATGAAGAAATAAATTTAGGTAATTATCTCGACTGAGGTGAAATTTAAGACAACTCAGACTCATAAAGCATTTGTTTTCACTAAACCTTTTTTTGTAAGAATAATATTGTATGGCTAACCATACTATACCAGGGTATAAAATATGTTCACATCAAATAAACTGCACTCATTTTTTTCAAATATTGAAAAACTTTTCTTGTAGTAGAATTAGGACCTATATCAAATTATATCACCCGTTAACCTTTGGTGCATAAGTTGTAAAACCCTATATACTCTGGAGCTCATAAAATCAGCTTATAATTTATACTAGACTCTACAAAAACATTATCGAGTCATGTCATTATACACCACTTGAGGAAATAAATTAATGAACATGTATCATTTTATATGAAATAAAAACGTTTGAAGGAAAATAAATTGCTTATGCTCGTAAAACTCGTATTAATGATTTAAAGTTTCTATGCGATTTAAGTGCTTTTAGTATAATAATAGAATTGTACTTACAAGTTTTATTGGTCTACTTAATTGGATGGGAATTATTATAGTAAAGTCACTCACCTGAAACAAAGAAAAACAATAAATAAACACCGGGCAATAATATCTTTTTGCAAATCATTTTGTTTTGCAGAACGTTCAATTAAATTTTTATATTTTGTATTTCAATATTGCTTTTACATTTTCTTGACAAACATTTTTGATTCATTTTCCAAATTCATTAACATATCGAGTATTTTATTAGTACCTATAACCAATTTTCTATAAAAATGGCAGATAAGAAATATATAGTATTTCTGTAATTCTGTATGGTATTTTTACCTTCCGTCACCTTTCGGTAAGGAAGGTATTGTCTTTGGTCAAAAAATTCGGTGTTAAGTTTTTAATGAATAAGCACGTTTTAAGGTCCCTAGAATACGATTTTACTATTTTGAAGATATCTGTATGTATGTATGTATGTATGTATGTATGTATGTATGTATGTATGTATGTATGTATGTGTGTGTGTGTGTGTGTGTGCGCGCATGCGCGTGTGCGTGTAACTTTTCGTCTACGATAACTCTAATACTACAATTCCAAAAATTCTTTCGTATTCCTCTTCGTTGCATCCATATGAAGAGCTGATTGGATTTTGGTTATAATTGGTCAACCGGAAGTACCTACCCTTATTTGAAGATATTCACAGTTTTTCTTGAAAAAACGATGTTAAATATTATTTTTTCACATTTAATGTTATTATAAATATTACAGAACATTGTATTCTCTATACGATTTGACTACATTTTATACTTCATATTAAATAGATATAGAGTTATAAAATTATAAAGAAATTAAATTTCATAAATTAGCTAGAAACAGCTACTATATTAAGAAAATTCTGATTGAAAGATGTCAGTGTCAATTGACATATTCGTAGTATATTTGTATTATAATTTTACTCGAAATCTCAAAATATAGGATATTTTTGCTCGAAACTTTCTGTATGGAATTTGTGTAAAATACATACTGTCGAAAGGTAATGCACATACAAGAAATTTAAAATCTTTTGCAATGAATTTTCTGTATGGATTTTATAGAAAATACATAGGCATTTACGAAAATTCTACCGGTAGATACAGCATCTACTGACTGTGTTCGAAAACACGAGTGGTAAAAAGTTACCGTGTTCGAAAATTGTACAATATCTACCAAATCCATCTACCGGATTCATGAAGAATCTAATCTCAAAAAAGGGTAGTGATACAAAGCGAAGCGCGCGTTAAAAGTGAAAATGTGTTCAAGGTAGGACTCTGCTCAGTTTGTTAACTATATTAAATTTCGAACCGGTTTCAAATTTTCAATTGTTTTTATAGGTTATGGATCTACCCTGTTAACCACTTGCGTTCTTAAAATATCGATTCCGGTAGCTATAACCTGATAAACAGCTGTTTACCGGTAACAGTTCACCGGTAGAATTTTCGTAAATGCCTCATATAACTGACGAAAGGTAATGTGCTGGCCACATCAGATTTTTTTATAGTTGATATAATAAAATAATCACTCCAAAACGTATTCCCTCTTTTTCAGTTTTGGCTCTCCAAGACAATTTTCAAATTCGAGTAATTTACTCATCCACTAGCGCTAGTTCAAAAGTAACAATCTAATTTGCTTACATTTCCTTGTCTGCTTAATAACAATAATTAACTTTAAGAAAATCAAGAAACAAAAATTGCTAAGCTATAGCATCTACCTGATGATCACTCCGAAACACTAAATTAACCCAGCAGTGAAATAATATGCCTCAACGAGCTAAAAACCAAACATTTCGTGTAAGAATCGTAGGTAGGAACACGCACAAAAGAGAATAAAAGTGGAGTAAAATACAGATGTAAACGGCTGGCAATGGAAATGCCGAGTGGCTAGGTGGATCAACCCGGCTATTACGGCGATCACTACTGGCGTTACGTGCTGCATGTTTCTGTCCATCACGGTGACGGAGGAAACAAGAGACTTGCACGCGAATTGTTATAGATAAGTGTTTGCGAGCCAGGATAAAGATGTTCAAGTAACAGTGTACTTGTAGCCAAGTAATTTCTAGTTTTTGCTTAATGTTATTAGCTTCTTTTCTTAAACACTGTTTTTTAGTTTTTATCCTTCGCCTATCTTAGGTAAAAGGTTATAAGAATTATGTAATAAGTATGTTCCATGAGATCTAGAAACAAATTTTTATATTTTATACATTTATGCACGTGATTGTATGTAAGTATGTTTGAACTTAAATACTAATAGTAATAGCTAAAAACATTAAGATGAGGCTATTTGCACTTAAAGTTCTTACAAATAATTAGTTATTTGCACATGCAATATACAGATCATTTTTATAACTCAGGCGCTATGGGTACTACGAAAACTAAGAGTTACGACTTCAGTATACTAATTCGACAAAGAGTTGCCGTATTAAAGGGCCATTTCAACGATGTTTTATTTTTCGAATGTACCTATAGGTTGCTAGATTAACTAAATAATGAAGAAAAAATGATTTTGGGTTATGTTTTCTGTTTTCTCTTTTAAATAACTTGTAAACTCTCCGTAATCGGGATAAATATTTCAAATAAATGTTATGAGTCTTTATTATGTATCCACTGTCATACGAAAATATTTTTTTCGAAGACCGATAAAAAAGAGTAGGCTTTTCGAACGTCATTCGGTTATAGAAAGTGGATAATTGCAGACTAAAGCTCTTCGCAGACTGATGGTAATAGGTAAACCGTATCGATCTACATCTACAAAGTAGATAGCAGACCAATATGCATTATTTTCCTAATTATCTATTCAAAATTTTTGTGTAGGCGCGGGCCGTGGTTTTGTCGGGTAACGATGGGTCACGACGTAAATATAATTTAAATTTGAGTCAAATTATCGCGTGTGATCAGGCGTGATTGAAATTTAATCGGACGTGAATAGAAGTTTTTTTTTTGCATAAAAATAGTGTTATTGTTGTACCAAAAATTTACCAAATTTATAATGATATTTGTGATGGAATAGAACATCCTATTTGTCCATAAACATACGTTTCCAATGAAACCAATTTGTTACCTAACTTATTACCAATTTGTTAACAAATTTGATAACAACTTATAATTGTGTTAAATAAATAAATATATCATCACGGTTTATTACCCATTGCTGGGTGTGCCAATCTGCTTTGTACACACATATCGGTAATGATGAAATATTTGCACCGTGCGGGTGCTTACCAGGCGGTACCTCACGGGCACTCATTGCTGGCGTGGAGAGTGAACCACAGGGGTCAATTTTGTGCCATTTAAAATTGAAAATATTTGACGTAGGTCGGGATCGAACCCGGTTCCCCAGATTCGCGACCTGACACTCAGGCACGCGGCCACGAGACCCCATGATTGTGTTAAACAGGCTTAAATGTATATAGACACAATTACGTGACACGAATGTGACTCGCCGGGCGTGATCGGGAGTGAATGCCAAAATAAAATCGTGAGCGTGAGTGATCAAACATAAAAAGTCGTGCGTGATTGGTCGTGATTACATTTTTAGTTACGTGAGCGTGCGTGAACAAAAGTTACTTACGCGTCCACCTCTAGATGTGATGATATAAGTAGAAAATTACAATTAAAAAAAAAAAATCAAACGTCATAGAAATGGCATTTTTTGTGACTTGATTGTACGCCGCTGGAAATTTCTACGCCGGCGACGTAGAAATAAAATAAATAAATATCCATAGAAACTACATAGAATTAGCGAATAAAAAGAGAAGTAGTGCAGTTGAAAAAAAATGTAATGTGTCATTCGGAAAAGTGTCTTTGTGTGCCTCGCATGCAATTGTCCGTCCCGCTTCGCTCGTCGTGCAAACTTCCATACTCGCCACACAAAGTATCAGTTTTACTCCTAATAACACAATACACTATTGCCGCACGAAAGCAATGAGGGCTGCAACTAGTTGAGGTCTATAAAGATAATATTTACAACAAGCAGATATTCACAATATTTTTTTACGATCAGAAAAGTTAACCGATTCTTAAAAGTAAAGTACCTACTTTGTGGAATGTTGAACAAAATTACTTTTTTATCGATCGTAGAAAAAACATTTTGTTGATCATAAGCAGAATAAAATGAATAGCTAGATCTGAAAGTTAAAATACAATTACTGTGCTGAATGTTGAAAAATGCCACAAAATAAGTGTATATTTTCTCATTAAGTAGATTCCTTAGAAAAAATACGATAAATAAACTTTTGAATAAAACAATATAATGGTTATTGTACCGATAATATTGTTAATAAATCATTGTAATACAAATCTATAGGTCATGAGAAGAAAATATTTTAAATATGTACTTTACTATTTCTATTGCTCGACATACTGTTAGCAATTATGAATACATGCTTGACAAATAAAATGTTAATAACTATAATTAATCGATATATGAAAGCGTTTTAAAAGAGATTACAGAGTACGTTTTGTAATTATAATTTGTATGCAGGTCAAAACACTAAATCTGTTTTTGCTAAAATACAATAAAGTACATACATTAGAACAATAATAACTATAATAAATAAAAACCGTGATTCTTTCAGTGCGGTACAATTGAAAGTAATAACAGAAATTTTCTGATATAACCGTTCGTTTAAAATGAAGTTGTTCGGTATTACTAGTCGATCTTCCGAAATTCGTGATCTAATTTAAGTCTTCAATCGTGGGAAATTGCTATAGTATGATGTGCTGCCGCTTCTTGGAAGCAAAACGTTTAGTTGAGTAATTATGTTTTATTTTACGCTCTTAATCTCGAACGGGACCAGTTTCGTTTTTAAGCTTATACTGAATGAATTAAAGATAATTTTATTTTCAGCCATCATTTTGAACGATTAGTTGCAATCAATTATTTAACCTATATCGTAATGATTCAAATTGCGGTTATTATTTTTAATTTACACAACAGCTTTTTATAATGGAGAAATTCGCCACTGTTTTTGCGCAAGTTTTTCTTCAAGCATGAAATTGCCAATCATTATGAGTCGCAGAATAATAGGGACAACAACAATATCGTAGTTATAACAACAAAATAATGAAGTCTTTATCTAACTTTTAAAATTGGAAATATAGACGTAAAATATAAACTGTATCACATTCAACGTTCGACTAAACGAATATATTAGTTTTATAATAAAAAATATTTTAATCAACTTTATAAATACGAATTACAATGAGGCATTCTATTAGTTTTTTTCTTTCTGAACTACCTTATTCTTGGATCACAAAAAATATGATATTTTAAAGCGAGATTTTAAATTTAGCGGATGTAATGAAGACCGATGACATTTCCAAATTCGTACAACACTAGAAGTAGTATCTCTGACTTGCTATGCATTATCCATGTAATAGACCAGAAAAGTAACGTTAGAATTTACTTCTGGCGCGAGTTCATAGTTTGAATTCCCTGGTATAGGTTTCTTATGGAAGTGTGATTTTAATGCCAAAAAAAAAAAGATATTTTGTAAAAGAAATTAAGAAGCTCTTATTAAGGATTTGATAGTTTGTTTATTCAGTAATAGATTGCAACTGTTTTAAATCTTTGAAAAGGTAGAGTAAAAAAATTATTAGAAAATAAAATGTTACGTGTGAGTTAAAATTCCGTATGTCGTGGACAGTCAAGATATAAGTTCATTGAATTTTGTAGTGTCGTATTTTTATTTAAATAATTATAAACTGTGCATAGTACATGTGAATATAATTGTACGAATCTGGAGATAAAGGAAAGGATCATTCTAGGTCATCTAGGTGGTACTTATAATGTTTTGCATAAGAGATTTACTTTTATGAGATTTCTCGGCCTTTAAAATTGAGGTAAAATTACTTTGGTAAGAAATACACGGCGATTAAAGGTATATGTTCTCAGCGTTATGAACTGAGTTTGAATTTGGCGCCTAAATTTGACCATTACACTTTTCTGGTCTACAGCTACAAGGAAGTTATGGATCCTGTTGCCAGATGGAATAGAATCGGTTTCATTTTCTCTGACTATTTATCGCTGACTTCTCTACTGCGCATGCGCAACTGTCTATGAAGTACAGGAATGCAACTTCACGGAGTAAAATATAACTGCAGAAGTTGACATTTTTTTGTTTGATACGCATAAAATTAATATGCTTGCCCACAATTGCATTATTTTTCCATTGTTTGCATTCATTTTACTTGAAACAATTTAATATGTAAAACAAGTTTGAAATATGTTGTCATTAAAGAAACCATACCATAACCAACTTCAAGTATGAAAATTTACTAACAGACAGAGAAAACGGTTGTTCGAACTTACAGTGTGATAGATAGAGTTGGTCATACAAAATAAGTCAGTGAAAAAGAGTCAGCGATATGATTGTAGTGTGATAAGTTAAACAAGGAAACAAACTTACAACTGAAAATGCGAAAAGCGGAGAATTATGTGGAATAATATTTAAACGCACTAATGTCCGAGTTTTTTCTTACAAACTATAAAAACAATGTCAACTTTAATATAATTTGCTTCCAAATTTGTAAAAATATAAATAAATATTATTGGATGTTATTTTGCGAAAATGTGATCTCGTGCATCAGGCGATCAGTCGTGGTTCGTGGTTCAGATAATCCGGGTTTGATTCCGACTGATATGACAAATAAACCCTATAATGCCCTCTCCACAACAGTTTTTAGAGTTCGTACGGTACACCTGATAAACGCCTACTGCGGCAGTAGTACCCAATTTATATCTTTCCGCGACTTCTAAAACTTTTTGCTAAAGGAAATATAGAACATAAATTTCTGGAGAATTCTACGACGCCTAAAAATTATTTATTCAGATTGACATACACAGAAGTAAGCCATTATGATTTAATTATTATTTTTTTGAAAACAACAAATATCTGCTGAATTTATTTTTTAAAGCTAGAGACAAATGAATTGTTTTTTTCAGAAAAACAAACACACCCCCAAATCTGTCATTAATGTGACAATTTTTTCCTAATTCAACGGATTTCGTGTTCCTCATTGTTTTCGAGATCCCAAGGTAAGTATACATTATCTCGCACACCTGTATATTTACATTTCGTATTATATTTGTCTATAAACAAAGTATCTAACGTAGAACATATGGACAGTTGGTTGTCGTAACCAGGGTAATGAAATAATTATTAGTTTTTGAAAGTACAATAGAACAAAGTAAATGTCTCATTTATTAGAAATGAAAAGCCTTTCATTTGGTACAAAAAGTCCTCGTGTGATCCCAAATCAACACCACAACACCATGTCACCTACAAACTACAAACTCGGCCGCTTTCGAACAGACACGAAATTTAATTAACTCGATTTTGGTCTCAGCACGGCCTCAGTCCACTTTCTTCAATCACCAATGATACTTTGCGATAGCACAAAGGGTTCAGTCTATTCTTGGAAGCTAGCGTAATGTCCAGAGAGCTCGTTAGACAGTCTGGCGCTGTAGTGGCAGCGTCTTCGTGATGATGAAGCGATTTCGTGGGCAATCAGAGCCAAGGCCGGGACTGGCTCACGGCCCGCATTCAGATGAGGTTGCAGCCCGAAGATGAGCTTCTTCGCCACGGGTGGATTTGTGTCCTCCTGTTTCAACCCCCGTGGAAGTTCAACATTGAAATAGGGTTGTTAACATCCAAAAAAATTCTTTCCGGAAATCTAGTTTTGTATCTATCCGGAATCCTAAAAATTCGATTTCCCGATTTTAAACTGGTATCCGAAAAATCCGATATCCGTAAAACCGGTGTGCGGACAATCGGAATCTGGAAAACCGAAATCCAGACAGATTAATCCAGAATATGTAAATCCGAAATGCGGACAGCCAAAATCAGATAACCGAAACCCTGACATCTTATCCGGTATCCTAAAGTAATCGATTTCTGGAAAATCCAGTATTCGTACGAACCGGATATATAAATTTTTAAGGAAATCGGTTATCTATCTAGATTAAAAATCATGGTTTGTGCGGATGTCATGTTTGCCGCAAGCGTATTGGTGCTTATTACAAGCATAACTTATTCCAATACGAATATGGTCAAGAGGAGTGACAGGTTTGGCTATACCGGCCACATACCGGTATTAACCGGTTTCCAGTTATAGTTGGATTTCGGTTTCAACTGATTTCCGGTTTTATCCGGATTCCGATTACATCCAGATTCCGATTCCATTCGGATTAATCGGAAATTCGGTTTTCCGTTGACAACCCAAAAATGTAATAATTGATTTAAATTAGGTACTAGAAATAATTATTAATTGTTATTAATTAAGCTGTAATTTTTATTCAATTTTTATGACGTGAGTGTTCTCAAAATTGATGTTTTTCAATATATATAAATAATAAAATAGCTATTACGGTCAATAAAGGTGCATTCACAAATTAAAATTAGGTTTATGGTTTTTGTTTAGGTTTAAGGAAGTCATTCATAAATGTAAGTTTAAATTCCCTGAAAATTAGTTTTGATATGTACAGACATCTATGCAAATGCTTCAAAAACAAGATTAAAATATCGGTAGAGCAGTACTCAATAAGAAACAAGACGACTGTGCGCCGTGAAACTGTCATTCGCTTGGCATTATTGGTTATATTTCAGCAATTAAGTAATGACAGTCTCCATGTTCTTCTCGCATTTGTTTAAAAAGCCGAATCCACCAAGCGGATATTAGTATCCACTAAATAGAGATGGGTGTATAAATCTATATCATTTCAGACTCGTTCTTATTGGTGAAGTTTGTGACGTCAAACTAAATCATAAACTTAAAGATTAGTGTGAATGGAGTCATTGCATAATATGCGGCCAAAGTCTTTAAATCTAAAGTATAAACTCTAAACCTAAACCTAATTTTTATTTGTGAATGCACCTTAATTCAAAACATGCATGGTAAGCATGTATATTAACTAGTTGTGGGATTCGGATCCGGATAGTTTCGGTTTCGGATCCAAAAATATCCGGATAATTGAATGTTGAATTATTTTGGATCCGGATTTATGTATCGAATTTTGGATCCGGATTTGTGTATCGGATTTTGGATCCGAATATAAGTATTGGATTTTGGATCCGAATCTGAATATCGGATATTGAATCTGGATCCAAATACGTATCTTGGAAACGGATTTGGGAATCGGATTTTAGATTCAATATGAATATCGGATTTTAGATATGGAATTTCAGTACCCAGATCAATTCTCGGATTGGAATATTCTCAGTATTGAACCTTACATTCAAATATTAGCATCGGGTCTCAGAACCAAATAAATATGATTATGAAATAATCCACTATACATTTTTGTTTAATGTAGTTGATTAATACTCGGCATATTTCTAATGTTTAATTTTCTGTTGGACAACTTTTAGCATCCGCTAAGAAAGAAATTTCTCGATACCACAGAACTATAAGTAGTTAACAAAAACAATCCCTTTTATGTGAAACAAGTGCACGATGTAAATAAATAGATATTTCGCCAACTGCAATGAACCTATGCAATAATTTTTCAAATTTGACCTTAATTTCTTTTTCTTTGAAGCTTTTGTTCTAATCAATGTTATAAAAAGAGAATTTTCAATATTATGAAGAATTAGGCCCAGAATTAAAATTAGGATCCGAATTCGGATTCAAGTCCAGATCCGGATCCAAATTCGAATTAAATTTACGGATATCCGCTATAATATTCGACCATCGGATATCCGAGGAACCGGATATTTTGAAATCGGGGTACTCGGATTCAAGTTTTGTAACATTTATTTAAGATAGCATCCAAACAAAATAATTATAAAAACAGCTTCATTATAATATTGATAACCACTGGCAGCCTATGTCATTCAACAAATCTTTCAATTTCATTGAAACGCACATGATTTCTCTCTGGTGTGGCATCATAAATTCAAACAAATGTTTATCTGGTTTACTTTAGTTGCTTAAAAGCAATATTCATATTTGACATCGATTGGAATCAAATCCAGACCACACTGAATACACTCAGTCACCTGCTCATTCTTAAAAAACAATCATTATTTTACCAATCGGAGAGTTTATTTGATTTGGAATGCAGTTAAGTTTATTTATTTTTACAATCACTATCTAGTAAATAATGTAGTTAAGTAGAGAATAAAAGCGCTACCACATCACATACAATTTTGCAATTGTATGAACCACTTGTAAAATTGATGCTTTATTATACACCGGAAAATCAAATGTATCAATATTTTTAGTAAAATCTTCGTAAGTTTCATGAAGCCAGTTACTGCTTCAGGGGTTAGTTTCTCGATCACATTTGCCGTGAGGTATCTTTAACAGATATAAGGTAGGTGAGTTTACTTATGGTTACAGCTGCACATTCACATATAATGTGTTCCTAAGTTTCTTCGTCCTCTTCACAGAATCGACAGATACGGTTTTCAGCTACACAAATCTTACATAGATGTTATTTCAGAGGATAACTAATGACCAGTACCTGTCACAGTATAGTTACAAGATCATTTTTGCTGATTAATAGCTGCTGGCGTTTGTCGAAGAGGTTGCGATAAAATTATTCAATTGTTTATCCAGTATGAACTTAAAGCTGATTTTTTAAGTTTTTGCTTTCGTTCTGTACATAGTTTTCAAGACACCAGAAGAAGGTTCATGCCCGAAAAACGGCAATTTTGTTAACAGCAATACTCTAGAGGGGAATCGACTTCAGGAATTTCTGTAAATCAAATTTGTGCTAAGTGCTACCCAGGTGGACAGTAGTTCAACTACTCGTGTCACATCCTCGGTGTTGTTAATAAATATGTGTCTATTCCGCCTGGGTAGTAAGTGTGTTGCAATAACAATCCATCTTGCGTCTGGGTGGAATTGGCACGAGTGCAAGAGAACAGTAAGCGAGCGATTTTGATGTGCAGCACATGCGATGTTTAGTGCTTTCAGTCGGCGCACATTTGCAATCTAATGGGGCTGTTATAGCGTGCTGGAAGATTCCGCGAGAAATTACTTGCGCACACGAGTGTGTTGCCATATAGTGCAACAGAAGACCATCTCATTCAAGGTTATACTGACGTGGATTCAATGAAATTCTTATTCATACTGCATTTAGGTAATTTGCTTATAAATGGCCAAAGCGTGGAAAGCTTTGATTAGGTTGTAAATCAAACACAACCTAAGAGACGCGTGAACACAATGAATAATAAACCTAGCACTCAACTTCATACAATGGAAATAAAAATTGTTTATACAAAACAGAAGATTACACTTGAATACCATATGTAAATAATAAGTAAATGTAAATATAACTTTACTCCTTCATTTAAATTTGAGGTTATTTTCAATTTTCGTTTCGAATCAATGACTACGTTTATCTCGATAATTCAAGCGGCTTCAAGTATATTAGACTTGAAAAATCCTATTGGTTTATCTCAGCGGATTGAAAATAGGATTGAGTTATTTTCAATCTCCTTTAAATTCGTATCGACTAAAAAAATATACTTAGTTAAATTCTCGATTATGCAGACAGACAGGGAGAGGTATATGATCTAATTTCATCATCCTGGATATATAATTCCAAAATCTAAAAATTGTCATGTTGTTATTTGTCTTCTCTTTCAAAAACATTAAAAAAAATATTTATTTCTTCATCGCTCCAAATAGTTTTATGTCGCGACTTTTATAAAATGAGGTAAAATGCAAACAACCAACAAATGATATGAATTTAGTGCGCATGCGTAGTGACGTTATTTGAAGCTTCATTGTTTATTTCGACAGAAGTCAAGCCGCTTCGTAAGTCCAAGCCTGTTATTTTATAGGCTTGACTTGACATTTTCAAGCGGCTTGAAATATAAATCTCGATCGTTTATTTCGAAGATTGAAAAGTGATTTACTAAATTCAAGTGGCTTCAAACGGCGAGATAAACGTAGTCAATGAGAGTTGAGAGATATCAATATATACGTAAAAGGATGTTGCAAAAAATTAGTGCATAATATTCTTTTGCCTTAAGAGGAAGCAGAAAATAATACTGTAAATTTGGTAATTACATCATGAATAGTTTGAAGCTATGACTGATTTAAAAAATAAAATTTTAGCACATGATTCTTTGTAACTTATGGTTTTTCCAAACTGTTTTATCAAATTTAAATAGTTATTTGTACAACAAGAGTTGAAAGTAGCTCTTAGCAGACCGAGGCCATAGAGATTGCTTTGTTGAGTTAAATAATGTCCGTATATGAGATAAAAATAATATAAGCGTAATTAATTTCAAATTTACTATGTGCATTACATTTCTTTTACAGGTTGAAGTATTACCATACCTATACTTAGTAGTATGAAATAAATGAAAACAAGACGAAAAGGAAGTAATTCCGTTTCGATTATCACTCATATTAGTAGTCGCAATATTTGCATTATTTTCCAATCCAAATTACATCTCAATCTTTTCTCTGCGAAGAGAAAGCCTCCAATTTGGTATTCGAGCTCACGTTTTATGACTCCAAATTACAGGGTGTTTCCGATCTGTGCCGAAGGTGGCCGAGCGTGTCTAGTGCGCGCGTGTCGCGCATCTGGTCCACTGTAATTGAGATATGAGCGATGGATCATAGCGGCGGCCGCAGACCTGTGTTTAGTTGGGCGTGCCGACCAAGACCATCGCATCTCTGCTCTCTGCCCATCGCACGACTCGTAATTGTCCCAGCAATCTCCTCTCTTCCGACTCACAAACTGTCATTTGCTTTTTCTGCACAATGCGAGGGATTTTCAGAGTAATATGATTTTAATGTGGATTAAGTCATTATAGCAGCACAGCAAAACAACATGTGGATGAGTTTTGGTTTGATGAGGATGAGTGACACATTTATCAAAAAGGAAGGCTGATGGAACATTGTCTCGAAGATTTTTTTATCTAATGTTATTTTTAAATACAAAGCTGACCCAGTTGCCCATTCAGTCTATAACTGTGCTCATCTTTGCTTGATACATACAAGTCTACGTATCAACCTTAGGGTCATACAATAGTTATTTGTCTATCAAGCGTTCAAAGTAACTCTGCAGACGGAGGCAAGTTGAGGTTTACAATGTATACATAGCTACATAGGTACCTACTTCTAACTAGAAGTATATCTATAGTATAACATTTTTTCTACAATCAGAACGATTTATAAATGTAATTAATATTTATTTTTTTTGTAATCTTTCACTTATATCATCACATCTGAAAGCACAATATACTGTTCGTGGTCGACAAATTATCTAGGTACTTTGGTTTGCAATTATTTTCACTTTCTGTAACCAAATGTCGTTCGAAAAGTCTACTTTTTTAATGATCGTAGAAAATAGTTATTTGTATTTTTAGCAAATGTTAGTATATTTTGACACACCGAACCGCACTCGCAAAACAGATATAATGAATGTAGGTTTAGTACACAATTTTTTTTAGCTGATTTCTTACATATAATTATTAAATGAAGTTGATTTATTGTCTAAAAATGAAATACAAGGTTATTTTTTAAATTAGTAACATTGGAAATTTGAATTCCAAATAACATGACAACATGAGTTGGATTTAATCAACAACCATTTTTATTCGATTCTGCAATACAAGATCACATATAAGTACTTCCATGTATCTTAAAATTCATTCAAGTTACAACTAAAGATTTAGTTCTAAAACTTGTAAACATTTTGCTAATTCCTGTGTTGAAAATAGTTAGAAATTGACATTTCACCGGAACAGCAATATCAACTTATAATTATGAAAGTCCCTACTTTTTACCGGCCAAGGCTGACAACAAAGTGATTCTGGGCGATTTAAACAAACGCAGACATAAAAATAGTTATTTGTATCACTAGTCCAGAAACTGAATATTAGCGAGAGTGAGTTTATTTTGACAAATACGAGATCTTGCAAAACAGTTTCTGGGCGTGTGATACACAAGATTTTTTGTGCCGACTTCTCCATAAATTCTTCCAATTATTTCTGTACACTTTACTCTATTTTACATAACCTAAAAAAAATAACATATATTTTTATCTGTTTTGCATTGTAAGTTTAATTATAATTACTTACATTTGAGCTTAAAATGCGTAATTATATTATATTTATTGAAAATATATCATACAAACATTAGTAATATTTATATATATATATATATATATATATATATATATATATATATATATATATATATATATATATATATATATTTTCAATGGGGCATGGCAGAAACTCAAATTGTATCACGTGAAGTTAGTTGTAGTATGTAGTTACAAAACAAGCTAGTCTTAAAGGTGGAACTTATAATTAATCTATACGAGATGACAGCAATGACGGCAAGAACAGCATATTATTGTTTTTAGGACATAATTAACCTATTCGTTACAATAATTAAAGATTCAGCCCTAATATTTCTAAACATTTTGTTATATCTTGCGTTGAAAATAATCTTAAATTGACATACCACCAGAACAGTAATGCCAATTCCTTTTGCCGGCTTAGGTCAGCAACAGCGCATTTCTGGACGATTTTGAGTTTTGTAATACAAGTCAAATTGGACGGAGGTACGAAAAATTAATATCATCACTGTCAAAAACTAAGTAAAGCAGATTGGCCTGCCCACATTTTGACAAAGCTTCTAAAAAATCATTCCATTTTACAATAAAGTTGTACCTTGGCTCCCAAATTTCTATATGCTCAATTATTTTCAAAATTAAGTAATTTTATATTATTAGATACATAACGGTGAAAATCTTATTCGAAGGCTAATAAAAAATCATCTTCGGCGCTCATGATTAACCACGAAAATTCGTTATGATCTCGCGTTGGTAATTTGGCAAGAAGCGCATCCAGAGGCCAACAAACCCGTCCTTCCATGTGCTCGAGAAGGGCCGGGCGGCAAGGGACCTAGCCCCATACCCCGTGAAGTTACGGGGATTTCACTAACAGCAGGTTGGCACACCTGCCGCTGCACCAGTGGTACCCTGCAACGAGAAATAATCTGCACGAAATTTACGATGCCCGTACATAAATTATGTGATGCCTTTCGTTCTATTACCTGACTTAAATATTAATATACATGTTAATTATATACATAACATACATGATCCTTCAGTAATCTCCACGGCAACGCGGTTTGTGTTGATGTTAGTTTTGTTTTTCTTCCTATTTGCTGCTTAAAGTAATCAATTTTATAGTCATGGGACTATCAACTCAATTATTTATTTAAGTGTCATCCTAAAATGAACTGTTTTCTGAAAGTTATAATGATACTTGTTATTTTTTAATTTCACGGTTTTTTAAATATTATAAGCATTGTTTCCTTTTTACACCATCAATTTAGATGATTATCTTTTGTTAAGTGATTACTAAGTTAATTTTTGGGACAGGTGTGAGAATTTCATTCAGCTGCTTACAAATTAAGGTTAAATTTACTTCTTTTATGTAATTTACTGTGTGGTGAAGTGTGTACATATGTATATAAAGAATTATTAATTCGCAATGATAGTATCCTGTTACAATGCTGCTGTATTATGTTAAAGAGTTGAAGGGGTTTCCTTTACTTTAGAAGCTGGCCTGATTCTGTGACGTCATAGTTTCATACAAACGTACAATGATACCTACGCACCCCCATTCTGTACATGAAATTTCAAAGAGCCTATGGATATTCAAGCTTAGAGCTGTGACTGTTATTTTAATACAACCAACATAATCTACAATTTTGAAAGTGGCGCTAAGCTTGCAACGCGTGGTTTTTGATAATAACATAAAGTAGTAGGCAGAGAGACAAAGTAACAAATTAATATTTTTATTATTCTGATTTAAAGTGACAAAGAAGCAAATAAATACGTATAGTCGTAGTAACACACTGAAGCTTATTTTCTTGCCATGTAAAAAATACAAGAAAATAACTAATACATATGGAAAACAACAAATAAAGAATGAATGTATATTGTAGGCACCACCGACGTCACTGAATCTAGTGAGCACGCGACCGACGCCACTGGTAGAACGTTTCTAGAAACTCCTCAAAGGCAATAACATAAATACTTCTCTCAACTATGTAAACAAATTGGTGTGTGGCGTCACCTTTTTCGCGCAGGCTCGAGAATGTTCTAGAGACCTATATAAGGCGGCTCTGTATGGGAAAGTAAGTTCAGTTCGGTTAGTTGAACTCAGACAGTTGCGTGGTGTGAAATAAATAACGAGTAAATAAATAGTGCGTTATATTAATTATTTAAATAAATAAACAATCTCAGTGTTTAAGTATTTAATAATATTATTAGTCTTAAATTAGCGTTTATATTTGTTTAATCCCAGTGATCGTTATTTTTATTATATTTTTCTTAATTATATATAGTTGAATAAACATTTATTTTAATTATTATTATATTATTATTATTAATGTATTATATATTTATTGTGTATTTTTCATTATTTATGTATATTGTACTCGTATATGGTTTAGAAACGAATAATAATAATTATTATTATTATTATTTCTTTGATTTTTATACTTCCCCTAAATAAATGAATTTAACAATATCAATAAATAGACTACTTTTTTTCTCTAATTCAACTTCAGTGTGCGATAACCGATAACATACATTAGAGTAATTTATAAGCAATAACAACACAAATGAAAAAGATGCAAAGTAACCTTCATCCCTAAGTAAACACACTCCTCATCTTATTTACTTCAATGACTCTATCACATCCACCTGTACTCATACTCGTCTTCCATCCACTTCCACTCCTCACTAAATAAACAAAATCTGTTCGCAACAACTATGATCTTGGGTAATTTGCTGGCGTTGGCATTGCGTCTGTGGCGCTGCCACTGGTTGGAGCGGAGCGCCCGGGGCCCCAGAGGTAGGGCGGGGACAAGGGTACAGGGGCCCACCACGTAGTCGGTCGACGCTCTGTGATTGAGCAATTATTGAGCTACATCTCAATCATGCAGTGAGCTGAGCACACGCAACGAAAGGACTTGTTCGGGAAGAAGGAGGAAAGCGTGGTGAAGATGAAAAGGGTTGCCCTAATATAAATTTTCCAGCTATAATCTATATCTACAATATTTATTGGTAGTACTTGACTTGTAGGGATGATGAGAATAATTGGAGATGTAGTCGTGGTAAACATTGTTTATTTAGTTGTTTCTGATGTATGTACAAATTTTATTACCTCTGATATTTTTTTGGCGACATTTTCATTCTTACATTTTTGATTTTGAAATGTAATGATCTTATTTTCCAACTGTACTTTAACTATCCCTGATGACGATTCATTTGGAATCGAAACGTAGGAAAGTTAATTAAATTACTATTTAATAAACACTGTTTACCACGACTGCATCTCCAATTATTCTCATCATCCCTATATCTATAATATTTAGTACAAATGTTCTAATAATATTATTACCTCCAATTAGCATAGGTAAGGGAGGTATACATAATTAAGAAATAAGAAGTATATAAATACATCTGTTGCCACAAAATGTGTACATATTACTATTTAAAAAAACACTGTTTACCACGACTGCATGGTTTGATATTTTAAATATCCCTACTGAATGGGGTAATGGTGATATCAAAAAGCCATTACTTATGTTTATTTGTATTGTATAAATATTTGCAGGAAGAAACTATTTCTAATATCCCTATTCACTTTTCAGTAGTATAAGTCGCGTTCTTTTTACATGATATCTCAGTTCGTCTTTGTTCATCTCAGTTGCCTCATTAATTCAGCCTAACTAACTTATTTCTATAGCTATTACTTCAAAATATATTGGTATGGCCAAAAAACAAGTGAAGTTTATAATAACTACTAAAGGTGTATTCACAAATGAAAATTAGGTTTAGATTTATGGTTTATACTTTAGATTAAAAGACTTTGCCCGCATATTATTCACACTTCAGAATTTAGGGTCTCTAAATCCAAATCACATAGCTAAACATTGCTATTTAAAAAAAAATAACATGAGTGATATGGCACAAAATTGACCCCTGTGGTGCACTCTCCACGCCAGCAGTGAGTGCCCGTGAGGTGACGCCTGGTAAGCGCCCGCACGGTGCAAATATTTCTTCATTACCGTATCAGTGTACAAAGCAGATTGGCACACCCAGCAATGGGTAATAAGCCGTGATGATATATTTATTTATTTATTTATAAACATTGCAAGGTCCAAACTTTAGGTTTATGATTTAGTTTGACGTCACAAACTTCACCAATGACAACGAGTCTCAAATGATATAGATATATACACCCATCTTTATTTAGTATCCACTTGGTGGATTCGGCTTTTTAAACAAATGCGAGAAGAACATAGAGACTGTCATGACTTAATTGCTGAAATATAACTAATAATGCCAAGCGAATGACAGTTTCACGGCGCACCAGGTGTCTTGTTCAGAACTGCTCTACCGATATTTTAATCTTGTTTTTGAAGCATTTACACAGATGTCTGTACATATCAAAACTAATTTTCAGGTAATTTAAACTTACATTTGTGAATGACTTTCATTTTTTTTAAATATAATATTGCAGTTTGAATGTGCTGCCATTTATTATCACATAGTACGATAATGAAGTTATTTGATGTACGTAGGTAAAATCGAATACTGTAAATTACTCACACCACACACACACATACATGTTAACAGATAACAAAGACACTGTAAAATCGAGCCTGCATGTAACGTCATCGGCCAGCAGCGTTTCAAATGCAGTATAATGTTTTTATACATTTAAAAAAAATGGGAATATATTTAACTTTTTATTTAGTGTTTTCATAAATGTTTTAAGATATATGTTAGTGTAATAGTGTTAATATTCACTATTTTGATTACGATGGAAACCTTCATTAGTCTGATTATTGAAAAGGTTATTTGTTTATTCCTTTAATAATATTATTTTATTGGTTATTTCAAGAAAATGGCCGATAATATTGAAGATAATGTGATAGAGTTTAAGTAATGATTGTTTTAAAATTTATTATACTCGTAATGTTTTAAATTAATTTTTTAGGAGCAATTATTAAATGATAACATGAGTGATATGGACAATTTGTTATTTTAGTCAAGGTCAGCGGACAGTACTTCGAATTTTCTAACAGACAGTTCTATGGAATTTGTTGTCGTTCTTTTTACTTCTCAAAAATCTCAACTCATCTCATATCAAACTCATCTCACTTTAAGCTGAGGTGAGGAGATAATGAATGATAAAAAGAACGCGACTATATTACCTTCAATTATTACGAGTATAATTACATATTATATTCAACAATGCGTTTATTAGTCACCTCTTTATTTTATTATAGGTGCGGTATTGTATAATAATTACTCTCATAAAAATCTATTTTTTCCATTGAACAATAACCATTAAACTACTTGTAATAGATAAATTACCATTTTATTACCTATAAACGTATAAATAATAAAATTATGTTACATTAAGATACTGATAATTTATTTATTATCAATTTTATTTATGTATATTAATTCATACACATATAAAGAATAAAATTAAAAAATCAAAGTTACTGCAACACCATATGTATTTTCTTTTTTAAATAATTACAGAGGTCATATGCGTTAACTCCTAGCTAACTTAGAGTAAATATGGTGCTAAACAATCCTGATGAAGTTTTGGCTAATAAAAATTATTCATTCATTTCATTTTCAACTAAAATACGAAAAATTAAAATTTTATAAATTACCTGCAGCAAAATACTGAATGAGGCCTAAAATCTCTGAAATCCGGGTTTGTACTCGCATTAGCATTACAAAATATATAAATAACACCTGTGGTGTCCAGTAATAAAACTATAAATATTGTAATTATGACAAAGCGGCATTACAACATTGGATGCCAACGGGTTATTATTTGCGCCGCTCTATTGCAATGAAGATATGCGTTGGATGGTAGTTCTACCAGTTCTGCGTGCTATGTATAGTAAAATAATCTTACTGTTCCTTTAACTTTTAACATAATAGTTATTTGTGCTACAAGGGATGTAGGTACCACTCACTAATTGAGGACGATTTTGTGCCCGAGCGATAGTGAGGACTGGCAAATAAGTTCGAAAGTGGTCAAATGTACCTACATCTCGTGTTGCATATAAGATTTTTTCCACTCCCGATAATCTATTATTTACTTGTTAATTTTCAATGTCAGATATGTCTAGGAACGTATAGGAATACCTTTGAATATTGATACATTCAAAAAAGAATCTTAGTATTCCATGGGAAATTTAAGAAGAAAATCGCTTTTAAATGGAAATATTTATGAAATGAGGACAATTTGATAGAAATTAAATTCAAAATCATAAATTATAAAGGTGCATTCACAAATGAAAATTAGGTTTATGGTTTTTGTTTAGGTTTAAGTAAGTCATTCATAAATGTAAGTCTAAATTACCTGAAAATTAGTTTTGATATGTACAGACATCTATGTAAATGCTTCGAAAACAAGATTAAAATATCGGTAGAGCAGTACTCAACAAGACACCTGTGCGCCGTGAAACTGTCATTCGCTTGGCATTATTGGTTATATTTCAGCAATTATAAGTTATGACAGTCTCCATGTTCTTCTCGCATTTGTTTAAAAAGCCGAATCCACCAGGTGGATACTAAATAAAGATGGGTGTATATATCTATATCATTTCAGACTCGTTCTCATTGGTGAAGTTTGCGACGTCAAACTAAATCATAAACCTAAAGTTCGGACCTTGCAATGTTTAGCTTTATGATTTGGATTTAGAGACCCTAAATTCTGAAGTGTGAATGGTGTCATTACATAATATACGGCCAAAGTCTTTAAATCTTAAGTATAAACCATAAATCTAAACCTAATTTTCATTTTGAATGCACCTTTAGAATGAGTAAATACTTGACACAAGTTTAAAATATCTAACTGTTGGTATTTCACAAAGAGGGAGGCAAGTTCAGCTGAAGGGAAGTAAGGACAATCCTTACATCCCGTCGTTAATAGAAACCGATACCTTGACAGTAAAATAAACAATCATCCATACAAACAATGTCCTAATAGCCTACAGCCTACTTACGATATCGGGAGTGGAAAATTGTTTGTTTGAAATAATTTTTGGTACTACAGTTTTCATTCTCATAACTAAATTATTTCAAACGAAAGTAGCATTTACGTTAAAGGAGCAGGAAGATTATTTTACTATACAGAGCATGTCTTCATTTCAATAAAGTGGCACATATAATGCTTCGTTAGCATACAATGTTATAATGCTTTGTCAAAAATTACGATATTTGTAGTTTCATTGCTGGACCCGCACAGAGTAAATTTTTCTGACTATTATTTGCATATTGAAACCATTCATGTGAAATAAGGAAATAATTAAGAAACAACAATTCAAATATAAGAAAGAAAGGTACCAACGTTTTATTTTTCACAACTAGATAATTTGATGATAATTTTTATTTGTAATGAACTCCCCCAACAAACTATTAAAGTTTGTTATTATTGTTAAATGCAGACGTGGAGATAGAAGAAACTTTCAGAATAAATGCACCAGTTGCAACAGAAAATTATTTATTTTCCAAAATCTTTGTCAATGACATTCATTCCATTTTCTCATTCCACATTTTATTTTTTATTTTCAATAATTTGGCAATCATAAATATATAAAATATCAAAACTCATCAGTTATACTACAACATTATCCTGTATGTTCAATAAGTACTATTATCTTATAAAACTTAGGAAATAAAGTCCATTCGTATGAAAGCCCTTTTATTGTAGATATTTCTAAGTTTAAGTATTAACATAAGAGAAAATATTTATATTCTAAAATAAATGGAATATATTTCAATTATGGCAACTATTAATCGGACTATTATGTCAATTAGAAGCAAAAATTGAATTAATCAAAATCATACAAATTACTATTAATTCCAAGAACAAGAGTAAAATATTCCTTTTAAATTAAATCATTGAACGAATTGACTGTTGACATGAGAAATGCATTAAAAATTAATATCAATTGAACACACAGCAATACAACAAAACATCGATACATTCTATGACGTCATCTGTGTCTGCCTATTAGGCTTCTTCGATCAGAAACATTTATCGATGTCCCAGAGGTCGCAAGGTTGCGCGTGTCAAGTGTTAAGATATGGAAGACGCGAGGAAAGAAAAGGTTTATTGAATGGCATTGACGTAGCATTGTCTGCCTTGCACACAAATTTATTAATTATGAGTTAATTAAATATTTAGCATCATGACACGTAGAGTTACCTGCAAGTTTACGATCGGAAAGTCGTAAAAAGGAGACAGTGGGTGTTCTATTGTGAGAATATTTTATTCATATATTCATATGAACAAAAATATTATAATTAGTATCTGTGAATCTGGATGAATCAGACTTGAACGGCTAAGTTCTATTGAACCAAATTTGGACTGCTTCCTTAAGGACAGTGAAAAAATTAATTACTGCACAATAATAATTAACGTTTAAAAATATAAAATATGTCAACAACCATAAATTAACTCAACACGAAAAAAAATGGAGGTTAAATAAAATTTACTCTACTGAAACTGAATATGGATCAATAAGATGTGTCCTTGATCAGATTTAGAATATATAAACGGTTTTTTTTAAAATCATTAAATAATAGAATACGAGAAAAGCGACATTAAAAATTCTGTGACGTCACCTATGCAAAGTAATACACGTAACAAGAGCAAAAGAGATAGATACAACCCTGGTATCTTTTTCGCTCCCATTGTTGTATTACTTCAAACTATGAGAATCATTGTTATATGTGTATAAGTACGGAATTCATATAAAAATTGCAACTTTGACACAGAGCCGGACGATATGTCGAAGCAACTGAGGCAAACTTCAAATTATGCGCTCTATAATTATTTCATGTAAACGTACCCAGAAAAAATTTCTTTTTCAAATGCTGAATTATTGAATGTTACATTTTCTCGAGGGATGTGAAGCTGCATGTTTTCCCTGTTTCACGTACAAAAATAAATTGCCAGATAACAGAACATTCTAGAAAAGAGATTATATTTAACGGTTTTTGGATAAACTTTCTACACTATGAAAATTGAATATTACCTACACTTGCGATCGTTTTTAATACCTAATTAATGCGAACAAATTAAATTTTAATTAATTTATTTCGGAAGAGGGGGGATAGAACCCCCCAAAACCTCTCCCCTGGCTACGCACATGCTTCTCAGAGCAATAATAGTATTTGGGTACAAAGTGTCTAGCCCGGTTATAAACAAATAGTTGTATACCTCAAGGGGCGTCATTGACGATGGAATCAGTTATCAGAATATGTAAATCGCTGCAAACATTTTTCTATATAGCCTGCATTTTTGGATTTTATTTTATGCATATAAAACAGAAAAATAATTGTTTTTTTCCAGTTATCAGTTTAAAACGATTCCTCCACTCTATTTTTTTATTATTATTTTAAATGAAAGTTCGTGAAGCAACTCGTAGTATTAAAAAGTCATAATTGTTTTTAGTTCAACTGCATTTGATCTTAAATGAAATCTTTGTCGCACCAGTTTCTGTAGTAGGCTGTGCGAGAAAGATACCAATAGTTGTCACGTACAGGTATAGATGCTTAAAATCTCAAATACTTCAACTAATAATATCGTAAAAACTTTTTTCATCTTAATCATGACTTTTTCTTATCTACTTTCAATATAACTAACTTTTTACTCAATTTTCCGTTATGGTGGAGGACCCTATTGGTAGGCCACGAACCGTATAACGGCATTTGACAAAATGAACCCGAAAAGGCGTCCCTAAATTCTGTGAAGAGAGGCAATCGCCTCTCTGCCTCATTCCACCGTCCGGCCCTGCTCTGACATCATAACTAGAAATCCAATAGCGCCATTCAAAAGGAAATATAAAAATGTGTAAACCAAAATTCCACATTATTTCATACATATTTAGAAGTTATTTGCAAAAATAAAGTGACCTAATTATACATTATTTGGGAAAACAAAATATCTTTAAAATGGTCTACCAATTAGGTAACATTGCCTTAATTTATTCGAATTAATATCTCTTATAGTTTCTGAGATCCCAATGGTGAGCCTCGAAAAACGAGCACTCTGCACATTATTATATTGTGGACGGATATTCCAGAACATTCGAACATGAAATTATGATAGTATACCTATGACCATAGACGGATATTGACGAGCGAGAATAACATGACTCCTCTTCCTCTAGATTGGTATATGTATGTATATGCAGGGAGAATAAAAATTATATTTTTGTAGTAGTGTTGTGTAGTTGTTAAATGTTTTCATGTTATATTAGTGTGTTAAAATGTATGCATAAAACATAATTAAATTTCTAAACCCATGTTATAGCTATTAACATACCTAGGAATGTTATGCACATCATAACTGCCGCAGATGTAACGCTTGTTATGATAAATAACATCCGTGGTTTGTTCAATAGTTTATCGGTTTCAGAAAATTAAGACATTATTGACAATTATCATTTTTTGAAACTTTCTCATTAATGCTACTTTCAGATTGCTATGGTTAACAGAACAATTATTTTGACATATATCAATATGACAAATATTCAAATTATGTGCTTTATTCCTCATGTTTATTACTTTAGAATAAAGTAGACCGTATTTAGAACGATAGGCTAACGTTATCTGTATGTATTAATGAAGAGCATTATATTTTCATTTTATTTTATTTTCATTTTGTAGACCGTTGTTCACAAGTCAGTATGGTAATAATATTACCATACAGATACAGTTATTACTTAGTTATACCAGCCAACTTTTGTACATGTAAACAATGGAATAATATCCTGAAACCGGTAATAGCTATTAACATACCTAGGAATGTTATGCACATCATAACTGCCGCAGATGTAAGTTTGAAATCCGAGCTCGTAGAGCGAGGATTTTAAGACATCTAAGACTTGTTATGATTAATAACATCCGTGGTTTGTTCAATTGTTAATCGGTTTCAGAAAATTAAGACATTATTGATAATTATCATTTTTTGAAATTTTCTCATTAATGCTACTTTCAGATTGCTATGGTTAACAGAACAATTATTTTGACATATATCAATATGACAAATATTCAAATTATGTGCTTTATTCCTCATGTTTATAACTTTAGAATAAAGTAGACCGTATTTAGAACGATAGGCTAACGTTATATGTATGTATTAATGAAGAATATTTTTCATTTTATTTTATTTTCATTTTGTAGACCGTTGTTGACAAGTCAGTATGGTAATAATATTACCATACAGGTACAGTTATTACTTAGTTATATCAGCCTACTTTTGTACATGTAAACAATGGAATAATATCCTGAAACCGGTAATAGCTATTAACGTACCTAGGAATGTTATGTATATCATAACTGCCGAAGATGTCGGTTTGAAATCCAAGCTCGCAGAGCGAGGATTTTAAGACATCTAAGGCTTGTTATGATTAATAACATCCGTGGTTTGTTCAATAGTTTATCGGTTTCAGAAAATTAAGACATTATTGATAAATATCAATTTTTGAAGTTCGCTCATTAATGCTACTTTTACATTGCTATGGTTAACAGAACAATTATTTTGACATATATCAATTTGAAAAATATTCGAATTATGTGCTTTATTCCTTATATTTATTACTTTAGAATAAAGTAGACCGTATTTATAACGATAGGCTAACGTTATCTGTATGTATTAATGAAGAGCATTATATTTTCATTTTATTTTATTTTCATTTTGTAGACCGTTGCTGACAAGTCAGTATGGTAATAATATTACCATACAGATACAGTTATTACTTAGTTAACAGCCTACTTTTGTACATGTAAACAATGGAATAATATCCTGAAACCTGTAAAATAAATAGGAACCTTACAGTATTACAGCTTTAACGTACCTACCCAGTCTTAACGGGGCAGAATAGTACAATTTCAGTAATAGTTATTTACTTATCAAGGCAGGGAAGTTCATCTTTTCATGACGAATATGGAGATTGTTTGCCGAGGCGTAGCCGAGGAAAATAACCATAATGAGTCATGAAAAGGAATTTCAATGACGAGTTAAGTATTAATTTTTTTCTGAAATCGTATAAGGATTCAAAATTACTGAATGGTACATATAACCTATTTTAATTTAAGAAGTAAATCACATTGAAAACTTAAATAACTCTATTTAAAATTCTACAAGAATTTAAAACAACTGTATACTGGGCATCATTTATTTGAATTTCATACTTACAATTTAAATTCAGCCACAACTTAGCTCAGTAAGGCTCAGCGTATTTGGCACAGGTATTATATGTGTAGGTTATGTTGTGTGTTGTTGACGTAAACTTGAAACATATGAGCTGCGCGGAGTGAACATTGTCAGATTACAAATTAGGGTTAGATAAAAGATAAAATTATCGTTATAAATTATTTAATATTTTAATTTTTTATATAACTCATTTAATACAAATTTTATATGTTAATAAAATTTGAAAATTACACAAATAATTGTATTTCATATTGAAACATAAAATGTGTTTGTGAAACTAAATATTGCAACGCTGCATTTTACTTCCCTGCCTAGGCAGGGAAATAGTAGATTACATTACGATTTCAGCAAAAATATGTGTTTATTTTATTTTAGTATATGAGTATATCATCATGGTTCATTAATTATTACCCATTTCAAAATGTACCAATTTGCTTTTATTCGCAGATTTTGATATTGTCGATATATCCGTACCGTTGAAGGCGTTTATTACACGTCACCTCACGAGCTATCAAAGCTACCGTTGAATTTTAATTAGTATTCAAATTTAATTTTATCTGTACAAAAAGATATTGTTATTTATCTATGGGTACACGGAAATGTAAATACCTAATAACCTTTTTGCTAGTTAACAATTAGTAAAACTATAAGTGTTTCTAAGCGTTAAAGCAATTATTAATATTTATGTTTATCTATTATACGACTTGTATATTAGGTACTCAGTAATATATATTTAAATGCAATGTATATTGTAGTTGTAAAATAAATTAAATATCTCGTTTGAAGGCAAATAAACAACATTTAAAACTTGTAGTAATAGTTTAAAGTTTCTCTACGAATTAAAATACCTTTAGTATAATAATAGGATTGTACTTACAAGTTTTATTGGTCTAGTTAGTTGGATGGAAATCATTATAGAGGTAAAGTCACTCACCTGAAACAAAGAAAAACAATAAATAAACAACAGGTAATAAAATATCCCTGTACAATAATTTAGTTAATTCAGCGCATTCAATAACAACTTTATGCTGTAAAAGGCTTCTTCACTATTCATCTGTCAGTAACAAACTCGCATATGTTCTAGATTCCACGCACAAAATATAAATCGTGCATCCATAAACATCAAAGGCCTGGACAGCGCGTTAGTACTTTTTCCTCTGCAGGAATTAATGGGTGATTAATATGCGCGATCACTTGCTAGCAAGTCTTTGGAGTGCAGTAGGAGAAATAAATATCCATTGTTGCCAGATGCGGACGTAAGGAAGAACCGACGAACGCCCGCTGGGATACGAACTCGAGACGGTTAAGACAGAGAACTCGTGGCGGGAACATCAAACAAACTGCGGGAAGCGGGAAGAAATACACAAGCCAGACATTACTTAAGATATACTTGCTCATTATAGTCTAGTTATCAATGATTGTACATTATGAATTATATGATTAAATAAACGAGTTGAGTAAAGTAGATCAGTCATTTCAGGTTCGAATAACCTGCACTGAGATAAAACAGGCCAACTTATCTTCAGTACAGTAGGTACTATTTCCTGTTAGCTGACAGTTACTTATAGATTTATAAACGGAGTGTTTTAAATAACTCTAGTTTGAATCTGCCCAAAATTCAGAAATATGGATACGCCGGCTGATTTATAAAATTCAAAGTAAAGAGAAAATGGAAGGATTGTATTGCGGAAGACGTGAGAGCTAAGAAACAGAATAAGACATGCATAATGGAGACCTGCACTCTGATTTTTTTAATTATTTTAAATGAAAGTTCTTTTAATTTGGAAGCAATTATAGTAGTATTAAAAAGTCTTACTTGTTTTTAGTTTAACTGCATTTGATTTTGAATGTCAACATGACGTCACGGCGACACCTATAGCTACTAGATAAATTACAGCTGACTCGTCCACCATTTTGGAGCCACTTAAATCATTTAATATTAGTATTACAGTATTATTAGTCATAGAAATTATCCATAATGACGGGTTGTTCTGCCTCAAATTGTGCAAATTATTTGAGAAATGGTTATAATTTTTACAGGTACTTATGCAATACATATATTTTTCTCTAACATCAAAAATCTTAACCAACCGTATTTTTTCTAGTTTTATTATTTTAAATAAATATAATATGGCAAACATGAAAGTTATATTTATTTATGAAAAATAGTTACTACATAAACTTATAAGAAATGCACTTTTGGCACCAATATGACGGACGCGTCAGCTATGTACTATCTAGTAACTGTAGCGACACCAATTGCTACATCTCGCACAAGCTCTAGCTCTATAACTATAGTAGATAGCGACTGAAAGGTAGTAGTAGTGTAACGTCACAGTGACTTACAGCTACTAGATAATATATAGCTGACTCGTCAGCCATATTGGTGCCAAAATAATTGCAGTAAATTATGAAATAAAAGTGCATTTCTTATAAGTTTATGTACTAACTATTTTTCATAATTAAATATAATTTCCATATTTGCCACTTTATACTTATTTAAAATAATAAAACAAGAAAAAATACGGTTCGATAAGATTTTTAACGTTAGAGAAAAATATATGAATTGCATAAGTACCTGTAAAACTTATAACCATTTCTCAAATGATTTCTATGATTAATAATATTGTAACATTGGTATTGAATGATTTAAGTGGCTCCACAATGGTGGACGAATCAGCTGTAATTTATCTAGTAGCTATAGTGACACTGACAACAAACGTAAAATATCACGCAAAGTAATTATTAAAAAAAAAAATTAATCTTAATCGTTATTTATTGAGTAATACTTTAAGTATAAACCGTATATTTTATTATTTTAGATTTGGCAGGATACCATTGAAATGAGTGGAAGAAGAAAATAAAGAATAGCGACCCTTAACGAATTGGAAAAGGTAAAGAAGAGAAATGTACTCAAAGTGTTTCCCTCCTATAATTCGGAATGAAAGTTACAAAACACAATAAAACTGAACATATTATAGTATTTTTTTGACTGTTCACTTGTATTTTTTATTGTACAAGATTTGAACAAAAAGTAATATGAATTTTTTAATTTCGTACATTATTCGTTTTCAATTGAGCTCATTGCTAATTTTTTTATTGTATTGATACCACTGTCTGTGAAGTGGTTTTATTCATATTAGATTTGTAATTTGCGTTTGACAGCTACATAATGATAAAGCCTTTTGACACTTTCGGTTTAAAAAAAAAACAACGGTACAAAGAACACCTGCATTAAATTTTACGTTGAAACTGGTACTGTGTAGTGTAGTGAAATGGAGAAAATGTCGGAGAAGAATCTTGGCAAGGTATTTATATCGAAACGAAAGGTTATGATTATGAATCGTATAAATGTTTTCAAAATTGTCCTGACGAATTAGAAGTGACTTGGGCGTCTTAGCACCTCAAACACCAATGTAAACGTAGCAAAACTTGAAAATATTGTGCAATAAGTAACGGCCGAATCATTTTAAGGGAGGTTACTGAAAAAGTTGGTATATCATATGTCTGATGCGGAGCAGATTATTACCAACATTAAGGACATGAAACGATCGGCAGCCAAATATGACCTAAAATTGGCTTCATTCATGATTTTTTGACCAAAAAGCGTTATGATGTAGCAGTCACCGTATTCACCAAACATGGACCTCTATGACCTTTTCCGCTTCTCGAAAATGAAGACGACATTGAAAGAACAACGACCACAGAGGAGATAAAACATCAGAGAACGCGTTTAACAAAACTGATAGAAGATTGAGATAATTTTTAAAAAATTATTATGAAGATAAACTATAATTATTTTATAACATGTTTTAATTTAATTTATTTTATTGTGACCAATAATAATAAGTAAATATATGACAAATATATTGTTCATTTAAATATATTTACATATGAATGTAAAAAGGATAGATTGCAAACATTATGTATAGACATAATAATCATTTGGCAAATTGCACTCACAAAAAAAAGATTTATTGCTCCTATTAAAACCATATTTTTCTGTTCAAGGCAAAGTGTTGTTTTCTTATGCAAAACTTAGCCTTTATTTGTCATTCTAATAATCTTTCTCAATTCATAATGGATTGTTATGTCAAATTATAATGCATTGTTACTCACAAATGAACATATAATTTGGAAAGGATGAATGATGAATTAATAGTCTTACAAAAGGTAAAAAGAGAACGTGAAAGGAAAAACATTGGTATTTAGTTTAAGACAAAGATCCGTAATTATCGGAGAAAATAAAGCAAGAAGCAAACAAAGAAAGAAAAGGCACAAGCTGTCCGTGCAAGATTAAGGTTTGAATAGTTTTAATTCATATGCAGGCTGCAAGGCTTTACTACATTGTAGTAAACAAGTAGAAATACCTAATAGTTATTATTACTTGGATTTTACAGAAAAATTTACAAGCGTAGTTTTAGAAATTTAATACAAAATCGTAATAGCTTTTTTTGAAAAATTGGATACAAAAGTATATAAATAAATACAGGTTGTTGAAAAAGGGACTTTTTATAAAAGGCATATAGTACTGACCTAAATGACTAAAAAAGCTTAATTAAAATGGCTCCGATCTTCAATAGTTTCCGAAATATAAGGCAGTGAAAAATGAGTTTTTAATGGTTTTACCTCTGTTATCTCGAAAACTATGAGTTACGACTTCGATTAAATGAAACTTCGTAACTAAATTGAGAACAATATTTCATATAAAACTTTATTGTTTTTCTTTATAGTCTATTTACTAACACACAAAATTTTGTTCGATCACTATCTTTGTCGGTTTTTTATTCGATTTTTTTCTCGGAAATTAAGATCAGACCTATGATGATTAAGCTTTTACCTTCCGTCACCTTTAGGTAAGGTATTGTCTTTGGTTAAAAATTTTTATGATGAGTTTTTAATGAATAAGCACGTTTTAGGGTCCCTAGAATACGATTTTACTATTTTTTATGATGTCTGTATGTATGGATGGATGTCGTATGTATGTATGCGCGTGTGTGACGATTTTTTCGGCTAGCATAACTTCAATGGCACCTTTCCAAAAATTATAATTTTTGAGGATTCCTTTTCTTTAGATCTATATGCAGAGCTTATTAGATTTTGGTTATAATTGATCGACCGGAAGTACCCTAATTTGAATATTTTAAGTTTTTCTTGAAAAAACGCTGTTAAATATTATTTGTTCACATTTAATGTTATAAATATTAAAGAATATTTTATTTTCTATAAGATTTGATTATATTTTATACTTCATATTCAATGGACATAGAGTAATAAAAGAAATTAAATTTCATAGAGCAGCAAGCTGTGCTATAACCATGGAAACATCTACTATATTAAGAAAATTCTGATTGAAAAAGTCAGTGTCAAGTGCATTTGACAGTAGGTTTGTGTTATAATTTTACTGGAAATATATAATCTCTTACAAAAAAACTTTCTGTATGGAATTTGTACAAAATACATGGAAGTGAAGGTAATGGAAGTGAAGATAATGTATTGGAAATATGGAATATTTTGGTCAGTACTATATAGGTACCCTTAAAATTTGTGACATATGTTTAGAAACACCCTGTATACTAGTGTATACTCGTATTTAAATTTTTTGTATCCTTTAAGGTTACTGTTATTTAATCAAGTGTAAAAATTCCTAACTTGTACATATATGTGCGTGTTTCCAAAGAGTGAGGGGGTTAAACAAAGGTAGCTTTCATAACAAAAATAAAATTTCAAATGAGTAAATTAGTAAATATGAAGTACTTAGCCCGTATTAGGCACTTGTGTAATAAAAGCGCTTTTCTGAAGCATACTCTTAATAAGAATATAAATATAAAAGAGCGCTCCATAAATGCGCTTTTTTATAGAAATACGCTCAAAAGCAATATTTATAAATATAAGACTTTTCAAATATTCATTTAATCCACAGTACCTACCTTATAAGTATTATGTAGATATAAATTCAGTACCCTGGATTTAATTTCCTAAAGCGAATATTGGCGTTTAGTTTAAGACAAAGATTCGTAATTACGAATAAAAAAAAAAACAAAGAATAAAAGAAAAAAGTACGGGCCTTGGATGCAATATTCATAGTGTGCACTTGCTCACTTATGCATCATTAATTTATATAGAACATTCAATTCAATACAAATTGACAATTACTTTCTTTTAACAATGGGAACTAATTATAATTTCGAATACACAATACCCGCACGCTTGTCGAAAAACAAGTCCCTCATTGTCGGCGGAGCGTTTTGAAGGAACCAGTTTTTGTGTTGCCGCCAGAAAGAAACGTCTTCATGAAAAGAAGAAGAAGACGAAGAAGAAGAGCGGAATTCCTGCGGGCCCGGTCCTGGCAGCGTCCGCTAATTGAAACAATCGAAACGCACGAAGGGCAGGGCGCGGGAAGAACAAACCGCGGACATGTGTTCTGAAGCTAGCGGCGACAGGGCTGACGCCACGTCAACACACCGATGACAATTGATACCAGAGACAAGTGACAAGACAAGGCATGAAGCAAAGACGAATTTTCTACATTCGGACAAACTGCACTACACTGTTTTTCAAATCTTTGTAGTCGTTACTGTCTCGAATGAACAAAGACACTGAAAACGGAGAATATCATGCAGATAAAGTTATTCACAGCGAGTGGTCATAGATGATTACAGCATAGCTAAGTTGAAGGATCAGGTACAGTAGGAATAAACTCATATAGGAGTGACGTATAAAATCAAGTGAATTTAATCAACATTAACAAAATGAGTTATCTCTCTCGTACACATTTTACTCGTAAACTACTCAGAAGATTGTACTCGAATGTCATAAGGGGCGGAAATTTTTGATCATTTGATGACGTTGATATGACGTCACTCTTATACGCGTTTGCATCGACTATAATCGGCTTTAGGATCATTTAAACTGTACCGTTTTTGTGTGAGTATATAAAACAAAATATGTAACACATCTTTGCACGGTGAGTATTGAATATAATAAGAAATTTAAAATGACGCCAATGAAAAGCTATACTCTGTTTGTAAACTAGGGAGAGTAAATTTAAAAGTTATATTTACAGAGCTTTTAATTTTTCATTCATTCATATTAATATTAAAGAATTCGACATTAAAATTTTAAAACCTATGCAACGTCATTACGACTGTTTCCCAGCAAAAGAGATAGGTAGATTCAATCTTTGAATATATAATAATACCTACTATTATATTATATATTCAAAGATTCAATTCAGTAGAAGACGGAGATAGTAAATTTAGTAGTGGAATGGCATGCATGCACTGGTCAAACCATCTCATGGTAATATATTTGATGTATATTTCAATTATTAAATATGGTATTTCTATTTAATTTAACTTAAATGTTCGTGAAAAAATGCCACGTGTTAATTTATATTTCATAACTTTAATTTCGTAATTACATACATCGTTTACAGAGAGTTCAGTAATTACTCGTAAATATTTTGCAATATCCTCATGTTTAATCAAAATAAATTTAGTATGCTATAAATGTATGATATAAATGATTTTTGTCAAATTACTTACTGGAAAAACTGTATAGTCGTGCGTTACATCACTAGATTTAGAATACAAAATTATTTGCATAGTCATATAAAGAACAAAAGAACTATAAAATGTACATAATGTATACATACACGAGCACCAGATTTCTATTTGAAATCTGTTATATGTATATGTAATTTATTGTTATTTTTTATATTTGCTATCACTTACATACCTATTAATTTTAAAGGAAAATCCTAAATACAAAACTTGTTCCGAATTAAAGTCTATCTACTGAAATTTATAGCAATTTTTATATTTTAAAGAGAAAATATAATAGATTTCACATAGACACAATTAATATTATTGTTGGTTTATTATAGGTATAGCAATTTCTTTGTAACCAGTAAAATGAAGTGATTGGTGTAATACTAAGGAATAAGAATAATTTCCGTAAATACTACAATTGAATTCTAAGTAGCAATCTGGTCTCCATAAATCTGTAACGATAATAAAAATTCCACTCAGCGCAGTCTATTTAATAAACTGAATACACAAATACATGAAAGTAAAAAAGCTGAAATATATAGCATAATATAACATCGTGCAAAAATACACGAATGTCTTTACTTGGTATTCGTCGTGTTCGGGTCCAGTCTCCGTCAAGATATCATAAATTTTCACAGTTGGCATTCGTGGAAAAAAGTCCTGAAGCCAAGCCAATGGCCATAATAACTGTATCATTGGTCGCGCACGCGTTCTGCGCATACTAATGCACTCTAACCCCCAAGTGCATGCATTATGCATGCGTTATGGCAAAAACAAGAGCACTTGGATAGACCATACTGCCCAGCCATCTTTGATTCCGCTTAATTCCTGCAGAACATAAGGATTTATTAGCAAGCTTCTTTTACACGGGGAGTTTTATGCTTTTACCTCCCACCTATTATATAGATTGTGCCAAATATCACATATTGATAGTTTGGTGAATTGGCTTATTGTGACAAAGCGAGGGGAAGAGCAATAACAAATACACATAATCCTTTCTAAATATTTTCACAATCCTTTCTAGATTATAGTTACAGGAATAATATTTCAACTTGTTATCTTTGTTAGTCAAAACTCTGTTTAACTCTGTTAAGAAATAATTATCTGTTTAGTCTAGCCAGTGATGTGCAAATTTCGGAAACTTATATTTTTGAAAGTTTCACTGAAAATTTTATTGAATGTTTCACAAAATGTTTCACTATGAATTTCAATTAAAGTTTCATATAAAAATTTCAGTGAAACTTTCGTCCGTCCCCTGACCATAAGTCCTCATGCTCCCTCCGTTTTATTCGTACCTCCATGGTACAATTAATTTTTTAAAGGTTAGTGGCTATAAATGTCAAATATTTCAAATGTCAAATGTCGCTAAATAAACGAAGACAAACGATTGTCAAGAATTAATTAATTTTATATAATTTTGAATTTAAGAGTAATAATAAGAAGAAAGTTAGAAAGAAATAGAAAATATCGTATATACTTTGTTACAAAAATAAGGTTAGAGTTTGAATTTTCCAACGTCACATTATTATTTTATTTAAAAATGACATAAAAGGCGCAAAATAGAAAATAACTCTTTTCAGAATTTCCGATTATTTTGTTCAAAGGCTTGAGCAATTGCACTCTGTGTCGTGACCCAAAGTTCCTTCTAACAAAATAAAATGAATATACAGGCAATCTTTCTTTAATATACAATAGGGCGCGAGCAGACACGTGACTCGAGCGCCCTTGACGTGCTTGGAATCAGCTGATATGTGTGCGCATGCTATTTTTACAAGAACAATGTCACGTTGACAATACCAATGTTTTGATTTATTTTGATTTTGAGCTGCTTTAATGTTATTTTATAATTTTTAAGCACTAAATTAAAAATAATAACATTTTAACATTCTTTCCCACTATTATATTATGTGATTTTTCATTTCCTTTGCTGTTGTGCTACCGCACAGTTGCTAATATGGGTACCATGCCCATTTTTTATAATATTTATATTAACTAGCGTTCCGCTTACATTTATAATTTATAACTATGTATATTTTTTACAACTTCATGTCATACATTTAATGCCAATTTAACAGTTAGGTAAGTTTGTATTTGCTTCTACTTATTGTAACATTGTAAGTCATTTATAAAAATTTTTTCATGTAGCTGATGATGGGCGGATGTTCGCCCGAAACGTCCTAATATTTAAATGATTATATAAATAAAGAATTTGGAACCTAAAGGCCTTTCAACAAATTATTAACATTTTAACAGTTAAAATCAAAATAAATCAAAACATTAGTCTTGTCAACGTAACATTGTCCTTGTCAAAATGGCATGCGGACACAAATCAACAATCAACTGATTCCAAGCACGTCAATGCCGCTCGAGTCACGTGTTTGCTCACACCCTATTGTAATAGTTATTTTTTTATATCACCGGAACTTGAAACCAGTACCTTCCTTAAATCTTTCGCGGTTCTGAATAAAAATACTTATAATAATAAACATAGCAAATAATATTTTTTGTGTGAATTTATATTTACGATGTCACGGCGCCAGATAATATTATTACCGAACGCCACTGTTTGAGACCATAGTTAATGAGCTTAACACGTAATACAATATTTCTTAAAAAAAATTCAAAATGACATGCGGACACAAATCAACAATCAACTGATTCCAAGCACGTCAATGTCGCTCGAGTCACGTGTTTGCTCGCACCCTATTGTAATAGTTATTTTTTTATATCACTGGAACTTGAAACCAGTACCTTCCTTAAATCTTTCGCGGTTCTGAATAAAAATACTTATAATAATAAACATAGCAAATAATATTTTTTGTGTGAATTTATATTTACGTGTGAATTTATATTTACGATGTCACGGCGCCAGATAATATTATTACCGAACGCCACTGTTTGAGACCATAGTTAATGAGCTTAACACGTAATACAATATTTCTTAAAAAATATTCAAAATGACATGCGGACACAAATCAACAATCAACTGATTCCAAGCACGTCAATGTCGCTCGAGTCACGTGTTTGCTCGCACCCTATTGTAATAGTTATTTTTTTTATATCACCGGAACTTGAAACCAGTACCTTCCTTAAATCTTTCACGGTTCTGAATAAAAATACTTATAATAATAAACATAGCAAATAATATTTTTTGTGTGAATTTATATTTATGATGTCACGGCGCCAGATAATATTATTACCGAACGCCACTGTTTGAGACCATAGTTAATAACGTAATACAATATTTAAAAAAAATATTACAGCGTAATGACCAACAATAATTATAACTTTCTAGAACAACAGATAACTTAATTTAGATTTAGATAGTTTAATAAAATATTTAAAAAAAGATTATGGAGGACCCCATTATGGATGAAAGTTTTTGTCGTGTTATTGATATTATGTCTCCAATTTTTTAAAGATTTTTATCTAATATTATAGTCTGTGTAAACCGGGCTTCATAGATGGTTGATGGTGTACATAGCATGCACATATGCAGCAGGCGGATGTTTTCCGAACGAGGCAGGAATGTTGATGTTGTTTATGCTATCTAACTCGCTAAATTGAAACGTACCTTCAAGTAAATGTGATTTAATTATACACTAACAGGAATGCTTTGTATAGATAAGGGATAAGGGTATTATTAAAAAGTTAATTTTATTGGAAATTACTTTCTTGGCTAATTTAATAACAATACAATTGCTGTAAGCGTTATCTCAGATCTTGATAGCGGAATTATCACGTTTTGCTTATTGGTTTATCCTAATTATGGTAGTTCAACTCTTTATATACCTATTCAATGGAGTTTTTCTTTTTTAGTTCCTTATGAGGCAATGTAATGTTATGTAATTAGCATTATTGTAAGCACGGTGCAATTTGTTATATCGTTATATCATAAGGAAAGATATCAAATTAAAAACACTGAAATAGGGTAACATATTTTATGCAGGTACCTACTATTGGTATATGTTAGTCTGAGAGCGATTGCATTTAAAATTGTCGCCTTCATAGATGTGGTGAAATAAGTGGGAAATTATAAATGTTTATTAATTACATATAAAAATCGATTGATATTTTTGATTGTAGAATTTTTTGTGTAGGTACCTTTGATTGAAAATATCTTTGCAGACCTCAACAAGCCTTATATATATTTTACCATTAACATACTCAAACTTCCTAACCGAAAATTTGAATATTTTCCAAGGTAATTTTTAAAAATATATTTCAACATAAAGCTAACAACGCACTAAACTCACGCCAGTAAAATTCGGGCCAGTATACTCGTTTGCCATTTCTAACCGGACTCACCGAGCCGTAATATTTTACCACGTATAATTGGCCAGCTTATAGTTTTTAGCATCAGAGTGTGATAAATACTTGTAGCTGTATTTGTTTTTTTACTTGTTGGTCAACGTGAATTGATCATTTTGTGTATTGTATTGTATAACTTTGATAGTAAATAAGTTTCTAACTTAATTTCTGTACATGGCAAGACTTTTGCTCGAGTACTTATGATCAGAGGAGAGTAGCTCAAAATCGTAAAAAATAATAATCTTGTTTAATGGGGTCCTTTGCCATTTTTTCTGGAAGAGTAGGATGAACAAAGAATTTTGTTGCAAACACGACTTAAAAATTTTATGTAATAAGCAAGATATGAATATTTAAAGTTAAGAATTTGGTGCGTGACAGAGAAGGTCTTCACCAGTGGTCGGCAAACCACACATTATTTTCTTTAATTTAGGAAGTAGGACGAAATCGTAAGGTTCAAGGTCAGGACTGTATGGTGGGTGCTCCAGAAATTCCATTTTTGATTCTTTTAAATAGGCTTTAGTTTGCGCAGCAGAGTGTGAGGATGCATTGTCCTGATGCGATACTAGTTTACTTCGAGGCCTATTTTCACGCACTTTTTCAAACACCCGTGGCAAACAAATTGTTACGTACCAATTAGAAGTTACTGTTGTCCTATCTTCTAATGCAATATTGACAGTAGGACCGGATTTTCAGAAAAAGGAGGCAATTATTTTTGTACCAACACTTCGAACTCATTTTCTTTTGACAGGATTGGGTTCTGTTGGAAAAACCCACTGAGCTGATTGTTGTTTTGTTTTAGAATTAAATGCATACATCCATGATTCATCACCTGTTATAATATTATACACTGCTTTAGATTTACCTTCGTTGTACTTTTTTAATGTTTTAACGCACCATTCCACACGATGTTGCTTTTGACCATCATTTAAATTATGAGGTATCCAACGATAACAAACTTTCCTGCCTTTTAGATGATTGAGCAAAATTTTATTTATAGCGGCTCTTTCAATGCCTAAAGTAGCCCGTATAATTCTGTATGTTTTCATCCGTAACTGCAGAAATTGGCCGATCTTCGCGTAAATCGTCATTGAGAGAAACTCGATGCACATTAAATTTATTGAATCAGCTGTGAAGCATCCGAAACTTCCATGCATTGTTTTGGAAAACGTAAAATATATTGGCTAATTTTCTCTTGTTAATTGTATTTTCAGTACGACGGGCGTACTTTAAATCTGCATGGAAAATTACTGATAATAACAGATAACGAATTGTAACAAGAACTGCCATGCTACTTAAGGATGTACTTTTGTTTTGCCATGCATTTATTTTTCATAGCTACCTTGGTTATATTTGTTTGCATAAACCCAGGCATAAACTTTCGGTGTTACCCTCGTACGACATCCTAATTATTAATCGACTTCAATCACTTGTAGTTTGCAAACTAATTAATATTGAAACAAAATTCTTTCATTAATACTTATTAATTTACGTACCTATATTATCGCATTCTTATGTAATATAGTTAAAATTTGACTATGGTATAGTAAACCATTATTGGAACACAAACAAGTGTGACAAAGAAAAATAATTAAATTGCTCTAAATCAGGTCCTGCGTGACCTAATAAAAAATTTGAAGGCTCTAGCAGGCAGACAATTCAGTCATAAATTCTCAGACGAGCCTTTAATTCATGGCTACTGTGGACGTAACGTAACGTAGGTAGAGCAGGGGCTGCTTAACATAGGCCTTCGTCCTCACCAGCCAGCAGCCCAGGAGCCAATTACACAGACGTATTTAATTACCCCCAAAACAAAAACTCTACCATTGATGGATTTATTTACGATTAAATTTATTACAAAACATGAATCTCTCCAACTAAAAAGTCAAAACGATAATAACACGGCACTGGACATTATTTATTTTTTTCAATCATGTCAGGACTGTAATAAATTGTTTTGAAAAAACTTTAATTTAATTAAAAATTGATTGACATGATGTACTAACGGTACGAGCGAGGTTTATCCGGAGGTTGCTAGCTGGATTTATTCAGTTTTTTCTACCGATAACTTACTACGTTAAAAGTACTAATATCTCGCTGTCAACGAACAACTACGTTAACGCTAAGGAATTAATTAATTTTTTATTCAGTACTCGAAATAAAATTTCTTTTATATTTCTTATTTACTTTAGAATAATATGGAATTTAAACATCCTAAGAGCAATGAACTTTGGACACATACAAATGTCCTCCGTTTATTATAATCTCTAACATTCTGTTATTTGTTACTCTTACTACGAATACTTATATATTTGAAATACTGATAAATATTTGTAATTAATGAAATTCTACTGCTTTTTCTCTTAATTCAAAAATATTCAAATAAATACATTATACCGAAGCATTCCGCAGCGTCTAAATGTCATAGCGCCCAAATTTTATAACGTCTAATTTCAGAATCCAAACTTAACAGCGTCTAAATGATGCCCCACCGCCAACAGACACACAATTGCAGTAGGGTACCTTTATAACCAGGGTATGGCCACGGGCCAAGATCGCCGCCATTGACGGGCTCATGTCAAACATACTGAGAATTCATTTCCCGATTTATTTGTAAAAAATGTGACATTGTCTTATAAAAGAATATTAAATAATCACACTATGAATTTATAAAGGTAATAAAAATTAATTTATTTAAGAGATACCCAATTATTATTAAGACATAATATTTAGAGGTTATGTAGAATATAGGATATGGGTTGTTATTATAACATCTAATTTAATATCAGTAGGTCTTATTTACATAATAATTATATATTCTAAACTTACCTTTTAAAAATTTAAATGATTGTGCTTAATATTGGTAATTTTTAGTTGTTTTCAATATTGTCAGTAATCGTGATATCTTAACAAACTACACAAGTAAATAAAATAAGAACATTAGTTACATTTTAAATACGTATTAAAATGATATGTAAATGTGTTTTTCATTCAAATAAAACAAACAGCCACGAAAATATATAATAATTTGCGCAAGAACGACACATATGACATATGGCCCGACTATGGCGGACGAAACGTAAGCCACGGCATGGCCATACCCTGGTTATAAAGGTACCCTAAATTGCAGTTTGCACGAGCGCATCTAGCGGTAAAGCATAGAACTAATGGTTGATATGGTTACGACTTCCAAACAAAGAACTGTCATTCTACACTCCAGCCATCGTTTTAGTTATATTAGTATATCTTCAATATTATTAAACAAAAAAGTTGTCCCAGGCACCTCTTCTCGCTTTTAACTCATTTTTAAGAAACACAACGAACAAAACAAAGCATATTAGAGAATTAGATGCAGACAGAATGACAGGTGTGGAGAGGGACGGAAGACAACGAGGGAGGGTTTGTTTGGAAGCAAGATCTTCTATCTCGCTCTTGCGTGTGACGTTAATTATGTAATTGTCTTAATTTGTCCTGGCTTATTTCGGCCACTGCACGTGGTGTAAGTAAAACAGTAAATTGTAAATATATCAATATTTGTTTTGAATTATGCAACAGATGGCGAGTTTGTTGTGTAGTTAATACAGCGCCACAGTGTCTGTAAGCAGGTATAGTTTAATTCAGCGATTGTGAACCGAAAAAACTTGTAAGTAAAACCTATTTTCTATTGCTATAAGTTCACCATATGCGGTTTTCGCTATTTGTAGTCGAAATTGCAGGGATTATAGAAGTCAAAGAATTGATCTTGAACTAAAAAAGCCGGCTCCGGTGGCTCAATGGTTAGAGCAACGGCTCTCAGTCATGAGTATGCTAGGGGTCCTGGGTTCGAATCCCACTAAGGCATGAATGTTTGTATATGTAAACCTCTCTGTAATTGGGATTTAATCCTGTTGAGAGGTTCTTAAAGAAAAAAAAAACTATACTATTCGTGACTGAAATTAACCTGTAGCCACCAAGCGGCAAAATTGCAAACCCTCCAAATTTGTAATGGAAGCCAATCACACCTCAGAAAATTAACAACTAAGTCGGCCATCTTAAATGAACGCTCGCCTCTATAGGACATTTCAGTCGCCAATAGTTGCTAACAGCAGTTAACCAAATAAATACTGTATAATATTTTACGAACACATTACGGGTATGTATTGTAAATTAAGAATGTGCACTGAAAGAAAAATATATTTCAATATATAAAAATCGCCAAAAAAGTTTCGCCGGAATCATTCAAAAACCGAATACGTGGGCGTGGTCAAGCGGAGGTCACTGTGGGTTAGGTTTAGTTGTGTTTGGTTAAATTAGATACGCTTTTTGTTGCACAATTCACAATAAATGTTGACATATTTACAATTTGCTGTACTATTACCAACACCACTTGTAGTGGTCGAAATAAGCCAGGACAAATTTAGACGCTGTACAATTGGTGGTGGGTTACAATTTAGACGTTGTAAAGTTTGGGGAAGTTTTAATAAAATTTGGGCGCTGACATTTAGAGGCTATGGCTCGTAATCCATTATACTGCACATGATACTTTTTTTCAATAAGAGTTTAGAAAATACTCGTATACTACAAGTAATTAATGGATTTAAAAAATATAAGTATTTATTTTTTGTAGTATGTATAATATACAAAAATTAAAATTTAAACACATAACCAATTGAACTTGCATTGTAATATCGATAAAAAATATATTTGTTGATTTTTTAGGATATGTTTATAAATCTATGTGCCTTGAAAATCAAATCTTCTTATAATGAAGCCATAAATAAAATTGGAAAAAACTGTAACTGAATATTAATTTTTAACAATAAATAAAAATAAGTAATGTTTTATTCAAAGAGTTAAATTATTATTATTTATTGAATAATGTCACTAAATCAAAAGTAAAATACTACGATTATTTCTCCAGTATCATTTACTTAATGACTTGCGTTGGTCGATCAACTCTTGCACTAATTACTAAGTTCACACGACTCACTGGTCGCTAATGCGAAGTTATTCCAAGCAATCTGCCTTCTCTGAAATCGAAGAAACGTAATCCCATCAAGCTGCCTGATACAGTTAGTGAGATTTCAAGTAGGTATCATTTCAATTTAAACTCTAACGTGTAGGTGTCCATGGACATTATCGAGTTATTTATTGACACCTGGAATTGGTTTTGATATTGAGGGGGAAACTTGTTTCTACGTTGAAAGTTGGTCATGACTTAAATGATACAAATAAATGATCCGGAGTAAATTTGTATCTCCTAATTGAGGAATGTTAGAAATAGTTCAACAACTATTACATTTTTAAATTGCTACTTTAGTTTTAAATAAAATTTTATTGGATCTACATTTTAGTTGTCTGTCTGTGGAAATATTGTTTTTGGTTTTATTTTATTTAACGGTTGAATTTTATATTACAAATTAAAATTGGAAAAATTCTTTTCGCATTACTTGTCCTATAATTGAAGTACATAGCATTGTAATGGTTTTACAATTAGATTTCTTTTATGAGTTTTATATGTAGTTCGAGAAACAAGAATTTCAAGTGTTTATACTATTTTATTTGTTTTGTTTCTTAATGATACCAGTTGTTACAACTAATAACATTTTAACGAATCTTAAGCAATTTTATTACACAATTTGTTTGCTGTTTATTACAAGCACTACAAAAAGTACTGAAATGTCATGTGTCATTGTCTTTTCATCATATAAATAAAATTAAATATGAAATGTCTTACGAAACGTGTATGTTATACATATTTTCTATTTTGGTCCTTTTGTCAAAAAATATTTACAAATATACATTACAGTATTTCCATTTGAGGAATTTCTATTTTGGTTGTTTCATAAAGTACATATTAAAAGAACCAAAATAGAAAAAGTCTATTAATATGTATATTTATTCTATTAGGTATTTTTTACATGTTTGCAATGCGCGATCCTGAACGTCAGATATATACGAGTACTTTGGTTAAATTCGATATTAGTTTTTAGAAGTTCTTTTTTTTGCTAGAAGACATTCTTGTTGCTTCCAAGACAGTACGGCGTCGTTTGAACTAACCATGTGAACATGTGATACATGATCTGTATGCAAAATGATGACAACGCCGGTTGAAATAACATTTAAAATAATAAAAATTAAATATTAAATCTAAATAATCGGCAAAAGTGCCTACACTAAATTCAAAGATTAGGCTTTGCCCGTTAAATAGTTTTACTTATATTACAATTAGGAGCAGTGAGAAATGCATTTTCTACTTTTCGATATGGTTAATAAATTAAAATAGCGGTTTCGGCTTCGGTTAAAAATATTTTTTTTATTTAAAATATCAATTAACCTGATTTAAACTAAATTCTAATCTACTTGTAGGTATTTAGTTGTGTGTTTTATAGATATGTAATAGATTTTTTACCATGATTTGAAACTTGACTAAGAGACTTCTTTTCAAAGAGTAAACAAGTTAAAGGTATAACAATGAAACATAAAGTGGAAGTTTGAGATATACTACATTACTACTATATGAAGTAATGTTTTAGTGTATAGTTGAGTTGGAGGAAGGAATCTATGAAACTGGCTTATGCAGAGTTTACAACTTTTTATGGACGGATGGGCTTCTTTGCGTCCAGGACTCATAAATTATTCGAATTTGAATTCATCACTTATAGGATAAGAAATGGGCCGTATTAAAAAAAATTATACTCAAATTTTGTAAATTAAAAATATATAATAAATAAGGCAATAAAACAAAATTTTAGTTTATTAACTGGAAAAAATATGTACATATAAAAAACAAGATATAATAAAATAGAAATTTAGTACAGAGTACATGTACAGTACCGTGCAATCAGATTAAAAAAATTACATATAACAAAAAAACAACAAATTACACTAAAATAGAGATGTAGTACAGAGCACATGTATAGTGCAGTCAGATTTAGAAACAAATACTTACATGTAACAAAAAAACAACACATAACAATAAAATAGAGATTTTAGTACAGAGTACATGTACAGTACGGAGCAGTCAGATTTAGAAAAAAATATTTACATATAACAAAAAAATAACATATTAAATACAGAGTACATAGCACAATGCAGTCTTTCAAAAGTATATAATTAGGAAATGTCTTGAACTCAAATTTCTGATACGGTCCAGGATAGAAATTCTACCTGGCTCTAGTAAATAGGTTTGTTCGTTTCACTACTTTACGTTTACGGTTTACTGCCGCCTCCATACAAAGTTATGGACACGGCAGTAAACCGTAGACGCAAGGTAGCGAAACGAACAGACTTATTCTTACAAGTTCCATAAAACTTTATCACGGGCACTTGGCCGATTCTATAGTTTCATAGATACCTTCATCCAACTATAAATCCAAAGAAAGAAAAATTCACAGTCCTTACATTCTGCACCTGTACAATTCTAATATTTACAGTTTAAACGCAACAAAGAAACATAATATTTAGATTTAAAAAGCATTCAAGACTCTTTCGTTACTACAGCATCATTATCTCTTTACCTTCTCTATTCATACTCCAGCAGAAAATCTAGGATTGTAAAGCTCTTCTAAGTCGAAATCCCTGTATATTCGTCTGTTGTATAATCCTGGTGGTTTGACAACAATGCGTGGCGTGATCTCGGGTTCACGATAAAGCCATAGGTAAGCTGTGCCTTGCCAGGCGCGTTGTTGTGGCTGGAGCCCCCGACTGGTGTGACTTATGGCGGATAAGTTTCACAGCTATAAATATTGTGTCTGTGCACGGCATGCTCCTCGATACGACTCTACGCCACGATCATACACTACCCATACAGGTCCGAACACACAATGATATTGAGCATTCGAAACCAATACAGAAACTTATGTAGAATGTGTTTCTATATTTGGAGGTTTCAACTGGGTTCAGTGAAATATATAGGTACACGTAATTGCGCACACTTTAGTTATTAAATTGGGCTGCTACTTACTAACGTCCAAAAATTTGATTATTTCGTGTCCAGCAATAAAATTATAATAGACCCCAACACAACTGCAATTTGCACGAGCGCTTCTAGCGGCAAAGCATAGAACTAATGGTTGCTATGGTTACGACTTCCAAACAAAGAACTGTCACCTCTACACTCCAGCCATCATATTAGTTATATTATTGAATGATCTCCAATATTATTAAACAAAAAAGTTGCCCCAAGCACCTCTTCTTGCTTTAAACTCATTTTTAAGAAACACAACGAACACAGCAAATCGTAATAGATAATTAGGTTATAACAGGAATGACAGATGCAAACAGAATGACAGGTACAGTACTAGGGAGAGGGACGTAAGACAACGAGCGGGGATTTGTTTTGATGCAAGATCTTCTATCTCTCTCGCAGCTCTCTCTTGCGTGTGACGTCAATTTTGTAAGTGTCCACTGACAAAGCGGCGCACAAAAATAGCATTTATGTTCAAGGAACAGTAAGATTATTTTACTATAAAGAACACTCGCAGCTCACCGCAGGTGTCGAACCCGTAAGATTTCAAGCAATGCATGACTTCATTTCAACAGAGCGGTGCAAGTAATAGCCCATTGGTATCGAATGTTATAATAGAAGCAGTAAGCGGCGATATGCCGCTTTGTCATGTTTACAATATTTATAGTTTTATTGCTGGAAGCGACAGAGTCATTTTTTCCTACTGTACCACTACAAAGATTTTTGGATAATACTAGGTTATCTTATACAAAATTGTTTACTTATGTGTATCAAAAGAATTTCATAAGGGTTCTTCATTTTATCTGCACTTTTCATTAGGCGATTTTTCGCGACGGACCAAACACGAACCACGGTTATACGTTTGGTTCATGAAAACGTCACTGTTATGACGTAAGATAGGAAATCGCGAGAAATCAGTTTGGTTAAACGTGTTGCATTGCATCATTCGGCGGTAAATTTTAAACGATGGATGAGATATATTATGGATGAATTAACATTCAGCAGTTCACTTGTTCACTTCCACTTTTAGTGTTTCTAATCCATTGGATAGTGTGACTTTTTCTACATTTGTAAATTATTATAAAGTTTAAATCAAAACCTCAAACTGTCAAGTGTCTAAGCCGTCTAAACAACTGCTAAACAAAACGAAGGTATAGACTGTGGACATTACTGCTTAACTGGTTAATAAAATTCATTAACCAAATCGTTTTGGTTCGTCGCGAAAAATGGCCTATTTTATTTTTAGATAAAATTTTACTTAAAATTGAAGCAGATATAAACTTTGCTCGGAATCTCTGGTGCTACTGAAACATATCATCCCTACTGTTTTAAAATTTCTTTTGTGTTACAGAATAAAGTTTATCTTTTTAAATAAAAAAGTCCAAGGGTGTTGTCGGGAGAAGTTTCTTATATCGGAATCTGTAATTTGCTTAGCTTGAAGAAAAATGGAGATATATTTGAAAAAAAAAAATGAATATTCCATTACCTATTCGAATGTTTATGCTTTATAACTTACAAGTAATTTTAAATATGATCAAGGTAGTTTCTTTCAACAATAATACACTTCACTATACTTTACACTTCTTAAAAGCTCCCATTTTTTAATAATTTCAAAATAATCATGATTTATTTTATCCCAAAAATATTCAAATTTGCCAAATAAGGTGAATATGGCTGGTATCCCATTACTTTTATTTTTTTTTTTAACTTTTTAAACGAAATTTATTACGTAACTAAGTTCTAACTAACTCAACTTCCGCAACTTGATTTCAAATCAGAGATAAATAACTGTTTAAAATGAAAAAGCAAATTTTGTTTTCCAAAGCTTACCTGCTTTTTTTGTTTTCAATTATTCTTTCTAGTAAATATATTACAATACAACTACATATAACATATTAGTGTTTACAAACATTTTTTCTACAGTCTATATACAAAGTAGCCATTTTTGCTGTATTTTGTCAACGCAAAATGTCACTTTGCCGCTCACGCGGGACAAAGTAGAATAAACGCTCGCTGTCCAAATTTCTAACTATACAATGTTGAGAAATGTCACTTGTCTATAAGTCTACACTTTTAATGGAAACGTTTAGTCAGGAATTAATGGCACTGTAGTTACACATTTGCCACCTTCACAAGTCAATCTGACATATAGCTGCTCTGTCGGTATTTCATAACCAAACAAAATGCCGCACTGCTGTGAAAATAAAATAAGGCATTCATTTACAAAAACGACAGTATAAAATACTTAGATTAGATTGAAGCAATAGCTCAAAAAGAATGGAAAATAACGATAAATAAAAATTAAATATAAAATAAATTGTGTAAACAGTTATGCTGTCACCTGTAAAAGTTTGGCGAAAATGCTCCCAATGGACATCCGCTTTTTCATTGCACTAGTTCAATGTACTTGAAACAAATAAAGTTTTGTTATGGTGGAGGACCCCCAGGACTGTAGAAAAAATCTTGTGTGTGTTTCGAGCGCAAATGGACATTGTTGATTTCGAGAGAATGCCTCTCAATCAACAATGTCCCATTTTGCGCTCTTAATACACAAATAGCTATTCTGTAATCAAGGTCACATACCATATACTTCATTATGGAAATAAAGAATGTAGCTTTAGGGATTTTTGAATTAATAAAGAGTAGGTAGGTACTCTAAATTATACCTATACATTTGACGTTACATCTGCAATTCTATATTATAAACATGTACGTATATTCCAAGTATAAATTTTCTGTAGAAATATACTTTGTATGTAATACGATGCTTGAACGTATATTTATAAAATTAATAAATGACTTATTTTGTTCTTGCAGGTTGAGTGAAAACAATAGTTGGCTCATACTGGTACACAGTGTTCGCATGATGCATGTCCGATAGGCTGTTTATCCATAATTACTCGTAATTCTCGGTTTAATAACTTCATCTGGGTTGATCGCGATAAGGCGAGTCCGGCCCTGTGTTGGCGGGCCGAGGGCCGGCCTGGCCCCTCCGCCCCTGTTGCGATAGCATCTGACCTCGGGTGGAAGCGAAGCCGAAGCCGAGGCGCACTCACACAAACAAACCCGCCCACCACACAGCCTAGACAACTAAATCAATTCTCTACTCTAGAACACTACGTAACGTAACGTAACATACCACCAGATCATAATAAAACCGCTCTTAGGCGCGAGACCAACTACGGGTCTATTGTTTATAGACAGATAACGTATTGCCCTACTCGAGAGATGGTAAATGTTTACACGTATATAATGCCATACTAAAAATACATTATAAATGTATACGTATAAATACACCTATCTAAGGAATCTATCTTTTATATGGATTCTTATTTATTGCCTATTGTACACAGATACTTAAACTGTATGCTCCTAACAACCATATTATTAGAATAAGGAAAGATTATTTATAAAACGCAAGCGAATTAATTTTTATCCTTGAAAAGGTTAACATACATATAATTAAAACAAATAATAAAATAATGAACATTTTTGTTAATTAGAATACTGGTTGAAGTAACTCCCTTCTACGCCAAATAAAGTATATGATCAATACGCTAACGCATATACGAGGGTCACGCTAGAATTATTACGAATAAGAAATCTGCTTCAACGTAGTGCCCTTCAACAATAATAAACTTCACCATTCTTTCCTTCCATTTCTTAAAAGCTCCCAACCAATCTTCTTTTGGAATGCTGAATGTTTTCAAAATATTCATAAATTGCAGCATTAATCTCTTTTTCGAAAACCTACTATATTAAAAATGAACAAGCAAAAGACGTACGTCATCAATAAATATTACTAGATAATGACGTCACTTATTACAACGTTTACATGGGGTACTAATTTATTCTAGAAAATGCAATGCGCGTTGCATAACTTACTGCATACAATACATGCAGATGACTTATCTTGTAATACTTATTAAAACAAACCAATAATACTCAAGACCTGGTTTAGGTCGTCTTAGCTCTAACCAAATCAAAGCGCCCCAAAAACTATAATAAAATGAGAAAATTGTAGTCAGCCTATCCGATAATTGGGCACTGCAGTAATTCTGTAGCACAAGACACAACTCACAAATACTTAACTCAGAAGAAACTGTTGTAATTAGTACAATAGGTAGGTAAACTAGAACGATATATTATATTGACAGCAAACTGACAGTTCTATATATTTTTTACAAAACAATAATACGTAACTACTTTGATATTTACAATTATTTATATTAATTCAAGTCGCTCGTGCCTGGATGAGATGAGTTGACAATCACTGACAATCAAGTGACAGGAACAGGATCGATATTTGATCGATTTTAAATTCAATATAAACATGGACATTCTCAGTAGTACTACCGTTATGATACGAAAATTAACTACAATTATTTCAAATAATTTTATATACTCTAAAAAGAATAAGGATTAACTTTCTTAATAATAGTATTTTTGATTTCTTTTTTTTAAAAAAAACACATAATACCCAATAATTTTTACAAGTTATATTTTATTTTATAAGGTTTTTTCAGGTTGATGACGTGCGTCTTCTGCTTATTCATTTTTAGTATACCCTGTAATTTTTTTCCAAAAAATTGTCAAATGTCGCACACTACCGTTTTAGGAGAGTATAGTGGGTGTTCTATGGATCAGTTCCATAAAACGTTGTAAATGGACCACGAATTTAACTACACGTTGTGTTGTAACTATGCATATTTATTTACATATCAAAAATACATTGGAAAATAAGCCTTTGTCAAAGTTAATAACGTGATTAAAGTTAACATTGGTTTATGCAACTGGGCCTAAATCTTTTATATTTTTCGTCAAAATCTAATTCTGAATAATTCTAGAATGATCTTTCTTTTTTTATAAATTTCATCCAATGAAATGAAAATCAGCGGTACCTAATTTAATTATAGTTGTATTTTCTAATGTCGAAAAAAGGTATCAGTGAAATCAATACAGTTTTTAACCATCTAAATTAGCCGAAGAAAAAACAAAGAGCACCGAAAGAACAGTGTAACCATAGTGCATGAGTAATAACATTCCTTTGCTTAGTTCGGAACGTGATCATTGGGCTGACTATCGAAATCTGGCCTTTTTTGTTCTAGTCACGACCATAAGCAATATATCAACGGTTCATAATATCTAAATTCAATTCGAGGCTATGATCAAGCTAACAGTTCTGCCTGCCCACAACTCCTAGCAAACTTATTGAATCATTACGTCTACATTATTAATGATTGCTTTTACAATACCAATACAATGACTATACAAAACTTCTAATAATCATTGTGTTTACCTCTAACTTTGTTCTAATTTATTGCTGAGCTCTATTGTAGCAGACGTAATAAGTTATAATTATTATTGTTACGAATAAGTAGAGTACTTAAGTGAATGTGGATATAAATATATTCAATGATTTAATATAATCATATATTTTATAACATCACGCGTATGTTCAGGTATTATCAAATATGTTGAGTGTATCAACACATCTGATAATACTGAACACATGAGTGATATTTGTTATGATTATATAATGAATAAATTTGATAAAATAAAATTTTTGACGTTTGTTGATAAATAAAACAATGTGTTTACTGGTAGTTACTGTGATGACATTATTTGGGACCCAGCACTTATACAAAAGCGAGAATATAATTCATTAGTCACGTGACATGTTTTCCGCCAACATTCAGAATCTCCCTAGTTACATGTCTATCTACTAGGTGTATTTCATTATTTTTCGATTTTTTATATGGTTTTCTTTATAAAAAAATATAAACATGTATTTTGTGTTTATTCATACAATGGCCCATTTCGCTGAAATTCTTTTTTGAAAGCAATGACCAGAGAATTTCTACGTTTTATGTCATAATGACCTATATGGGCACAATATTAATGGTAACATCAAAAGTGGGAAACCGAGTATAGTAAACGAAGAAATATAACATGTACAGGAACACTTATGTAGGTCTAGTTCTCTAGTTGACATATTTACTTTTTTTTTGTACTCCTATTTCGCCATCTAGCTGCATTCATCATAAGTTGCTCCCGCTGACGAGATTCTCCAGCATTATTACACAGACTGTTTCAAAACGATGCATTAGAGATTTTTTTCTTATTTGTGCATCTAAGTTTCAATGGGGTATGTGAGCATAATCGTATATCAATATAAAATATGTTATAAAATATAAAAACTAACCACTAAAGCTTCTCATTATAATAATAAAAATTAATTTGGAAAAGGAATTTGTCATCATTGTAGGATCGTGGAATACAAGAGATAGACTGAGAGGGAAAGAGTTAGTTTGTTATAGATCAGCGTCTGCGATTATGTTGGTGGTAGGTTATGGCTTGACGACAGCTGGCTATCTCTTTCCATCGGAGTCCGAGTCTATCTATCTTTTTCCACGATCCTACCATGATGAGGTCACATATCCATTCGCCAAATTTATAATTATTTTCTAGTTAACTACAAATAATTCATTAAAATACGTATCAAAGTTTGATTACATTCGCACATACCCCATTAATATAACTAAAATTGTAAATATGCAGATTCCTCGACTGGATCAAAGTTAGACTGCGAAAACTTGTTTCTGAAGATGAACTGTGTGGTTTACATTTTTCTAAAAATAATTTTGACAATCGGAGTCCGAGTCTATCTATCTTTTTCCACGATCCTACCATGATGAGGTCACATATCCATTCGCCAAATTTATAATTATTTTCTAGTTAACTACAAATAATTCATTAAAATACGTATCAAAGTTTGATTACATTCGCACATACCCCATTAATATAACTAAAATTGTAAATATGCAGATTCCTCGACTGGATCAAAGTTAGACTGCGAAAACTTGTTTCTGAAGATGAACTGTGTGGTTTACATTTTTCTAAAAATAATTTTGACATTATACTTTTGTAATTCAATATTTTTAAATTTCAACTTAGTAAGTTTACATTTCCCTAAAGAAGGCATATTTGGTGCCGAAACGTCAGCTATGTAATAAAACAATTTTCAAACGTTTTCATCAAACTGTTTTTCTCCAAGTTTTCCCAGTATTAAAATAGTAAAATTAGATTTATGAGAAATATCCTACTCAATAATTTTTTAATTGCTTTTGTAAATAGTTATGTATGTTATATTTGACTTTTAGCAAGATCACTTCTCGTATACCTACCTTACTTTCGGTAGCGAGATCTAAAAAAAAAGAATTATGGTTGAACCAATGTGTAATAGTTATTTATGTAACAAGTGTGTAAAGTAGTGCTTTTTTGGTCGAGTGCGATGTTTTATGCGTGAGGCGCAGCCGAATGCAGAAATTGTAGCACGAGACAGAAATACTATTTTACACACATGTTGCATACAACATTTTTCCTACAACCGAAATGGTATTGATGTTTCTCATAATACTGAGTGTACAGGCATTCAGCAGCTTCAAATACTGTTAGTTCTCTTTCTCGTAACACTGTACAAAATGTAACTTAAACACTTGGAAGAATCTCAGACAGACGATGATTAGTCTTTTATAATGTACAAATTGTACATTTAATATTATTATTAAATATTAGGTTAGGTTAGAATACATTTCAAAAAAATGTTAATGTTCTTAAAAATTAGATTAGTACTCAATCTGTTAAAAAAAAATTAGATTTGTTTCATTTATATGTATATTCATATTTCTCAATAAATTTTATAACTTTCATTATTATTTACTACCTAATTATATACTTGACAGGTAAATTAACCAAATTTTAATGTTTCCTACCAACGCCTATTTACTAATTTAGGCACTAGTGCGTGAAAAGTACTTTTCACGCACTAGTGCTTGAAAAATGACACTTTACACACTGTAATGAGTGCGTGAAAAGTACTTTTCACGCACGGTTGTAGGAAAAAGAAATTTAGAGAATTGAAAATGTAATTATTAATTTGTAAAAGAAAAATAATTTTGTTTTGAGATTGAAATAATTTTTACTAATTTAGCCTAGCTACGCAAGTAAGTGCCAAAAAACGAGGAATCTAAGAGGTTTCACTTGCTTTATTTAACCTTTGCTAGATTAAGAAATGTCATTTCCGAAATCAGGAGCAGAAAATAATAAATTTGTACTAAATATAAACGCTATAAGTAAGAAAATAAATGAGTTAATTTCCGTTGATGAAGACATCAAACTCAATCTCAAAATGTCATATGCGGGTGTAATCGTCCCACAAGTGCTAATTACCGTTGCAAATAAAAACACATCAAACGGTGCAAAATTGCACAGACTGCCAAGTAAATTTCCTGCCTCGTTAAGCAAAATCCCACTCGTAAAATTGTTTGTTTTAATAATTCGCAGTGAAACGCCAAGCTGCGCCACACCTCGCAAATATGATATTTTAATGTCGTGCAGAGAATGGACTCCTGCAATAAAAAGAATGAGATTTTAATGAAATTTTACCACAGCAATTATACTGTGCAGCAATTTAAAACGTGTTGGTAAATGCACTCCAGATATTTAAATACTCTGAATATTTTCGGAGTTCGTTAACCTAACTCGTTTTCTGTAATTTATGTTATTAGCTTGCTGGTAATTAAGCGCTAATAATACATATGGAAAAAGTAAATATAATTATTGTGAGATTTTAGCACTGGTGACATATTTGTAACAATGCTAATTGTTATTGTAAATATGTATGTTTTAAAAATGAAATTTATTTACAGAAATAATATTGTATTGGAAATACGTTAAAAAGTATGAAATTTTTTTATTATGAATAACATTCGGTTATGTTTATTATAGTCAAGCAATAGAGCACAGATTTTGAACGTGGACGGGTATGTGTACCCGTTCGATAATTCACTGCTTTTAGTAAGATACATTATATTATAATCATCAATTTTTAATTTGTATGTATGAATTATTATTCGGGAATGTATTATTTTATCATGATCATAAATATAAAAACAATAATTGACTAAGCAAAAATAAATATGATATAATGGGATCATCCATACACATTCGTATACCGAGTGTCTACGTTTTTGTGGATCATAGGAAATACAGTGGTAAAATTTTCAGATGGCTGTAAATTATACCCTATTAATTTTAGATCTAAAATGTAAATACCAAAAATCTTCAAAATTAAAAATGCATCTAGCAATTCCAAAATTATTGTTCACATGCGCATTGTTTGCGAGAGGTAAAATAAAAGTAATAATTTTTAGGTATTTATAGAGTGTCATGAGTTATTGCAAAAAAGATTAAACAGTTGTTTTGTTTGAGTTTGGCAGATGACATCTGTCGTACAGTTTTAATAATTACTGAATTCATTAATTTATTTATCTGTGATCATGAATACATTTACTATCGCAGAAAAAAACCAATGGAACAACATTAACAATTAAATATCAATTAATTAACTTTTATCTGTCAAAGTCAAATAATACGACTATTTGAATTGTATATTTTGTCTTGCATTCTGTAAAAAGCTTAAAGACGGATATTCTAATTTACGTTTATCTCGTGACAAGAACCTAGTATATCAATAAATTTGGGCTCATTTGATGCAGTTCTTAATTCTAAACATTTTTTTGTATTTTCACTTCAGTTCTAAATATAATAGGGCAAAATTTACGGTCATATGCAAATTTTACCATTGCATTTCCCATGGCCCATAAAAAAGTATACATGTCTGAATGTTGTAAAATGCATACAGACACTGCATGTGAAATATAACGAACATAACAAAATTTTGACGGTGGTTTTTGATTTAAAAATTATGTACAAATAATGAAATATCTATTCTAAATTGATAATATAAGGCGCAGGATGGACTAACAACTAGTTGTTGTCAACATATAGTAAGTAATATACAAACATTGCCAACTCAAAAAAAAATCCGGGATTTTTGAAATCCGGGACAAAGGCATAACTCGCGGAACGCAGTCTAATATATTTTTTTATTAGTATACTTTTCATACACCTTGATACGGATTTTAATGGTAATCTTTAAAATAATACATAATAAACTTGTAACAAAAATTATAATCTATGCAAATATTTATACATTAGAAAAACAAATTTAATCAAATTATACTGATACCTTCAGTATTAAAAAAACAAGGGTTATTTAAAAATCATTAAAAGAAAAGAGTGGTCCTATTTCAAACTTAAATATAATTAGCTTTAATAAATAATACAATTTATTATAAATATTTGTTAGTGCTGAGTTACAAAGAAAATTTGATATGTAGTTAATTTCTGTTAAAAAGTCATATCTTTTAATAAAAAAAGCATTTTAACTCAAAGAATTACGTTTTATTTATTGAAGATTAATTATTCATAATTGTAATTCTGTAAATAATTAAGAAAAATGTAACGAAAACTGCCATCTTATGTATAACTTGACATTAATTATCAAAATTGATATAGTTACCAATTTTTTATAGATTTAAAGTACATTCACAAATGAAAATTAGGTTTAGATTTATGGTTTATATTTTAGATTTAAAGACTTTGGCCGCATATTATGTAATGACTCCATTCACACTTCAGCATTTAGTTTCCCTAAATCCAAATCATACAGCTAAATATTGCAAGTTCCAAACTTTACGTTTATGATTTAGTTTGACGTCACAAACTTCACCAATGAGAACGTGTCTAAAACAATATAGATATCTTTATTTAGTATTCCCTTGGTGGATTCGGCTTCTTAAACAAATGCGAGAAGACCATGGAGACTGTCAAAACTTAATTGCTGAAATATAACCAGTAATGCCAAAAGAGTGAACGTTTCACGGCGCACGGGTATCTGCTCTACCGATATTTTAATTTTGTTTTTGAAGCATTTACATAAATGTCTGTACATATCAAAACTAAATTAGAGGTAATTTAAACTTACATTTATGAATGACAACCTTAAACCTAAACAAAAAACATAAATCTAATTTTCATTTGTGAATGCACCTTTACTGATTAGCACTAAAACTTACAGCCTTACAGGTCTGCACAGAAGAGGGCCATATACAGATTATTTATAAAAAATAACACCTACAATTATGTTTCGTCTTTGAAACTGTATTTATTTTAAGATTTTGTACACTTCAATAGGTGTTTACGTAAAGCCGCGCCAATTTTTTAATTATTATACCTTAACGGGACGGATAAAAAAAGCGGGACGTTGCGGAAAACCCGGGACAGTTGGCAATCCTAGTTATATAGTACCAATTCTATTCGACAACAAGAGAAACTATGACTTATTAACTTAGTATAGTACTTTTGTAATACATAGAAACCAGTTCACTTTAAAAAAATAAAAATATTGGAAAATGTGGGACGATCCCATTATAATACAGTCATGGTAAGTAAACAGAATATTACATATTATATTACAATGAGAGTAAATATATTTTTTTGACCTCAACCTAACAAACACATATGCAGAATTTAATTATTATTATTATTATTATTATTAATATATATATATATATTTAAAAATGAAAAACCTAGGCACGTAGCATAAAACATGATATGTCGGTAATACATGAAATGTTTCGGGCCTAAAGCTTTTCATAAAGCCACGTACTCGTACATAATATCCAATAAGAATAAGTCATACTACTCGTACATGAGTTGATTTTATTCATATGATTCTCAAATGCATTCGTTGCGGTTTGCGGTTATATTATTATGTCAATTGTATTCAAATATAAACTATACTTAACACTAGCGCACATATTTATTTTCGGCAACACTTTGAAACGTGTAAAATAAAACATTTCTTCGAAATACCTTAATTCTTTTTCAAAAAATTAAGCTAGTATCGATACCCAAACCATTAGTATCTCTAATCCATACTAAACGTTCCGCAAAACAAAATATTATTCCACCTCATTCTCCAAACAGCATGTAACAAAATACGCGTAAATTATCCATTCCGAAGAAAAATAAAATAAACTAAAATCTCTAAATCCAGCCGGCTTAGAAACAGGAAAACATCAGCTAACAAAAACATCTGAAAACCAACAAAGCCTTGAAGAAAAAAATCTTCCAGTGTCTCCTGCGCGACAAGTGGTGCGACTGCTTCTCGGAAGACGGGTTCGAACCAAGATTTAAAGTCTTCAGAGTTGTGTTAAGCGGATATTAGCATACACCCACGCGGTACTGAAACCTCTACATGGTGTGAGACTTTCACCCCAACACAGGAGTTCTCAAACGTTACAGGAACGAGCTATTGGAAAATTCATAATATACAAGGTGTTTCTATACTTATTGATTAAACTTTAATAATACAGCTAAAAGTAAGTCAAAAAGTTAATCCGCAACGTCCAATTCTCAACTGTTTCCCAGATATAGATAATCTAATTTACTAATTTTTAGTCTTTTTTCCATAAAATTCTTAAAAACTAGTTACAATTTTCTAAAAAAAATTGCTATTTTTTATGAAATTTCAAAACGACTCGTTAAAATTTTTGACGAATGGAATCAAATTTGAGAAGTTACATTTTGATTTTTCTGTCAGTGTCGACTGTTTTTACTAGATAAGAATTATAACGAACCGTTAAAAACTTACGAGTGCTTATGAACATGGGCATAAGATTTTTTAACTAATTTTAGCTGTATTATCATCCCTTACAGTTTGATCCATAAGTATAGACACACCCTATACACATACAGGATAGAAAATAGTGCAAAAATGTGTGGTATAGAAAAGAAAAGAACTACAAATCATATAAGAGTATAAATGATATTCATTAAACTGTAATATATTTAAAAATATTCTATGATGTAAATGTTAAGCTCATTTTACTCTCAAACAGTGAAGTTCGCTAATAAATTGGTGTCACAATTAAACTCAATTTTCAACAAATAAAAGTATATATTTTGAAAATAACTTTGTGGCCAATAATAGACCTTTTCAATTTCACTGCTATCTCTTTCAATTCCTGCAAATAGTAAGTAAAATGGCGCCAACCACGTACCAACGACTGCCAGTTGGGCTGTAAAACGAAACGTCAAAAGTATTCCAGTCATTAAGGGGATCGTCTACGCCTTTCCAAATGAACGAAAAGAGGCTCTACTATTTTACCAATTATGCAAAATCTGTTAAGAATTTATAACTTATTTATTAACAAAACTTGATATTATGTCTGTAACTTTTTATTTTTTCAATATCATTGTTCTTATATTTGTGGTAAAGCTCTAAAACTAGTGATTTTTGATTAACTTTGATGTTCATTTTTCGAATAAAGAATAAATATTTAAAAAATTTAAAAAGTTAAGAATCTAATTTCATGTTTTCTAAGAGCAAGGATTTAAATTATATTACAAATGAATGACAAATATAGTCATTATCAGTAAAAACTTGAGACGTGTTTTGTGTGTTTAAATAACAAGCTACAGACATATCAAGTTTTTTAAATAACATGATAAAAATAAGTTACAAATTCGTAACAGATTTTGCATATTTAGCAAAAATTTAGAGCCTCTTTTCGTTCAATTGAAAAAGCGTGAACCGAGGGGTAGACGATCCCCATAAAATACCTGTATTCTCAGTGAAAATTTGCATCGTTAGACATTTTAGCTTCAATAAAAGTTTTTGTTACTTCTTTCAAAAAGTTTTTTTAAGTTGTCTCAGGCTTTTCTCCTCACATTTTACGTCTAATTTTTTCAGAAACAAACGCAATGGATCTCATGGCAAGCTCGTATCCATGACTCCCGCTATTTGTTGTTACTATGCGCAGATCTCCATTGCGCATATATCTCCTATCTATAATCATATAATAAGCAATTTATTAAAATAATTAATAAAAGACTATATATAATTAAAGTCCGAGATTGACTGACACCGGCAGCCTGACATTCAATATGTTACAGTAAAAGTACATAGTAGGATGATGTACACATTACCCGGCAAATGTAGACATTCGCTTACAATTGTTTTCGCTTGTAAGGGAACTAAATACAGGAAACGAGCTTTAACCATGTATTCTAGGGGTCATTCTAAGTAAAAAGTTTATATATACTATGGGTCAATCCTTCTCAATTTTGGAGATATCGACAAAAATAAAAAAAAATACAAATAAGCAAAAAATAAAACAAATGATATAACATAACCGACAAACTTTAACTATATATACTAGGGATCATTCTTAGTAAAAAAAGTTCATTTAAACTATGGGTTAATTGTTATCCCTTTTAGAAATATCGACAAAAAATTAACAAACAAATAAAAAAAAACGAAGAAGAATTGACCCATAGTTCATATGAACTTTTTTACTTACATGGTTAAAATTTGCGGGTTCCTCAGGGGACACATGTATAACAACAATAACCTCACCTAACGCACAAAATCGCCTCTAGTTTTCCAAGAGTGACTTTTGTTCGTTAGGTGAGGTGATTTATTGTTGTGCATGTGCTCATCATCCCACTATGTACTTTTACTGTAATAAATATAACTTTTATATTCATAAAAATGTAAATGATTTCTATCTAAATTTAAATATGTATACATTAGCTGCATTCTTTCTGGACAAAATCGTAGCTCATCTCAGGTCACTTCAGATAAACTCAGGAAATTGTTGTTCTTTTTGATCTGAGATGTTCTGAGAAAACTCACTTCTCCCTTTCTGATGCTACACTACCAATTTACGAAGCTCAAAATGATTTGAAACACTCAGTTTGTATTTTATATTCACATATACAGATATACTTATAAGTAATATATATTCAACATTATCCATTTTTTGTTTATAAACAGTATCATAGATCAGAAAATAAGTCAATAAATTTGACCGTTTTTACAGCAAAAACTATCGGTTAAGAACGAATTGATAAAATGGAATTAAACTTGTTCTTTTTGCACACATAACAACTCAATTCAGTTCAACTCAGTAATGTATTGAGCTGAGTTTCAACTGGGTCAAAAAGAAAAATACAGCTATTATTGGGTTTACTTTCGTTGATTCGTTATTTTCTGCATTCATTTACTTGAAAATGGATTCGAATTTCAAAAAGACCGTAGTAGAAAGCTTACAAGTAGTAAGAATTTGGAATAAAGTACATGTTAATGTTATTAAAAACGAATAATTTTATTTTTCATGGCAAACAAATATACTCTATAATGCATTTTCCGCAAGAACTATGAATGCTCGTGAGGTAACGTCTGGAAAACACATTTTAAAATAAAAAATTATGATTACTGGTGTTTTTTCTTTTAATTATCAGTTTGATAATACAGCCATGTTAATAGATTTATAATGACAGATTTGATAGCCTGTGAGGTGATATTAGGTTATGAGTTTTTAACGGGACAGATACATCGTCGTCGAATATTATACATATTTATAATTATTTATTTATAATTCTGAACAGAACGGATGAAATTCTCCAGCGGTCTGTAGTTTGGGAACCACTGCCCTAAAGGAGGCCAACTTAACAACATTGTCACATTCTGAAGAAGCAATTTGTAAAATAGTTGGGTAAATAAGATAAATGAGTCTACGACATTCTGACATTAACATACTAGTGTGAAGTGACCAAATTTTTTATCACATTTTCTAATTTTTTATTGGATATACAAATTTTTAATTTTTATGAGTAATAAAATTTTTATAGGAATTTGTTATTCAAATGGTTACACATTTATGGCTTCCGAAATTTATTTTGTTTTTCATTTTTACAACTATGAAAAACATGGGTTCTACAATCGAATATTTAACAGTTTCGGGCATGTTTAAAATCTGAAACATAAAATTTATTTGTGAAACAATAAACAAATAAATTTATGTACAAATGTTAAGAATTCGTCTTTGTAATTCCAAGTTTCTGACATTTAAAAATTACAGAATCATCCATCTGGAATGAAAGAGATAATACATGATAGAATTAGAAAAATTTACTTTGAAGACTAATGAAAAACAGATGTCTCTATTTTCATCACAAATGGGAATATTCTATATTTTTAACAAAGAAAATATTTAATGATTATCTGAATTTATTTTTTATCTTTTTACCTCCCGCTATCCTTGGTAAGGGAGGTATAGGAATCGTGCTAAAAATCGGATATCGAGATTTTAGTAAATGTTTTAAGGCAATTTTAACATTTTCACGATGATGTCTGTGTGTATGTGTATGTATGTGTGGATCCACCGCTGCAACTCAAGTACTATCATTCAGAAAATTTTGAAACCTTATATTTCTACTTTATTCTAAAATAGGAAGAAGCCATTAAATTTTGGTGTAAATCAGATAACCGGAAATGGCACATTAGTTGAAGCTCAAAATAGGTTTTCTTCGAAAAATATCTTTGAATGTTGTTTTTTCAAGATTTATGTTATTATAAAAATTAAAGATTATTGAATTTTCTACAGGTTTGCATTAATACTTTTTCTGTATATTTTATGGATAAATTTATAAAATTATCTATAATTTAAATCCCGGAGCCTACGCTTCAAACAAACACAACTCCTTGGTTATACAGGTCATATCTCAAATGTATGTAACTGACAGAAAAATGTCACTGTCAAAGAGTTAATAATTTGAAATTAATAATAGTAACGTTTTAAAAAGGAAATAATAAATAGAACCATAGTTATATGGAATGGGACTTAATACAGTTTAAGGCCCATTCAGTATAAAAAAAATTAGCGGTAGTGTAAGAATTAGTGGCATCGGTAGCGTAAGAAATTTATAGTAAAAATTATATCCGTTCACAATAAAAAATTATTGAAAATATAGTTTCTAGGAATTTTTTATTATTTATTACTAGTGTGCAAGGTTGACAGTTATAGCTGTCATTTTATTTTTGCGCAAATAGCAACTGACATAGTTGATGACATTAATTACACTTATCCACAAGCACTCCATTGTGTGAGATAAGCGAAGAGATTAAGGGAATTTAAAATTATTTCAAATAAAGTAAATGTGTGGGCATAAATTGCCTTTGAAATAAACGAAAATGGTAAGTTATGTGTTCACTTTTAATTGTGCTAAGTTTATTAATAAGTGTTTGTTTATATAGCGCAACATCTGAGGCACACCACAAAATGATCCTTTTTCTATTGCTCATTTTATCAGATGAAATCAGATGTCACATGTCAATAAACGTCAAAACTGTCAAAAAAATTAAGCGGTAGCGTAGTGGCAACGTAGAAGTTTGGAGTATGCAAACTCCTACCGCTGCCATTGCCACTACGCTACTACTAATTTCCTTATTTTTTGGATGTGAACGAATACGTTTGCTATAACGCATTCAATCTTTTACCCAGGCCACTATCACTGCCATTAATTCTACCGCTACCTTAATTTTTTTATTGTGAATGATACTTAATAACGTAGACATATGCAACAGTACTCGTAAGGCCACTATATAGCTGGAAACACTTATTGTTGTCGAATAGATATTTCTAAGCATTTATAGCTTTTTGTTAGTTTTGTACATAATTGTAAAGTTTTAAAGTGAGTATTACTCGTTATTGTTTTATACAAATTTGCTTCTCCATCTAGCGACGTTTCATCATAGTAAAGTAAAAGGCTGACGTCATTTTGCGGCCATTACTCAGATCATTTAAAAGTAATGCAAACTTAATTGCACCATAATTTTTTTTACAAACATAATTATCATTACAGAACTTACTTATGTTTATTTAGTGAATAAGTTTCAATTAATAAGAATAAAAAATTGATTTAAGTATGTGAAATACTGTATTGTTATTAAATCTTTTATAGACTATTGTCATTTCGAGTTTTCTAAAAGTCTAACTTCATTAATAAATCATGAAGGAGTTATCCTTTTCTATTTGATTTTATAGTCTCCAAATTATATTATATATTATATTTATTATTACTTCTTAAAAAAATACTTAAATGAATTTATATTACCATAAAAATTAGTTAGGTGCGGATTACTATAAAACCTAATTAGTCAATTATTTATTAGAAACAAAGTTTATATCTTTGAATGTAACTGCACGTTGTATCTGGAATATGTCTTGTAAATCTAGAAGACCATAATTACTTGAAGAAACCTGCTTTAAAACAATGTCACCCAATCAAAACAACAAAAGTTTGGCGTTGAAACCAACACCAGAGAAAATATATCCCTCATTTAACGACAATTTTTACTCTGTGTTGAAATACAGTCCGAAGCGTAGTGAGAGTTAGATAGCGCTATACTAGAATCAATAAGAGAGAGTGAGATAGTGGCGAGCGATTAGTCGTTAATCGACAGCTTTTTACGATCGCTCGATAAGCAAATACCTGCGTCGTGTCCTCCGCCAATTAAAGATCAATAAAATCCAGCTTGCTTTATGGGTTTGTCATTAGCGTACTAACTACGTCGAGTAGACTCCAACACTAACTCAATACTGCACAATGAGCGAGGATGGTGACATCATGAAGATCATGGAGACCATAAACTTTTATTTACAGCGGATTTAGATAAGATATCCACAACTTTGTACCTTGATGATTTGGTTACGTATAAACAGACATGCCATTTCAGATGTAATGAGTACAATTAGAGAATGAGTTATTGTGATGTTTGCAATGTCAGTTTAACATCCAAGACGACTTTAACGTTGATTGGGAATACTTGAGAGATACCTAATTAATGGAAACTTAAAAACATGTACAATCATTATCATTTCTCACATTTACAATCAGTTTTTTCCAATTAATTTTACGCATTCTCACCAAGATCATATTGGATATGCTCTTTTCTACTCCTATGCAAAACGAGGATAGCACCGAAAGTTTCTACCAACAAATATGACCAAGGTAGCTACGAAAAATAAATGCATGGCAAAACAAAAGTACATCCTTAGGTAGCAGGGCAGTTCTTGTTACAATTCGTTATCTGTTATCAGTAATTTTTCATGCAGTTTTAAAGTACGCATGTCGTACTGAAAATGCAGTTAACAAGAGAAAATTTCCTAACCATGATATTATACGATTTTAAAAGTTTGCTCTCCCCAAAACAAGGCATCGAAAAGCTTTGGGATGCTTTTGAAAATAAAGCACCTAGTATCAAGTCTGTTCATAGCTAGTACAATGAATTTAAATTTTATCGAGTTTCTCTCAATGACGATTTCTGAAGTTACGGATAAAAACATAGCTGCTATTCGCACAATGATTAAAGAAGACAATCGTACTATACGGGCTACTTTGGGCATTGGAATGACCGCTATAAATAAAATTTTGCTAGACCATTTAAAAGGCAGGAAAGTTTGTTACTGTTGGATACCTCACAATTTAAATGATAGTTAAAAGCAACGTCGTGTGGAATGTTGCATTAAACAATTAAAAATATACAACGAATGTAAATCTAAAGCAGTGTATGATATTATAACAGGTGATGAATAATGGATGTATGCATTTAAACCTGAAACAAAACTACAATCAGCTCAATGGGTCTTTCCAACAGACCCCAATTTTATCAAAGTAAAACGAGTTCAAAGTGTTGGTACAAAAATGATTGCCTCCTTTTTCAGAAAATCCGGTCCTTCTGTCAATATTGCATTAGAAGATAGGAAAACAGTAACTTCTAATTGGTACATAACAATTTGTTTGCCACGGGTGCTTGAAAAAGTGCGTTAAAATAGGCCTCGAAATAAACTAGTATCGCATCAGGACAATGCATCCTCACATACACGCAAATGAAGCGGTTGAAGCCTTATTCGAAAAGATGGTCTCTCAAGTGTCTCAAGAAGAATGGATTTCTTGCTTTAACGATTAGTTTTATCGAATGCATAAATGTGTTGAGTTAAAAGGAGGGTATTTTGAAAAACAATAAAAAAATAATTACTGGATTTTTTTTCCAACAATAGTTTGCATAAACTTTCGGTGCTACCCTCGTATGCTTATTAAGAATGTGTCATCTATATTTGAATGACACTCATTATGATACAGATTTTCATTTCGATACAATTTTCATTATGGTACAGATAGTCTTTTCATTTCTATACATATTATCATTATGATAAAGATTTTCATTTCATTTCGATAATCTTTATGGTACAGATGAATTTTATAACCAATTTATTGGTTTATAGTTTTTATTAATTATTATGACTTAATCGTAAAAAAATAGTGTATGCAGCTCAACTCAAGTATAATGACTATTAATACACTCGTTATATACACTATATACTATTAAAACGTACTGAAAATAGAAAATTCACATTGTACTTCTTTTGACTTTTTTTAAATTTAGAAAATAGCAGATGGCGCTTGAAAACCGAACGTTTTTACCTGCATTAAATAAATAAATTAAATTTGTGCAACCAACTTTGTCAATACTACATATTTTTATGTATAAAAATGTTATTTGCTTATTTAAATATTAAAAGTTGTAAAATCGAAATCATAAACATAGTTAAGTATCACTTATTCTGGCAAGTTGGCAGTTGATAATTTTTTCGCTGTTGTGAATTAAGTGTGCATTCTTACGAACCAAAGGGCTGAATTTCTTTCCTTACCTAGACTAACGCTATTTTCTTACCCGAAATGTATAGTCCTTGCCAAGATATATCGTTATTAACCTGTCTTACTAATTGCGATTAATCGCTTTACCATAGCGGGTAACTTCGTTACCTTTGTTGTAAAGGTGGGATTACCAAAATTTTGTTATTTGAAACAAACATCTAAATTATTTATTTCACGAGAAAAACAAAGGGTATTTGTAAACAGTTTTGTTATTAATGTTACTGATTCATCTGATGAGAATCGTAAAAGTGATTATAATTTTAAATTAGATTTAATTGTGTATATTATTATTTTATATTTTGCATGTATAAATGTGTTTTGTTCGTAATTGATTGTGTATCTGTACTATTATTGACTTTAATGTTAAATTAAATAATTTTAAAAATTTGATAAATTTATTTGAGTACAACCCTAATTTTCTTACTCTTATAATCTTTTTACAACTTTCCAGCTGTGAGTAGTGATGTGCCGCCGAAAAATTCCCGCAGGAAATTTGTTTTTTCCCCGGGAAAATTCCCGGAAATTCTTTCATCCGCGATTTACGGGAAGAAATTTTGTTACTTTTTCCCGAATTTTTTTTGGAAAATCCCGAAAATAATAATATTTAACTTTATATAAGAAATTCCTTGGGAAATTCCCAGGAAATTCCTCGAGAAATTTCCTTAAAAAAATTCGAGAAATTTTCTGAAAATTTTCCCGTATCTTTAAATTTCGGGAATTGACCCATCTCTAGCTGTGAGGGTGTAATGGTGTATTTTGGCAAGAACTATACTAACGACCTGCGCACTGTGAGCACAAAACAGTAATGCTAACATACAGAGGTTTACACGTAAAAATGTTTTGTTTGGAAATATGTATAACAAAGTATATGCTTGTGAAGTGGTTTATACCGGGTGTAACACGAAAAGTGGGCCATAAGTGTTTAACAGAGGAAAACAGATTTTCTTTGCGCCAAAGTGGCTTATTAATTTTAGCCAATAATGCTTCAAATGTATAGAGCATCAAATTAAATAATTACATTTTTTAATTTAGCACGTTTTGTAACCAAGCAAATCGATTTCTTTTATGAAAGTTACTTTATAGTGTTAGTCATGGAACTTCATCTGTTGGGAACCCTCTGTTTGAGTCACCATTATAGAGTATAAAGAATAATAAAGTTGCATAATAATAATTTGCAATTTTTCTTCGGGTGAATAATTATCCATTTACAAAATTTTAGTCACCCTTACTGACTAATTACAACGGCTACCATTTAAAAACACATTGGTATGAATAAAAAACAACTGCTTTTGTTATTTTCGTCATAGCTTTAAACAATCCTGATTAAGGGTAAATACTACCAGCCTATATGTTTAATCCACAATGATTGAACATCATCCAGGGCCTCAAATCGGAACTGAACCGAAAACCGGAAAAAGTCGTTACATTTGTCGGAACGAAAACCGGAGCTGAATCGAAATAAAATATCGGTTTATTTCGGTTAGATAAATGTTCAAACACGCGTGTTTACACAAACTTTCCCCACTTCAGTTGTCATTGTTTCTTCATTTGCGGGGTCTCATATCCTAAGTCTTACGATTCGAAACCCTTCCTTGCAAAATATAGAGGATTTTATACATAAATTTCCAGGATTTGAAAAGTTTACACAATATCTAGAAAAATAAACGAATATTTATGAAGATAGAAGTATTACAAATTCTTCTCACACTTACAACTTTTACGTATTAGAGAAACAAAGAATTTGAATACACCATAAGTAAAGTTGAATAAGTATCAGGACAATACATTTACTGGATATATGTATAATACATGTAATGTTTTAAATAATGTAGAGAACAATGAATGTTGTAGAAACTTTAACGCGGTTCTACGCAATGTCTGTAATAAAGAATGTAAAAATGTATTGTTAAAAGAGAAAAAGAAGTATAAGTTAACATCATCTTTAAAAATAAAACATTAAAAAGTCCCATAAAAGTAGAAAAACGAAGATGTTTCATGAATTTATCCAATGAAGTAAATAGTTACGATGGATATCTAACAAATTTAATAGTACCATTAACTTAGTAATTTAACAATTTATTTTATTTTAAAATTCCAAACAGTACGTAAAATATTTCCTTTTTTTGCAGTGTTACTTTCTCGGCGCGGCGTGCCGCTTACGTGAAAATGTATGCAGTTTCGAAAATACCAAACCTGTACTTTAATAACAAAGACATTTACATCTCATTTAAACTGCGCCTAGGGGTGTCAAACCAGCGAAAGAGGTCATTTAAAAAACCATTAGTTAGCCTGCTATCCATAACCAATTACCGCGGGTTTTCAAATTTAAATAATAAAACACTAAATATACATAATTCCACAAACAGTTGTTTGGGAAGACTGAACAACGGCACGGTTTCAATACAAGTTGATCAACACATTATTTGATCGGATGGAAATTACAAAGCATACAGAGAAAATGACAGTAATGCATGTTTTCACACGTTGTTGTGCGGTCATACAAGTGGTGAGATGAAAATATTACGCAGAATGACAGGTGGATGATGAAAGGAAGTGATATAATGTATGAAATTTTGTTGTCACTTCTTTGTTAAAGTGGAACGAAGACATTTATCTTAATATTAAAACTTGTAAACACAAAATCTAAGAATGTTATAAATAGTTGTTTTTGGTCGGGCCGAGTTGAATTGTTTTTGACGTACAAATTTAATAATTGTTATACATCCTTGTAATCGTGTAACTTTCCAATATGGCGCCCATAAAGACATTAAAACTTTGACATCATAACTCGAAATTCAAGAGTGACAAAATATTGAGCGTTGCCATTCGAAAGAACATTTTATTTTATTTTATTTATTATTACACGCTTTTTGAACATTCTATGTATATAAGCGGTGATTTAATGGCGATGAGACAATTTTCTTAGGCCCGGTATTTTCACTTCCGAATAAAGTTTCGGATAAGTATTCATTAAATAAATTTATTCTATATATTTTTCCAACGAATAATTCCATTTTGTCTTTTCACACATTTTACAGAAACAAATAGATATCTGTCAAATAACTTTATCGTTCGTGAATTGGTAGCCTTGGAAAGTGAATTTGTGTCAGTAAAGAAGGATGGAGTTTGGCGTAGCCACGTTAAGCAGACAAGGATAAAATGTGTCAACTTTTTTTGAATCCATAGTTGACAAAATTTGGTTTGATATTTTTAATGTCAATTTCATCTATATTCTTCTGCATTTTTAGACCTGGGAGACTGTAATTTAACAAGTGTACCATCTAATACATCACTCATATGTAGTAAACGAGATATGTATATTGTAAAATTGTCCTTGCACTTTTTGAATAATTATTTCAGTTTATAGTAAATGTTTGTTATTGTATTCAACAAAAGTATTCAAATTTTAAAAATATTTTGCCAGCGTCAATTGACAGGATCTTTATAATGATTTACCTATTCACTGTTTAAGATTAAATGTGATCCCCAATATGTAAAAATAAATTGTTTTCATAATTGGAATCTATCAAAAAATTCCTTCATGTATGTGGTTACTTACCTCGCTTTCTGATGGCGTGTAATCGATTTCTCACGTTATTTGTCAATTCATAGTTCATTATATATTCATAATCATCAAAAATAGTTAATGTATCCATTTTGTAAATAAATCTGCACTATGCGGAAATGTACTGAACTTACGAATAAACGGTTATTCGCTACCCAAGTACCGAATAATTCATTCCGCGAATAACATATGTTATTCTTTCAAATAAATTTATTTGCAAGTGAAAAGACAAAAATATTTATCCGATAGATAAATTTATCTAAACCTTTATTCGCAAGTGAAAATACCGGTCCTTACATATTTTTCATATCTTTGTATTTTATATTCGATGGGAATGAAGATGAAATTAGTAAAGACGCACACCACAACCATACCTTACCCGGGATTCGAATCCAGAACCCTTGGGTCGTGAGTCAGCTATGTTGCTCACTACACCACCGGAGGTCGGTATTCGAAATAATATAAAAAAGTGCCATATAAAGACGTACAAACCAAAATTCAATATTATTTCACATTTGGAAAAAAATATATAAAGAACTGCAAAATTTACATTTTCGTCTATATCTAGTGACCTATACATTTTTCTCCAATAACGATACACCACTCCTAATGGGGAAACTTTTGTCTAATTCGGACTTCGTATTTCTTATAGTTCTCGAGAACCCCATGTAGGGCGCGTTTCTCGGGACAACCTGTATAGTTTAACTGGTTTGTATTTATAAAACCAGTAATTTCAGATAATTTATAGCTATTGTTTTTTCAGGATTATTGAATCATTTAAATATTTTACTTGGCGAGATAGTGCATGAATTATGACGTTTTTAAAACCACAATATCTGAAAGCACCTCCCATAACTAACACATATTGTCTTTAAACATGACACACAATATTTCGTAAACACTTGAGGGTGCATTAAAGAAGCACTTACTCAAAACTTATCTAAATCTGAGAACGCAGAAGAATCCCACTGTTTGGCCATCGCACTCTCATATATCACGGCCCGGTGCTGTCTGTTTGGGTGCCGACTTTGACGTTTTAATGTGCCGGTCTGTAACAACGTGAATTTCCAGTCGAAAAGGGCCCCCCCGTCGATTTCCTGAAAGTGTCTGCTAGGAATTCACACTGACATGCACCATACCACCTCTTGTTAATTCATAACCTCGGGCACTGTTCTTCTAGCTTATCTGCCTCATTAGAGAGTGAACTTTTTCAGAAGAGTGTATTCGTTTCGTTTTTAGATACGATGTTAATCTGACACTTATTTATCGTTATAAGTTTATTCTCCAAAGAGAAAAATGTCGACTATTGTTAAGGTAACAAGATGTATGTTTAGAGGTTATGTTTGGTTCCTTTCTAATTTGACGTAACTATTTAAAAATAAAGTTGGATGAAGTTTGAATAATGATATTTAGCTACTGTTCCAGTTTCCAGCTTCTTTCGGCGTTACTACATTACATGTAATGAATAAACGTTAAAAGTTCAAATTCAAAATGAGACAAAATAAATTTACGAGAGTAATATGTGTTTAATTATAACAGTCATATGTCTTTCTATTGTCTCACAAAATTTCTGTTGACTGATGAATTTCATTAATATGCGTGACATAAGTAGCGGAAAAAATTATATACTTTAATATCACATCATCCATCATATGATACATAACCTAATTTTACATTTCAGTAAGGCTCAATTTGATATAGGTACAATATTGTCTAATTGAAATGCAAGACATAAAATAAATTAGACGTGAGTTAAAATATTATTAACATATAAATCTATTCGATTTTGGTGTCTACATATATGTAATGGTACATATGTCATATTAGTGAGTTTTTTTACGTATTCTTTATAGTAGTTTAAATGTCGCAATAATAACCTTTATCTTATTATCTTATTTAATAACTTTGGTAAATAAAGGAAAACGGTAGGGACACTTTAAGATGGAATGCAAAACGCTTTATTTATGATCTTTTTTCTATTACAAATTTCGACATACACATAAATTAACATTTTGCTCGTCCAGAAAAAGATCACTTTTTCGACCGGAAATTCTTTCTTTACTGACATAGTTCGAAAAACCGTATATAAGGGATGTTACTTTCTCAAACACTACTATGAAAATCACGTATTCTGTTATAGAGTGAGCACATTCTGTCACACTGTTACAGAATATTCTGTAACAGACAGTCAAAACCCACTAGTTTTTCAATTCATCCATTTGAAATACATGGGAAATTGTTTTCAAAATCAAGCTGGCTTTGCTTGGCGCGTTGTTTCTTTGCTTTTGTCATCTCAACTGCCTGAACTGTCAAATCCCTACATGAATGTTTCCATGGCGATCAGTTGTTTATTTATTTATTTCTCATTTCCTCGCAATTAAAAATAAAATAATGCATAATAGATTTTTCTGTCTACCAGTACGAAAAGTGAAATTTTACGAACTTATTTTCGGACGAAAAATGACACTTTTCTGAGGGTTTTTACTTTTCGTCCGCAAACATTTTTCGTTCGCATACCTTTTTCCCACGCTAAGCCATCACTTTTCGTCCGTAAACCTTTTTTGTCCGAAAAGCCTACTACGATTTAATAATTATTGTAATTGTGTGTACTACCCTTCTAGATCTATTATTACTAAGTGAGAAAAATGTAATATGCACCTCGGAAAAAATGCATATTATAGCCTCGCTTGTTTGCAAACTCAAACTCTGCTATAAATGCAATTTTTGTCAGGTACATAAATAACTATTTATTTATTTTTTCAGAACCGCGAAAAAAATATTGTAGGTACCCAACATGACCTGAAAGTGGCTTTATTGGGTCCACAAGCTTGTTACGTAAATTACTATTATTTAGTTGAAGCTTCTACGAGTATTACAAAACATACAATAAAATATTTTTTATTTGACCATACTACTGTATGAAAAAGTTTCACTTCTCTAGTGGTATAGATTAGGTATTAACAATAATTACTCGACATCTCAATCATATAAGAGTATAATATTTATTCCTAAAAAACCGACGTTTCGGTATGCACCTCGGTAAGTAAGATCTGGCAGATTCACACACAAATTCATGTACACATAAACACATTCGTTTAAATATGAACTCTAACTAGTTTAAAAATTTTATTATTTTCTTTTCGAGTATTATTAATTTGTTTGACAATAAAAAATAGGGGTTTAATATTTATTTTTATCAACATGAACATAAACAAATAAAAATAATAGAAATCCCCATTTTGTGATAGATAAAGGAGAATTATTATTTTGTATGTAAACTGTAAAAACAATGTGGGAAAATATCTCAAATATGGTGTAGATTAGGTATTAACAAATATTAGAAATTTTAGTCATACAGCATTTATTCTTACAAAACCGACGTTTCGATATATACTTGTACCTTCATCAGGGTCTACAAGCATTCACAAATCTATAACAATAACATAAAAATCATGCACAGATACATTATTTGTTTCAACCAGGGATTTGTTAACTACTGGATGAAGCAAGTGTATGAGGCGCCGTTTGGGCCAAAATAAAAGTTTCTGTAATATATATATATATATAAAAATTTCGTGATATATAATATTTTGCCATGTTGATATATACAATTATCATTGTGATATATACAATTTTTAGTTCTATGAAATGCCGCAATATAATGAGGGCGCTCACTTTTGTGATGTTGCCAACATAAGTAGATAGAAGCACAAAAGTGAGCGCCCTCATTATATTGCGGCATTTCATAGAACTAAAAATTGTATATATCACATTGAAAATTGTATATATCAACATGGGAAACACGAAATTTTATATATATTAGGTAATAATATATATATATATATATATATATATATATATATATATATATATATATATATATATATATATATATATATAACAGAAACTTTTATTTTGGCCCGAACGGCGCCTCATACAAGTGAATCTTCGCATGTACCCGGGCAGATGGACAGAGAAAGTGATACATAATTATGATTTGTTGTCTTTATTTCCGTTACCTGTCATTCGTTTGTCTCACAGGTTTGACAGTTTTTAGGTTATTCTTGTTATCGTCATTGAAATTTAATTAGTTTAATTATTTAATTGTCAAATTTATATTCTTATATGTGTTCTAATTTAGCATCGTACTTCGTACTCGTATTTATTTCACGTTTCACGATTAAATATATTTAAATGAAATTTGACAGATGTTTCCTTCTCACTCACACTTCCTGTGTTTGGTCGAAATACAAGTATCGGTATATGCTTGCTCTATCCAGTAGTTAACAAATCACTGGTTTCAAATTCAATTTTTCAAACGTACAAAAAGCACATATAAATCCACGTGCTCTTAAAAATCTTATCAAGTAGACAAGTAGAACACCTAATTCTCAGGTACGAAATTTGAATATATTTTAAGCTGGGCTAGAGAGAATAAACTAAAAGTAGCAGTAGCAATGAATTATTATAATGCAACTAAAATTGTTTTAGAATTAAGTGGAATTTCTCGTGAATGCTATTTGTAATTATAATGACAAAATTATTAAAATATTTAATACCGAATATTGAATATGCATGTATGTCCACATAATTTGAAAATATTTCTCACAAGAAAATATGTTTTTATATGAGCTATGAAATCTATAATTACATTAAATTAATAACGTCCAATTATTGACAGCACAAAATAAAATATGTAGTAGATGTGCTCGTATTTATATCCATCAATGAAAAATAATTACGCTGGTTGGATAAGGAACCGTAATTGTTTCACGGTAGCCTTCCAGATGAAGATGCCGAGCATCAAGACGCAAGTAAAGCATCGAGATCGTTAATTATATTAATTGCTTTCAGTCTAATTATCACGCATGCAATTACTGCCGCGCTTATTAAATCCGGCGCGATATTCCAGTTCCAGATTCTTCCACAATTAGCAAACGACTCATTCCATCCACTTACGACAAAAATAAGCAGTGATTACACGCGCTTTTAAAGAGATATACGTGTACAAAGAACGACTATTTACTCCTGCCTAGCAATTCTCATGTAAATACTTTGTCCTAATTAAGGTTATTGTAGAGTAATAACTATTTTTATGAATGCCGTATAATTAGTTAACAATTTACAATTTTTATTGATACTGTAATTGCCAGATTATCATAATTTTTCTTGTATTTTCTTGTAACATGTATAAGCTTCGGTGTAAATATCACACATTTACTGAGTTTACATGCAGTTTTGAAACCGTTTTTAAAACGTTTTTAGTTTTAAAAACGCCATGTATACAGTGTCAAAACGGTTTTGAATTATCTCAAACCAAAACTAAAATTCATGGGTGGGATTTGAAAACTAGTTTCAAAACTATTCATGTAAACACTTAAAATTCAGTTTCGATACTGCGCATGCGTACAGAGCATAACGTTTCTGTCGCTTTGTGTTACTAACCTTCAAATATACTGACAGTTGTGTAGTTTTAATGCGTCGTGGTACGAAGTATAAAAAATAATTGGAATAATAGCAAAACGAAGTATTTGGAGTGAAGAGGATCTGTAACTTACATCAGCTAAATGCGCATGCGCCGAAACTGATTTCAAATCAATTTTTAAACTTGTTTTGAAAACTGCATGTAAACAGTTTTGCATAATTTTGACTGAAAACTGAAACCATTTTTAAAACTGCATGTAAACGTAGTAATTATAAGTTCAATTCATGTTCATTTTTTTATCTTTTAAATCTATAAGGGTAAAAATAAAGGAAAAAAATGGAAAACAGCGTAGAATAATGTCATTTACTTACCAACTGTTTGGGGTAAAATTATATTTATTTTTCTACAAAATAAGAATAATCTAAACTCTCGAAATATCCATTTACGGCTTCTATGAGTTCAGTATTCGATGAGAATTTCTTCTCAACTAACCATTTTTTGAGTTTTGGAAACAGAAAGAAATTTCAAGGAGCCAAGTCTGGCGAGTACGGTGCATGTTCGATTAATTTGAATCATGATTCATGCAGTTTCACCACCACAATTACTGATTTGTGAGCAGGTGCATTGTCTTGGTGAAACAACACTTTTTTCTTTGCCAAATGAGGCCTTTTGGCTTTGATATCATTGTTCAATCTGTCTAATAACGACTCATAATATTGGCTTATTGTATTTTCATGTTGTAAGTAGTCTATAAAAATTATTCCTCGGGAATCCCAAAAGACGAAAATCATCACCTTTCCACATATGTAAGATGGAATCCTCGAAGTTGGTTCACCGCGTGCTATTCAGGTTTTTGATTGTACTTTGGTCTCTGGAGTGTAGTGGTGTATCCAGGTTTCATCTACAGTTACAAAACGTCGCAAAAAATCTTTTGTATTGCGCTTGAACATATCTAGGAATTGCTGAGAAATGAACATTAGAACTTGCTTTTAGTCGTTTGTTAGCAAACGCGGCACTCATTTTGCAGAGAATTTTCTCATGTTCAACTGTTCATGCAAGATATGATATACTTGGTCATATAAAATGCCTATTGCCTCTTTTTTCGGATGTTAACTATTATATATTTTATATTTAATTTTTAACAGTTTTAACAATGTTTTACCGTGAGCCTACAAAATCTAAGCCGAGCTTCTCATATTATTCAACAAAATTATTAAAAGATTAACATTTATAATGATCCGGCCGATTTGTTAGGAAATTTAGTTTTTAAGATCGGATTAGCCGAATTCAGCATAAAACTCGGATCTTTCTTTCACCTTTAATCGCAGTTCAATTCTCTGAACCTTTCAAAGCGTAAATGTATATGAATTTAAATAATATCTAAGTATATAATGACAAACAATTTTCTTTTGCTACTAGTTTTCCATTTGTAGTGTTCTGTATTGAAATCCTAATTCCTAATATTACAGATTAAAAACTCAAAGAAATGAACGTGAATTGATTAGTAAACGTTAGTTGTATGTTATGTGGTCCTGTACATTGGCCAACTCGGTCACCTGACTAGTCGCCTTTCGATTTTTTTCTGTGGGGTTGCCTCAAATCTCATGTGTATAGTAATGGTAAAGCAGATACACGCAAAGAGTTGACTGACCGTATGTTGAAGTTACTAATTCTCTAAAGAATGAATTGGCAGTAATTAACTGGCAACATTCTATGACTCGAAGGATAGCTGTATGTTTAGAAAATGGTAGTTCTCATTTTGAACAGTTGCTGTAGCTATCCATTGATAAAGAAATTTTCTATCATTTTTAAAAAAATTGCTTCGTTATCTTTGAAACAAAGAGGAATTCACCTATAGGTCATATAACATTTTTTGATCGTAATGACCCCAGGAATATATGCGGTATGTTTGTCGGCCGAGTCGCGGAACACCTGTATATGAGCTACAGATTTCTATATGCATCACAGCTTTTTATGAAAATTTTAGTTTTATTATTACGCATATAAAAATACAATAATTAGCAATTTTTATTTTTTCATTTACTTTTATGTACAAGTATATCCAAATTCATATGTAGTATAATTTTTTTTCTGAAAAAGCCGGAAACTTGGACGATCCTAATTAAATTACCTAACAGCATTGCGTATTATTATACAAGTACTTTCTAATATACTAATTATCAGACTAATTATTTTTCTACATAAATACGAACATACATATTATACATAATTTAAAAAAAATAAACTATTTGTTATCCTATTCATAGATGAACTTGTAAGATACAAAATGAACAAAATGAGTGACAGCTAGTATATTGTAATGGGTACTTTAATTACATCATGATATATTACTTTATAACAAAAGTACTAATTACATTGCCGTTAATATAATTATGTTCCTACTAGGTGTATGAAGTATCTTTTATCTAGTTGTAGTTGGTAATTTTCATTATGAATAATTTATTTAATAAGCAATGTTGAAAGATATAACGTTATCTGTCACTAGCAATAAAAAATTGCATAATAATTAATTGGTTTATTTTACAAAATTTTCTCGTGTATATTATGGAAATTCATGTTGTTAGATAGTCATAATAAAAAGAATATTGCGTAAAAACTACGAATTTATATCCAGTTCTAGAAAAATATAAATCAGAATATTTAATCCGAATTATTAAACACAATAAATAATTCAAAATTTCACGTTAAATAAGTAAACAACGGACGTAAATATTTAATATTTACAAATGAAGAACCAGGAAAAATAGGTGTTGGTCCATTTTCTGGCAAAATGAGAGGATTTGTCCTACTAATACTCGTAGATTGAAGGTTGACCCTGGGATAGTGATGTGACATTTGCATGTTTCAATTGAAAAATTTCAAAAATGAAAGTTTCATAAGCTACAATGTGCATGCGCCGCCCAACTCTATGCAATAGACTTGCGCAGATGACATGCATGCGCCTGCACTTATATCTATGTGCAAAATATGTTTGGTTAATCTTAAATGCTGGGCTGGAACTTGTATATTTTTCAAATATAAAATTCAGTATTCGGTTCAGTTTAATATGATGAAATTTAAAGGTACAATTTGGCGATATTTCAATGAAATACATGCAAAAGACAAGATAGTCTATTTTAAATAGCTAAATACTTATTTTTAAAAAAATTGTATTATATTTTGAATAGTAATTTTTTTTTGTTTTGAAGCTTTTGTTTTTCTTATTTATTTTCATCTAGTTAATTTAAGATCCAAACATTTCAAACTCAACTGACAAATGTTAAGTTTCTTGAAATTTAAATAAAACTTTCATAGAAAGTTTAACTGAAATTTTTATATGAAACTTTCATTGAAATATTTTTCAATCAAATTTTCAGTAAAACTTTCGAAAATATAAGTTTCGGAAATTTGCACATCATTAGCATGGAATTTCAAATTGTATAATATTTAAAAAAGACAAAAACGGTAACAGTCTAAGATATAGGAGCTAACGAGGATGGTGGTCTAAGCATTTTTTGCTTAGTAGATTCGATAGTCAGACTTAGTAAAATTTTATTAAGTCCCACTTATGTTGAAACTCGACCCATCTGTGGGTATAATAATGTCCAATCTGAGTTTTGGACTAAGATTAAATACAGTATCTTACTTCAAAAATAGGGTTTCAAAGTTTAAAATTCGCGTATTGAAAAACCCAGGGATTTGTTAACTACTGGTTAGACTAAGCGTATACCGATACATGTATTTCTTGTGTACCCGGCCAGATTAAGAGAGAACATAGGAAGTGTGAGTGAGAAGGATATAGATAAGTCCACTTTAGACAAGTGAATTTGATATTCACATCACTGTCAAATTCACGTCAAAAATTTCGTTTAAATATATTTAATCATGAAACACATATAAGAATATAAATTTGACAATTAATAATTAAAATAATTAAATTTCAATGACGTTACCATGAATAATCTAATAACTGTGAAACCTGTGAGACAAACGAATGACAAGAAACGGAAATAAAGACAACAAATCGGAATTATATCACTATCTCTGTCGATCTGGCCGAATACATGGCGAAGATTCACTTGCTCCGGTCAGTGCCAGTAGTTAACAAATACCTGGAAAAAACACATTTTGTGGCATTCATCTTTTTCCCCATGGCTCTTCACATGGTATTATTCAGGGCTGGACTGGGAATATGTTTAGTACCGAGAAATACGGATGGGATCGGGCTAGGCCAGTCATTTGAATCGATTTTTTTTAAATAATTTTAATCATAATATTTTGTTCAATAATTTACTTTTTACCTCCCGTTACCTTTGGTAAAGGAGGTATAGGGATCGTGCTAAAAATCGCCTATCGAGATTTTGGTAAATTACCACGTTTTAAGGCCCTTAAAATCTAATTTTAACATTTTCACGATGATGTCTGTGCATGTGTTTGTGTGTATGGATCCTCGACTCTAACTCAAATACTATCATTCGGAAAATTTTGAAACCTTGTATTGCTACCTTATTCTGTAATATGAAATGAGCCATTAGATTTTGGTGTAAATCAGATAACCGGAAATGGCACTTTATTTAAATGTATATTATGAAAATTAAAGATTATTGAATTTTCTATAGGTTTGCATTTATACTTTATATATATTATGGATAAATTTATAAAATAATATATATTTTAGATTCCGGAGCCTACGATTAAAACTCCTTCTCTTAAATGTATGTAACTGTCAGATAACTGTCACTGTAATTTTAAATTAATAGTGGTAACGTTTTGAAAACAAAATAGTAAAATGAACATTAGTTATATGGAAAAGAACTAAATATAGTTTCCAACATGAGTAAATATGAAAGGACCTACGTATTTAAATTAATAAAAATTAAATGGGGGGAAATATTGTGTGGGCCACATCAGATATTTTCTTTCAAACCGTCTATAATTTGCTCATTTTTGATATTCTTTGTGTTGATAACAATGTGACAATAAATTTGTACATTGAAAATAAATTTTAATATGCTAACGTATGTAATAGTTATTTATGCAACAAGGGTGTAAACAGAAGCTTTATGCCATTAGATCAAGTATTTCGTGACGAAGCTTACCGAGTCACCGAATATCATCCGTATTTATATTTTTGTCAATTTTTTTATTGATTAAATCAATTTTTATATGAAAAGGTGTAGCAGGTATGATATTATTTATAATTTGAAAAAAGTTATCCGGATCTAAATAAAATACATCCTTATATAAATGATCATTTCATGTGTAGGATGTATGTATTGCGAATTTAACAATTGGTTGTCAAAAAGAAAAATAGCTATAAATATAGGGGAACATTCAAGAGTCGTATGGAATTATTTCAAAATCAAGAATTTATGTTATTTTTGTATCGATTTATTTATTTTTTCAACTTTAAATTTTTATAATTAATTTTTTAAAGTTCGTCAAATCTCAAAAGAAAATTAAACTAAATGTCTCTGAGCAAAAAAGTGTAATTCTAACTTAACTTAATGCCTTTACAAGTAGTTTTCTATTACCGTTTGCGCAGGCTCGTGGTCGCACATGCGCCTGACCCACAAAGTGATTAGTAGTTACTTACTGCACTTGTCAGCGACCAGCAAGCTTCTGCAGTGCTCTTGCATATACTAATGGACAGGAATAGGGGATACACACACAGTATATATAACTCATTATCGCACAAATATTTTATATCAAACAGACGTATAAGGGACACCTTAATTAATATGTCACAGCTGGAAGTATTGATATAGAGCAAAAAACTGAGTTATTGCTTTTAGATAGTTAGTAGAACAGGTGATGGTAATTTTATTACTTGCATTAGCACATTATATATCAATGGATCTAATTATTGATGATGATTATAGATGATTTCATAAATTAACACATTAATATTTTTTTAATGTTAATTAAAAATGAATAAAAGTTAATAGCAATAATAGTAATAGTGCGGGCAAAGAATATGAAATACCGAAGTTAAATCAATGAAATATTGCATCTATCGTAATTTAAATTTAACAATTTTGCTTTTATTATACTGGATCAACCTAGGACATACATTTATTGGTCAAATATCGTTGTTTTAATTTATGAAAAATAAGGAGTTTTCAGTATGCTATGGAAAGTATAATAAATTACTGTTTTCGAGTTTTGCAGTTTGACAGTGTAATAATGGTTAGAGTGATTAAAGTGTTTGATTTTGCAATATAGGAAAACATCTTTCTATGATTTGTTAAAAGGAGATAAAGAAATATGACCAATAATTTTGAGTTCATAAAAAAATAGACAACCGGAATACAGTCAACAAACGTAGAATAGAAATAAAATAAATTAGATTAAATTTGTCTGAAATACCATTAAACTACTTAGTTTTAGAATCAAAGTAAACAATATGGAAAAATATTTATAAATAAATACATCATCTCGACTTATTACTCAACTTTTGCCCAGCAAACACAGTTTTAACATATATGTACCAGGTATGTGATATCTGAAACCTATGTAGTATATAATTTATTTACGTACTTATAACGTCATATAAATATACCATGTCGGACATCTCTCAAGAGACTGTAAATGATATTGTCGGTATGTCACATTGGTATTGGACCTGGTACATACCTATAACTATGTACATGTTACCGTACTTATAATATATTCGTAGCGCATTGATCACGTGTCATCTATTCCAAATCTAATTGGTCTATTTATGTGACCAAGGTTTCTGTCTGTCCAAGCCAGGTGTGCAGAGGTTTAACAACGACGAATTTTACTTTTGCAGCCATTGCAGTATTTGTTTGTTTTATGTAGTGTGTATACTTTAATTCTTTGATTTCATGGCAAAATCGGCTTGTCATACGGTAAGTTTGTTTATGTAACTATATAATCATTATGTAGCTTATTTTCATTCTTGAACGAAAATGAAAATTTAGATAACCTGAAATAATAATTTCATACTAAAATATTATAAAATTAGAATTTCAAATGAAAAACGTTTATACACATTACATATTATATATTGTATTGAACTAGTCTGAGTGAAATTTATGGGTCGATTCTGTTCACATCTGTAAGTTTTACAGATCAGTAAATCTGTAAAAAATGACAAAACACATCTGTTCTTGTTGATTAATATAAAATTATACATAAGGGTGGTAGCTTTAGGTGCGATTTTGTTCATATTTACGGATCTTGCGACTTACAGATGTGAACAGAATCGATTCATTAAGTTATTTTATATTTAATTTCTATTGTAATAAATATGTAATATAAGTATTGTAATAAACTACATATTTAAATATATATTATTTGTAGTTAATACTTACACATTTTCCTACCATCCTTAATAATATTTAAATTTAGGATTAAAAGGAAGTCACAGGTATAAAAATTTACAATGTAAGTAGTATATTCAAATAATTACAAAGAAGTGATATACTTTTTTTATATACATTTACGTTACAATATCTACATACATGGGATGTGATGTCTCATAGACCATGTTGCGGACATAGGTGTATACATGTACTTTCCAGGAATGTTATTCGGTATGTAACATATAACACGAGTTATGTCTATATTACGTACTAAGGACGTAACTGTGTTTGCTGGGTGGTATGTTAATCTTCATTAATTTCGATAATATATATTAGGTTATGTTAATGTATAGAAAATCATTTATTAATGTCCCCTATTAATGAATGATTTTTAAATTAGTGGGTAACCATAGATACTACATACAATTGCTGAACAATTGTAAAAATTAATGTATTATTAAACGTTACTAACCTAATTTTTTTTTGTCATGGAGTAAAATTAGATTTTGCAATTCAGTGAGATACGGTCAACGGAAATTGTAATTTACGATATGAGTGGGATAAAGACATTATTAACGCACGTAGTGCGATAATGATGTAGTATCCCACGAATATCGTACAAAATTTTATATATCACCGTATACCATATCGCATTCATTTTAATTATGTAATTTGTAATAGCTTTGTTACCCCAATGAGTGCGGTAATTAAATTCTAGTGTGGTAATAATTTCATTACCGCACTTATTGGGCTAACAAGGTCATTACATAACAAAAATGAGTACGATCCGGTATAATTTATCCCACGGTGATATATAATAGTTATTTATGTACCAAGTGAGTAAAGTACACTCGAAGAATTTGCGCACTCGCCTTCGGCTCGTTCGGCAATTTTTCCTTCTCGTGGCAAAAAGATAATTTACTCACAAGTTGCATACAAAATTTTTTACGTCTGCAATGGGAGCGTGAAAAAAGTGCCGTAACGTTTCATTTTCTATTTTGGTTCTTTAATATGTACTTTATGAAACCCATTTGGATGTCATAAAGTACTTCTTTATGACATCCAAATGAGTTTCATAAAGTACATATTAAACAACCGAAATTGAAATTCCTGGACATGAAAAAACGTACATTTTTTGAAAAACTGACCAAAATAGAAAAAATAGTATAAAATACACGTTTCATAAAGACATTTCAGCGCAAGCCGCTCGTTTCTAAGAATGACGCGTGCGCTAAAATCATGTCTTATGAAACTTGTATCTTAACGTACTATTATTTCACTCCGCAGCGTTAAAAAAGTACACTTTTTTCACACTTTCATGTATTAAAAAAGGCATACCTTATAAACCCATTTTAATGACAAAAGGGTACTTTTTTAACAGACGTAAAAAAATATTGTAATTAACATGTGTGCTAATGGCGATTAATGATCTCAACAATTTATCGCCCTCATTAAAACACTAGATAGTTAAATAAGTATATACATTTATCAGACATTTCTTTATGACCGCATACGAAACAAAATCACGACAGCTGCCATTCCTATTGTTATATTAATAATTAATCAACAAAAATATATGTGTTTTTGTCATTTTGTTACAAATTTACAAATACAGTTCTGTAAAGAATACGGCCCATAGAGCGCTGAAAAATGCCACAAAAAAACTAGAACTGCTTATAAATGTCAACATAACGAGAAAATGTAGAACTAGCGTAAAGATTCTCAGTATCTCCTTCATATACAACTCACTGAGATGGTCAGTTAAAACCAAATATTATAACAATGTAACAAAATTTTAATTGCTTATTATTATTATTATTTAATTTTTGTGCTTCACGGTGGTTTTGTATATTATTAGCAATTTTTCAGATGCTTAATAAACAGTTTTATAATAAATCCTTGAATAATTTGATCACATTGTGTATAAAGTCTCCACTTTGTATTTCAACGCATGAATAAACAAGCAATGAAGTGTGCTTACAGAGCCCTTAGTAAATCTACCTACTGTTTAAGAATTAACATCAGAGTACACAACCACAGATTACCAACCACATATTTATCCAGTAAACATGATCTCCATCCACTGATACCAACCTAACCACACAAAAACCCTACTTACTCCACATTCGTTTCAAGGTTAGACAATAAAGACAATCATTAATAAGAAAATCTAGTGCGACTGAAAAAATAGTTCGCATTTATCGTGGATTGGAGAGTGGAAATGTTGGTGTAATGTTGGCAGGCCTGTTTAGCCTCGGGCGAAGCAGAGCTCACTTCACTCCGAACCGCTCTGACCACGAGCGCACGATGATGATGATGATTATGTTTGAGTCGTGTAGGCTAGTCACGGTGTGTGTGTGTGGAATTGAGTTATCAACAGAACAACGCAATGTTGTAACAGCGAATAGAATTAAGAAATTTTGTGGTTTATAATTAGAAAGATTAGATTTTATCTAGTTCTTATGGGACAGTGAAACGATGTTATAATAATGTTCGAGGATTATAAACTGAGTTGAATAAATTTGATACACGTAAGGTAATAATAGTATTCTTCATGTTTCTAATTGTTATCATTACTTTGAAACAATTTTACACACTTTGGAGTTATTTCTAAAGATATTCAACTAAAATAGAAATTAAGTCATTGGAAGGCGTCTGTCTGTTTATTTGTTAGCGTTAAGTTCGAGAGTCCATGCACTGAATGGATTTTAATGCAGTTTTTACTATTCTTATAGAATATCTCTGGAAGGTTTAGGTGCATGAAATATGATAAAATGGAGCCAACAGTGGTGATTTCAGTAAAGCAAAGTCGACGAAAACCGACTGTATAATAAGTTTTCTTGGACTACGCTGCTAAACCTTTAGGGTAATGATTTAAGTAAACAATTTATGGAAATTGAGCATAAATTTTTTTACAAAAAATATCCACAACTGTATATACTTATCATTAAAAGAAAGTCCACAATAAGTCATTTCATATTAGTTTGCAGTAAAACAAAAACACCCTAACTCACGAACCCATTTTTTTTAAAGGAAACATTTTTTTATCAAAATAAGTTGTTTATTCAGTTCTAATGTGTATTTATATCTTATTTCCATCAACTTTTTGAGCTTGTAATCATTTAATGCCCTGACCGAAATTCGAATCCAAACCGAAAACTGATGAACCGTTATAATTTTCATTTCTTGGACCAAAACTGAACCTCCTAAATATGCACCGCACTTGAACTATACATATAGTATTTTACATTATAAGTCAGGTAAATCGGTTTTTACTGCTGAAAGGAGGAAATAGCTGGCGAGCCTGTGATTTTCTTGAGGCAGTAAAGTAGTGTAACGTGTGAGCACCGCCGCGCTGGGCAAACGTCTATTCTTAGCGATGACGTAATCGCCGCGGCGAGTAAACAACAGCAAACAGACCTGTTTAATTACATCCAGTCGCCTGAAGCTTTTGTATTCGATGGAATGTTCGAGAGTTCTCTAGAATGTAATGGGCAGCTATATACGAGTAAAAGCGACGGAGCTCTAACCCGTTAGTTCGTTGAGTCCCTGATCACATAACATTAGTTATGTGATCGGGATCGGGAGTTGAGTATACTGATGCTATGCAGACCTATTAGTTGTGGAAGTCAGTGAGTTGGTATCATAGCAGTATCGTGTGAGTGTATGCGGTATAGTGTCGAGTGGAGCACTCGGGAAGTTACTGGTATACTGGGATAGCTGTGGAAGTGAATACTCGGTACTGTTGAGGATTATTGGGAAGCTAGAGATACTCGGCATTGGTGTTGAAGAGCTTTGGCATACGGACAGTTGGTGATACTGGATTAGAAGTCAGTAAGTCAAGTAGGGGAGTTGAAGAAAGTTCAGAAAGGGAGTTGAAAGGAGTGAATTCTGTCCGGGCCGTTGAGTATACAGACGCTGTAGAGTCAGTTGAATATTCAGTCGCTGTGGTTGGAAAGTTGAATGTGATATAAATAAATAGTGATACAAATAATTAGTGACATAAATATCGTAAAAATAAATAGTCGTGTTAATTGTTTAAATAAATAATCTTAGTGTTTAAGTAGGTAATTATTTATATTCTTAATCTTAAATTAGTATTTAATATTTGTTTAATCATAGTGTTAGTTATTTTTTTTTATCTTATTTCTTAATTATTTATCGTTTAATAAACATCTATTTTAATTAATAATAATTCTTTGATTTTTACGCTTTACCCAAATAAATAAAAACGTTACAATAGTTACGTGGTGCGTATTGTACAATATTTTATTTGTAACTTGTAAATACATAAATAATTAAATAACTATATCATCATGGCATATTAACCATTACTGGGTGTGCTAATTTGCTTTGTATACAAATTTCGGTAATGATGATGACGCCCGCACAGTAGTCAATCATATTTAAAATTATAACCTAAACCTGTCAGTTGCAATTGACACTTATTTTTAATACGTATGATTTCCGATCCTCAGTGCTCAATTTTTCATAACTGGATAAAAAATTATCGAACAGATATTGATTTGACAACTAAAAATCAGTTTTTTTGTTTATGTCAACGTACTTGATTGAATGATTTTTTTAATCAGTTGTTAAAAATTTAATTAATGTGTTACAGAAAAGGCCCAAATAACTATAATTACAACAACGTTGTACAATTTTAATAACTTAGCAACCAATTTTACAAGTTATTAACTAGTAAAGATTAATTTTCAAAAGTAGTAGGCGGTATCAATAAATAAAGTTTTCAAGTGAGTAACAAATAAAGTAGGTACACGGTACATTTCGGTTCGGCTCCCTATCTGTAATTCTAAAATACACCTAATTAACTGTAAAAATACGAGAATAAATTAATGAACTACAACAGCAAAAATTTAATGGTCAAATCATAATGCTTTCTAAATCCAGATAAATACGAGGATGATTTCAAATCTTATATCACTATAGCTTGTGCCAAATAGAATTGACCTGCGGGAAATATTATGTACATGAACTGTAAGTGACAGTTGTATGTTATATGTAGTATGAAAATAAGTGAAGTGAGACAGGATTACATATATAAAAATTATTTATGAACGGATTATTGGTGTGTGGGATAGTGTAATCATATTTTACATTGAAATTATAGAGTAAGCAATTTTGATGAGACCGGGAATCAATTGAGTGTGAAGATTTGTTTTACCAGAACAAAGAATGAATGTTTTAGTGAAGTGGAGATGTAAGAAGTAACCATATAAAATATTACTTTACATTCAATTGTTTTGCTTAGTAGTGGTTTATAGTTTCAACAAACTTACCGTTAATGAATATAGTACGTACTTCAGATGCAAAATTGTAGGTGAAACTGGCAGTGAAAAAGTTCGACTTACCTACAACAAAAGAAAAGATCGGTTAGAATGAAAAGAATAAAAAACAAATATTAGATAATGTCTTGATTTCAGCAAGTTTTTTGTTTTAAATTTGCGCAGATGTTATTTTCCAAAGTATGATTGTTATATAATAACTATAATTACAACTAACAACTCTTTGCAGGATCTGTTCTAGATAATAGCGCTACCGATTTCCGTCGAGATTGCTTGGTGAGGCATTTCAAACCACGTTTAACAAAAACTGCAGTAAACTTGACAAAATGACTTATTTTCCTTAATTGTTGGTAAAAACCACGCAGAATTCAACAAGTCAATAAACCGCCCAAAATGTCCTGCAATAAAAATTTTTGGCCGCATTGTCGGCTTGGTTCAAACGGCGGGAGGACAATTTAACTTGACGATCTTCATTTTAGAGGCTCTATGGAGAAGGCAGACAGCGTTTTTAACACTGCCGCCAACTTAGTGGTCGTAAACCAGGGCTGAACGACAACCGAAAAGCGAACGAAATTTCCGATCGTTCTCCGAACCTGACACATCAATTAGCCGCAATCGCCTGTCGCCAAAAAAATCAAAACAGTCCAGGAGTTTCGAGTAATGTGGATTATTTTCGTACGTGAAACATTGTTCGCATTTATAACTTTTTACTCAACATTCTTTCAGTCTCTATGTCTAAATACGTTTCCTTTAAGTTAAACTTATTTATTTTACTTATTTTTGCGAGTACACTACATTGTGTTTACGTCTTATATTATTATGTATGTATACATAATATTTCATTATATATAATATTATATTAGGTGTTTCTCGCTTCTCGCATCCTCTCTTCCCGTAGTCCCGGTCTGCCCAATCTCTGTCTTCTAGGTTTCTGTCTTTCATAGCTTGTTGAATACCTTTCATTCATGTTGTCCGTGGTTTCCCTCTCTTTCTTCGATTTTTTGGTATCCAATTTAATATTTTCTTTGGCCATCTTTAATCTGTCATTCTATTAATGTGTCCATACCATTTAAGTTGTTTTAGTTCTATTATTTCTAGCATCGTATACTCTACCTGTATTCTTATTCTTATTTCTTACCTTGTCTAATTTTGTTAAAGCACAGCACCTTCTCCAATAGTCCATCTCTGTATCATTTATTATCTTTTTATTTCCTTGTTTAAGTTGCCATACTTCACTTCTATAAGTAGTGATGCTTCTAATTATGTGTTATATATCACTTTTTTGGTTAATTGTGAAATTTCTGCTCCATATTACAGGGTGTAATTGTTTTATTGCTTTCTTTGTTTGTATCATTCAAATTTTTAACTTAGTTAGTACTTATTATGAGATTTTATTTTCCCACGAAGATGTATTGTTTACAAATGTATGTAATTTAAAATTAAAATAACCGCAATATTTTATGACCCAAATTTTTCATGAATATTTACGAAAAACGGAAAACTTTGAGAAAGTTTTCCCAATTTATAAGGATTCAAAGTTTAGTGACCATAATAACCTAAATATTCGAATTAAATTTAATTCAATTTATGTATCTAAATTTTACTTTTGGCGTACTCTTTCTGAAATACTTTTTGTGTTATTCATAATAGAAAAATGTTGCTTGCAAATATACGTACTGTACTCAAAATCACGCGAGACGTTATGAACAGAGTATTTCGTGAAGTGTTGTATATTTTTCATTTAGACATAAAAGCGTACCTAAATATTTTTTCTTCTTGTTGCACATATGATAGTAACTTTATACTCTATGCATTCCATTTGGAGTTACATAGGCAAAATGTTGATGTCAACTAAGAAAGGAGTAATAAATATGTTGAAATGCATTTCGTGTTTTTGAAACCTTCAAATCAATTCTCAAAATTCTGCAACGAAGTAGCAACGCCTCATACTTTTCACTGTTTACGTGACTTTGTTCAGAGAGTTTTCCGAAGTCAAATAAGTTATTGTTCTTACTGAGATTGCCACAATTTCAGTTTAATTTCAAAAGCAATAGCTGATTAATTATTAGTTAATATGTGGCAAAGTTCTCGACTGTGGTGTGAATAAGGTGTTTACAATTGTTTGAAATCTCAGTCAATCGTTATTTATTCTTACAATACCGACGTTTCGACTTTTTTTTGTGTACATGGTATGTAATAATTTGTAAGATCTTACTATCCTGAAGAAGGTGCAAATGTGCATCGAAACGTCGGTGTTGTAAAAATAAATGATGTTTGACTGAGATTTCGAATAATTGTTAACACTTTATTATTTAGTGATTCTTTACTACTGAAAATGCAAAATCAGCCAATTAGTACGCAATTTTTAATTCGGCTATAGTTTCTTCTTTTGAGTCCATAGAACACTATTTCATTTCTAAAATCACAGAAAAGTTTATGAATGCGGGCCAGAAAAATTGGCTTTGACGGCAACATACTGTCAGTGGGCCCCTGTTTTAGATGATATCTCTTTGATTAATAAAATTAGTAGACTAGTCAGAAAGTAATGAAATTACGAAAAATAAAAACGTATAAATGTTTGGTAAGATTATTGAATTAATATTGCTATTTTATGGGAGACTGAGCAATTTTACGGTAATAACCTTTAATTGTTCCACCTACGATACAATTGGTTTGTAATATTTTATATTGTATTTTGTACTATATTAAAAGTTCAATAAAATGAATATTATATTCATGGTGAAAGAGTATTTTAATTATTTACAAATATAGTTGATAACCTCAATACTTCTAGAATTGCATTTCTTTGTATAAAATCCACTTCTGTTCTGTAATTAAATTCTTTTAATGCGATATCGAAGCGCGATATTGCAAACTTAAAACAAACCATTCTCACATAAACCCACAATTAAGTGCACTTTTGCCAGATATTTCAACCTCCTTCGTTACTTATTTCAATCCTTATAAGTCTTTTATAATGAACGCTGGCCTGGTGTAGTAAAATTACTTGAGAAATCTTTCCCTCGTCTTGGTGCAAGGCAGAGTGACTCGATTTGGCGCGACACAACGCAACTTCGAAGTTGAAAAGGGCAGTAAAATTTTATGGTTTTCTTTGTGCGCGAAACGTTCTGTTTGTGTCATTCAGCGAGTGGCGTTTGTTTGAGGCAATAAAAACAAGCGGAAAACGCCCCAGGGAGGGGAAAAGGAGCGAAGAACAATAATAATAAAGTGCACGGCGACTTCACCAAAGAATTCAAGATTGAGTTTTTGCAGAAATGATTGGTTCCGTACACTGAGCCTGTCCACAGACGCTAAAAACTTTGTCAACTCAATTATGAGTTTATTATTTATTCGATGATTTGCATAGAAATAGGTTGCGCTCATTATGGGTCAGACGTTGCCAACAAAACACCTCCATTAAAATTTAAACAAAACAAATATAATTTTTTTCATAAACAATGAACTAACCATACAAATATTATTACTAAATAAAAATAAGAAGGATATCTTTTGTGTAAATTTTCCCAAACAAAAAACAATTGGCAATTTTATATTATGCTAAATATGTACGCGTTTGAATAAACAAAAATGGTATTATTGTGACGAAAATGTTTACTAATGGCTATAAAGATAGCACCTCTCAAAAAATTTTAATTACTCTACATTAAAATAACTTATATTGAAATTTGGTGATGACGTAGGCCAAGTTTCCAAACAAGAAAATGGCTGCCGCCTTGGTAACCGTTGCTGTTATTTAAAATTAAGCGCGAAACTAGTACCTAGCGGAAGATTTCCCTTTCTTCAAATTTTTGGCTATTGTTTAGTACTTGTCTTGTAAGTTGTACAGTATATATTTTAAGGTTTTATTTTAGATTTGTTTCTCCATGGTGATCTGTTTCATAGCTAAATTCAATCATTATAATGAACGTGGAACTTGCAAGTTTTTTAAATTCCCAAAAAAATCCAAATCTGAAGTATATGTGGATAAACTTAGTCAGATTAGTATTTTTTTTTACAAGAGAAGAAAAATTTATAATGTGTTTCTAAGACATTTCAATACCAAACTTATAGGTTATAAAGCGCCAAGGTCAAAAGCATAGCACCGGCCTTAGCAACGAAGACGCCATTTCCTTGGTTGGAAACCTTCGTGACGTCACACTAAACTGGTCTACATTAAAAAAAAACCTTTCAGAGCTCATAATACAGGAAGAATAATAAAACCGTTTCGTTTTTGTTCTGTATTTTGTTATATTAAATTTATAAATTTATTTAATTTGTATAACTTTTATTTTTTGTATAAGGGATTAATGATTTTAAGAATTTACTGTTGCCATCTACTGAGTTCTGAAGTAACCTCTTTAGACAAAGATGACAAGCTCAAATAGAGATGCAGTAAATCACTACCATGACTACTTTACTACTACTTTAATACAGTATTTAAATGTGTTGGATAATTTTGTTTTTAGAATTTATCATCAGCTAATAAATCATTGTTTTAACAAAACTGACCACTCATACATACGTCAAATACTATGGCAAAATAAAACAGCAAATATAAATTCGGATTAGGGCAATACGTTGAGCAGAGAAGAGAGGCCATGGTAATACAAAACTATCTCTCTCTTCGAGTCTGCTTGCTACTTCCAAAAACATACATATATGTAGTACTGGAGAGGAGGATGTGTGTTGTGTGACGTGAATTGGACCGTCGCCTATGTTGGACCACTGTTGTAACTTGCGCCATTTGATGGGTAATTTAGGTTACCTAGACATAAAGTTGTCTGGTACAATCACTTCCATGAGGTAGTACCTCGTGGACGAAGATAGTGCGTAGTTTTTGGTTTTTGTCAGCAATTAAATATTTTTACATAAGACTGATAGGCCTTATAGACCAGAGGCTAGTGCCACGTGAATAAAGAAATACCCTGGCGAAAGATTTGCTGTTTTCAACGGAAAAAAGACGATGTACCTAGCTGTGGATAATGACCCAAAACTGGTTAAAAAAATATATATTTTAGGATCTAGGTTTTTTTCTGTATGGGACCTGCATAAAATGACATGATGTATATGTAAATGGTAGCCGATAATAAATGCCAGCCATTTTCAATTGTTGCAGAGGGCGCTGAAGCCTTTTATTACTGAGAATTTTATCAGTCAGAAATTGTCCATGCCATTCCATCCGGGCTTTAGTCAACGGACAATTTTTATTCTAAAATACAACAAAACAATGTACGTCCGATATAGAATACCTAGATTCTAAAATATAATTTTTTTAAACAAATTTGGGTCAAGATCCACGATGACCCACAGCTGGGTAGATCGTTTTTTTTTTCGGGGAAGACAGCAAATCGGTCTCCAGGATAATTAAAGTGAGCACCAAGGGTCAGTATTTGGAATACAATGATACATTTTTCTCCCCCGATCTATTAGGCTGTACTAAAGTCAGTAGCAAAAAATGTTATTATATCTTTAGAAACTAAACTTGGATGACTACTATTTTCTATTATATTTTGAAGAACTCAATTTAATAAGTAGGGTTTGGTGAAATATTATTTCGAAAAGTTATGTTGGACGGTTGGACCAGAAGTAGTCACCTGAATTGAACCGATCCAATCCAAGTGACGGACGAATTTCAACAAAGAAACCTAATTTTAAAAATATCTTTCAGGACTGATATGGCATGACTAAAAGAGAACATTATGAACGTTAGTTCAAAAATGATTTATTAATGCCTAGTAACAGACATGCTGATCTGGTACCAGTGTAGAATAAAAAATGTTTAGGTGGTCCAAATTCGGCAAGTTTCCCCTATTTTCCTTTCATAACTAGACCATTAATTCCAGTGAGAGCAGGGTTTATTTTCAACGAAGAATTTTCATTCATTTTCAGCATTGTTTTTGTCTTATTGTTATTATAAATACAGTGTTAAATATAACTAACTAGGAGTAGGCTGTTGATGATCTACAGAAATCAAAGCTTTTCTTCTTGAATCTTATTTAACAAATGGAAATAAATTAGAAAACGGCGAATGACAATATTCTGTTTACTTCTTCTCCTTAAAATCACATTGCTAGATCAATTTTGATATAGCTGGCGCGCATTAAGTTGAGACTGGATGGATCTGCGCAAACTTTGGTTTATAAATAAATCCCCTTTCTCTTTATACCAATTATAGATGCCGACAGTCTTTCCCTCGTTATCACAGTAGCATATTATAATTACTGTTACATTTTGACTTGTCTAATTATGAATTTTAGGTTCTGCACATTCAAGGTCCGTCTCAAACGCGCGGCAGCTATGACTTGACTTTTGAATTGAATAATGATCAGACATATATTTCTCAATTCATAGTCCCTCTGTCACTGTATTATTCAATAACAAATACAATAGAAGACTATATGCAAAATAAATTTCGAAGTAGCAGTCTGTCTATATTATATGTCGTTGTCAATGACAAAAGTGCCCTACAACGCCATATTGGTTTGCCAATAATACTTTTTGTTGCTAATATTATTTCTCAATTTCTTACATCATTACAAATTAATCAATTTATAAAAGATTTTTAATGCAAGTAGAACATAATTTTAAATTTGATTTAATAGCATTATATTGTTTGCGCAATGGATAACAAAAGGATTAATGTCAAGCACTTGATTGACTATGTTACTACTTTAGACCAATTAAAGATATTAATCTTTAGTTAAGAAATCAATGCAAATTCTTTATATATGACAAATACACCTTGGTGTATTTATATCGTCAGAAAACCTTATGTTAAACCAGTAGTAAGTAGTATTTAACAATTTAATTTAATAATACATATCAATCATATAAAGTTGTGCAACGTTAAAAGAAATGTGATGAGAAATAACATTTAGCATATTTTGTTCAATAATAACAGCTTACAATCAAAAAACTTTCACATAAATATCTCAAGGCAGTTGAAGACAGCAAATCATAATTGTCAGAAATGTCATCAAACGTCAGTGGAAACATAACCTGCAAATGGCCTGAAGACATACAATTCATCCAAAAAACGTATAATAATATACGTGGAATTGAGATCACTCTGCTAAACAGTTAACTATCTCACTATGTATATCACCTCACCTAGACGTAATAATTGTGTCGGAAAATTACAATAATTTAATTGTAATCACACTCGCGGTCACGAATTCCTCTAACGAGAATCCCGGTGAAAAAATCTCAGAAAAAAACAGACGCTTTTTTCCTACGTTCTGGTCACTCATTCATCATTTCAACTATGAGAATGTTTGCTTATAAGCGCGGTAATTAATCTTATTCAGAGCCGTGGAGTGTGGGTTTTAATTAAATAAAATAAATAATCAATCAGTAGATTTATAATTTCGGGGAAAATATATCAATGTCTGTAAGTTTTTATATATGTAACCGGAAAAGTAGGGAACACGGAACTGATGAAGACTTCGGACTACTGTTTTTCAGTGTCAGTTGTTTAAACTACATGCTACACATTAAATTTCTAGAATATTTAACATACCAAAGAATAACAATATTTTTCCATGATTTTCGAATCTAAACAGTAGGTACTTAACCAGACTAACAATTAGTTTCCATCTGTCAAATTGAAAAACCATATACAATAAGCCTATTCTGCAAAAAACTCGCTTAACGAATCATTATTTTATAACGAAATCGTTATTATGAAATTCGTTATATCTATCTGCATCAGGGATATGTACCATTGAAGACGTTTATTAAGCCTTCTTACCTTACAGGCAATGAAATAGGGAAGCATTCATACCGGGTCGGTCTGAAATTTTGCTGACCTGATACAAAAAATAAAACCCGAAAATTTACTCGAAATCGGGCCGGGATATCAAAGCTCGAGAATGAGTGCATCCGGTATCCCTATTTTTACATTCCGTCACCTTTAGGTAAGGAAAATATTGTCTTTGGTCAAAAAATTCGGTGGTGAGTTTTTGATGAATAAGCACGTTTTAGGGTCCCTAGAATACGATTTTCCGGAAGTACCCTCATTTGCAGATTTTAACAGTTTTTCTCGAAAAAACGATGTTAAATATCATTTTTTCACATTTAATGTTATTATAAATATTAAAGAACATTGTATTCTCTATACGATTTGACTGCATTTTATACTTCATATTAAATGGATATAGAGTTATAAAATTGTAAAGAAATTAAATTTCATAAATTAGCCAGGTGTGCTAGAAACAGCTACTATATTAAGAAAATTCTGATTGAAAGATGTCAGTGTCAAGTGCAATGACATATTCGTAGTATATTTGTGTTAGGATCTTTTTGTTTGAAATTTTCTGTATGAAATTTGTATAAAATACATACAACTGTCGAAAGGTAATGTACATACAAGAAATTTATAATCTTTTGCAAGGAACTTTCTGTATGGATTTTATAGAAAATACATACGCATTTACGAAAATTCTACCGGTAGATACCGCATCTAGCGACTGTGTTCGAAAACACGAGTGGTAAAAAGTTACCGTGATCGAAAATTGTTCAATATCTACCAAATCCATCTACCGGGTTCATGAAGAATTTAATCCCAAAAAAAGGTAGTGATGCAAAGCGAAGCGTGCGCGGTAAACGTGGAAATGTATTCAAAGTAGGACTCTGCTCGTTTTGTTAACTACGTCAAATTTCTAACCTGTTTTAAATTTTCAAATTTTTTTGTAGGTTATGGATCTACCCTGTTTACCACTTGCGTTCTTAAAATATCGATTCTGGTAGCAATAAACTGATAAAAGCTGTTTACCGGTAACAGTTCACCGGTAGAATTTTCGTAAATACCTCATATAACTGACGGAAGGTAATGTGCTGGCCACATCAGATTTTTTTGTTTTGATGTCAGGCGAAATGTTTAACGGTATCGTGTCAAACTTATAACACTGTAAATTTAGTACATCATTGTTAATACTTCTTCAAGAATTCAGACACTAATAAATTTCTACTTTCTTAGATTGGTTAACAAAAGTTGTTAAAACTGAGACGCTTCTAGTCAGTGATATCTATAATTTCTGTTATAGAGATCATTGCTTTTAATTCTAGTGTAAGTTTTTTAGCAATAAATTTTTGTTTATAAAAATTACAGACCTATTGATCACATAGTTTGCCGAAGAGGTTAGAAATTTAATACAACGTTTTTGACAAATCTTTTACGATCTTTTACGTAATGGTTTATTTTACATATAATCTTAGGAATAACTAATAATTGATAGGAACGATGATCGACTGTTCTAGATGATGTAAGGTGAAAAAATATAAGTCGGAACTGCAGTCAATTAGGTTTTTTATTGGATCAAACCGACGTTTCGGTCATACTATGACCATCTTCAGGGCTATCCAAAATCAGCAAATTATATAATAAAAACACATTTTAAAATTTTACATAAAATATTATCGTCAAATATAAAACAATAAATAAATAAATAAATAAATAAGGTAAAAACAACGAAAATGGTATACAATTTAAAAAAATTATTATTAAAAACGGACAAGAACAATGATGGACAACTTTAAAACACGAACAGTTCGTGTTTTAAAGTTGTCCATCATTGTTCTTGTCCGTTTTTAATAATAATTTTTTTAAATTGTATACCATTTTCGTTGTTTTTACCTTATTTATTTATTTATTTATTTATTGTTTTATATTTGACGATAATATTTTATGTAAAATTTTAAAATGTGTTTTTATTATATAATTTGCTGATTTTGGATAGCCCTGAAGATGGTCATAGTATGACCGAAACGTCGGTTTGATCCAATAAAAAACCTAATTGACTGCAGTTCCGACTTATATTTTTTCACCTTACATAACTAATAATGTTTTCTTTTTTGTACTAGGATATAAAGGCTATTAAGATACCTTGGATTGTTATGAGTTTCATAACTGTCGCAGATGTCGGTTTTTAAGACATCTAAGGCTTGTTCTGATACATAACATCCATGGTTTGTTCAGTAGTTTAACGGTTTCAGAAGATTATTTTTGAAATTCTCTCATTAATACTACCTTCAGAATGCTATGATTAACAAACAATTAATTTGACATGTCAATAAGACAAATATTGAAATTATGTGCTTTATCCTCATGTTTATTGTTTTAGAATAAAGTAAACTATGTTAAGAACTATACACTAACGTTATCTGTATTTATTAATGCAGACAATTATACTTTCATTTTATATTATTTTCATTTTATATAATGTTGTTGACTTATCAGTATGGTAATAATATTACCGTACAGATACAGTTATTACTTAGTTACCAGCCTACTTTTGTACATGTAAACAATGGATTAATATCCTGAAACCGGTATCGTGTTATTAAATCATTTTGATCCAGCTCAAAATAATCAATTTTAATTAATATAATTAACCACGAATTTGATTTAAATACAATTTTTTATTTCAGACCAGATCAAAATCTTAAGCCTGACTTGGCTCGACTTGTTTAAACAACCGGTTCATCCCTACACGAGAAGAGTGCACTAGAGGGTTCACTTTGCCCTATTTAAAAATTGGAAACAATTTTCAAGTTTGACGTAGGCTGGATTCGTATATGGGCTATTCGAATCCCAACCAGTCACTTTACGAACTTAGTAAATATAAAAGAATTTCTCATTAAAATACGACTGTTTATAGCGTTTTCTATTTATGTATATATTTAGTGCGAACTTTTTAACACTGAGTGCATACCTCGTTTTCCATTTATATAATCAGTGCGCAATTCCTTGTACTTACTACGATCGTCAGTTCTTGCCAGTGCAGTTTGTCAAATTCATATATGTTTAGTTACAAAAAGTATTTGTGTAAGTACAATGGATGCAAAAAAATAAGTCTTCACAGTTCAAATCTTGTGTAGTGGTATCCATTGTTACGTAACCTCTCTAATTGACAGTAACAACTAACAAACTTAAACTAGATTTTTGTAACTTGTTTAATTAAAAATGCACTACGCATGTGTTGTAACAACAACTAGTGCAGGCCATGACGTCATTAGCTGCACTAATTGCAAACGTAAATATGTAAATGGAATACGCTATAAGATGATTAAATTTATGAACTAGTGAAGAACAAATTTATGAAGCATTTATGACAGTGTAGTTATGTTTTACAGTATCATTAATTTATTATTATATTTAAATATCTATATCTTGCCATTGCCGCTGGGAATAACGTTGTACATTAAATTGTTAATGTAAAAATTAAATGATAAGCCCAAGTTACGATTTAAACCCAGAACCTTCAATATGTTAAATTTAATTTGATTGGTTCTTTCCAACAAAAATTGTAGTTGCATCTCCCGCGAATTAAATTACATTACACGGTGAAACTAATAAAAGATTAACAATTTTCTAAGTGCAATTAAAAAACAATGAAAAATCAATATAAAACAAGTAATTGATTAAAAATATCCATAAACTTGTGATTAATAACATGTTGACATTTTACGATTAATTTATATTCAATAAGATGAAAGATTTATTGGAATCAATCAGTCAGGCGACTGACGAAGGACAAGTCCAAGATGATGCGAACGAGATTATTCTGAATTGGTAACGAAACCTTATACAGGATTAAATGTTGCATAAACAAACAAAAACTCAACTTGCTCAGCGATTAATGAACATTTAGTTTTTTGTAAATATTACAACAGAGATACAAATTAGCAAACATAAAAGTTAACATGTTTTTTATACGCGCCATAAGAATAAATACAGGTGTATCGTAATTAGGCCAGAAACTACATCAACATGGCCAGGTTTTCCGTGAATATTTACATTTTTGGATCCCTTAGGGTCGATTTACAATTTGTGTAAATTGACTCGCACATGCAAGTAAATCGTTACGTGTGAACGTAAATTAAAAAATTGTATAATAAACACAAGTGAATACTTTGAAATTCTGAGAAAAGCTCATAATGTGACTCGTTAAACAAAGTTTTTACTGGAGTAAAATTTAAAAATTGTATGTGTGTTGGGAATCAAGCGTGAGACGGTGACACCAAGAGTAAACTCCTTTGTGTTTTGGCTAACAAAACAATACTATTCACTGTTAGTGCTAGATTTGTGGTACTTAGATGCAAATTATAAAAGTTTGTGCTGTTTATTTAAAACAATATTATTAACAATAGACAAAGTATTTTTTTTTTGTTTCTAATAATAGTTTACGTACATTAATTATTAATAATTCAAATATTAATAAACAGTGTAAATAAACAGCACAAACTTTAGGTTTTTAGCACAAATCACAAATCAGTACAAACTTATAGTCGCGTTCTTTTTATCATTTGCTTCACCTGACCTCAGTTCAAAGTGACATGAGTTTGACATGAGCTGAGTTGAAATTTTTGTGAAGTAAAAAGGACAACAACAAATTCCGTAGAACTGTCTGTTAGAAAATCCGAAGTACTATCCGCTGAACTTGACGAAAATAACAAATTATCCGTTTCACTCACGTTATTATTTAATAATTGCTCCTAAAAATAAATATAAAACATTATAATAAATTTTAAATAATCATTCCTTAAACATCAGCACAATATCTTTAATATTACTATTATTATCTTCAGATAACTCTCAACAAGCACAACTGCTTGGGGTGACTAAGAATCGGGAAGGGGGGTGAAACTCTTCTCACTTTATCTCACTTATGTTACGATAAAAAGAATGGTCAAAATTAGTGAAGCAACTGAGGTGAGCTCAGACGAACTGAGATATCATGTAAAAAGAACGTGATTTATGTAGTACTAACTTTCCCAAGACTGATTAAGAAAGTAATATTGCACATAAGTACACTAAAGTAACATTATATCAACTCTTAGACCTGTTTGACACGGTTATAAATTATATCAGATTTGTTAACAAATTTGATAATAATTTCAGTAAAAAAAATTGTTTAATTAAGAGAAGATTGCCCGTTAGGTGACTCCTGGTAAACGCCGTGACGGTACGAATATGTAATCATTATTATCGATATTTGTGTATATAGTGTACAAAGCAGATTGGCACATCCAGTAATGGATAACATGCCGTGATGATGTTATACAGGAATGTTATGACACACCCAAGATGTTCTATTACTATTCCATCACAAAATGTTTGGTAACAAATTTGTTGCCATATGAAAAGATATTTACGTTATGTGAAAACAGAAAATGTATAATATACAATCTGCTTTTGACATGTAACCAAAGATATGCTAACTGGTATTCGAATTCAGGATCTTCGACACACGAAACGACTTCAGTGTAAACTTTACACGTAATAATAATATCAAAATATTACGTATTAAAAAAAAAATTAAATTCGTGTAAATTCATGAGCAATTGCGGAAATTATACGCTTAGTAGATTTTCATGCATTGTGTAATAATGCACCCACTATTCTTGTCTAGTTATGGTAGGTCACGAATAATAGTGCTCCCTAATCATTTTGAAGATACCCGCCCATGGTGGACACGCAACCTTGTCGTTATACACCTCCAGGTCCTGAGTTAGCCTCAAGGTAGCTCGCGCTAAACTCATCCCATCTACTTCAAACTATGTGACGAATGACGAAATAATTAGTATCATTACTAACAGTAATTCTGTCACGGTTTACAAGTTACAGAGTTGCAAAATTTTATTATAAACCGCGCGAAGCTGAGTAAATAGAAATGAAAGTTAAAATGAACGCAAACTTCATTCAATTTGTCAATTAGAAAACTCAAGGAGATTAAAGTATTTTAAAGTAAGATACACTAATAGACAGATCAAACATAATTTACATGCACACTTTATTAATCACATCACATAAAATTGCACACCTATTTATGGGATATTTAGTGCAAATATATACAGAGTATACGATTTGAAAGTTGTTCTGTTATCAATTTCGAAAAGCTGGATTGTTATGAAACTTTATGGCCTGTATTCCGAGCGCACTTTTAGTAATTACAAAACTTTTTTTTACCGTGTATATATATTTTTTTGTTAATAATATTCTATACATATGTAGTAAATAATGAGCCGAATTCAGTACTCTTCTCTCGACTCTCCTAGTGTAGCAATCGTCTCTAGTAACTATGGAAAAACTTGCATCTTTTTCTTATTAATGCATCATTGTATATGTCTCTCCTAATTTGATTGATTTCTAGATAAGCTTGTTTAGTTAAAGAAGAGTGCTAAATTAGACCGATTATGTTTATCTGTAACTGATTTTGCGGACAATTTTCTAATGAGTAACATTACACGACTACACTGTTATTAATAAGAAAATCAGATAGGCCGTTGAAAACAAAATTTGCACTATCATTTTATACAGTTATTTATTTCATTTGAAATTTAGTTGCAGAAGTTAGGTTAAGGTAGAACAATTTTTTAAAATATCGTTGTGAGTGAAACCATGGAATTAACCAGGGAACATAGAGCAGTATTAACACTTCAGTTTGCAGGAAAAAGAAATGAACGAACATCCGTTATATTCACCTGATTTGAGCAATTGGCTATTTTTGGTTTTTTTTTTTTTAAAAAAAAGGTTGGGAGCTTTTAGGGAGTGGAAAGAAAGAATGCTGAAATGTATTATTATTGAACCATAAACATATTTAAAACAAAATTCTAAACAAATAAGAACCCTGTGTCTTTATCAAAATATTTCTAGCGTGACCATCGTTTATTGCACTATCGGATTTGATACATCATATATTATTATTATATACTAAATTAAGAAACTAAATTTAAATAACATCGTTTGTGTAGTAAATTAAAATTGAGAATTTTATGTTTGACATTTCGTATAATTCAACTCTTGTATGTGAAATTGCGGTACCTACATTATATTTATATAGGATAAAAAAATAAATATATACAATTTGTTGAATAAGTTCAATTAGTATTTCGTCGCTCTTTTCTGATATCATCGTACATTTTCATAGGTTAGGTGGTAAAACCTTCCATAAATGCGCAATTTAAAATTAAACTAAAAGTTGAAAATAACCATCTTCTTAATTATTTATTATTTTAGTTCTTTAGTTTAGTTGCATAAATGTTGTCATTGATAACAATGGGTTCTACATGTTTAGTTTAGTTTTACAATTTAATTTCTTAATTTAATTGTCTGCATAAACCCAGTTTAAGAGACTTCGCAGTCTGAATGGTCCGTATTATATTAAATATCAAATTATTTATGTACAACATTAAATTTTTGCGAAGAATATTAAGCACCATGAAGTCTAATAACTGTCAAGAAATAATTTATTTTGTATTCGTTGTAATAATTTATGTCATAATATACATATGTATTATGTACGTATTTATAATTGTACAAATTATAGAATGTAGAACACCTTTTGTTACCATATATATTTATATAATTCGAAGATAATACAGTCGTATATCATGTAGCTCATTAACATAAAAATAATATCGAAATGAGTAGCAACACCTTTTATATAAATATTCATAGAGTTGTTAAGATATACAGCAGACAAATTTGTAGTTACTTATACCATTAGTTAATAATTAGCAGCTCATTTCACGTTTTGATGAACCATTTAAATATTCTTTCAGTTCATTATTTTAAAAAATTTTCACGGGAACAGTTTGTAACAGGATATTTTTTAAACCAGCCTTTAATTTCAAAACTGTATCATAAGATATATTTTTTACGATTGTTTACACCTCGAAATTCTGAACTTATTCAAGAATCCCGTTATTTAATCCACTACTTCCCACATGAGTTTTTTTTAACAATTCTCAGAAAAAACGAGTTATTCACATCTTTTATAAATTTGACATTTGACATAAAGAAAACATGGTCAATCACATACAATATCGATTCCCGTTGTTCCTAGTGACATTTAAAATACCTACTCAGAAAAAACGACTGTAAATAATGATCGACTGGAAGAGATAGAATCGTCACACGTACGCGGCCGTATCTTGACGGCGATTTCGAAATCGCATAAGACACGAAAATTTATTTCAACCATTACCAAATTGGAGAAAACAAAAAAATAAAATAAGAAGCAATATTACCATTGAACACGAACGAAATTATTTATAGTTACGTATAAAATGGACACGTTCTATTTTTTAACAATAAAAGAACTAAAACCTCATTTTGAAATATTATGTTACAATGACAGACTATTAAAATTTGTGGAGCAAAAAGGCGGGTTTTTCAAATAATGAAGAAATAATCTATACTACTACTATTAATAACTTTGAAGTTATGACGACATACCGATATAGCGCGAATAATTTTTGTTAAAATTATAAATGAAAAGTTTTATATTTTAATATAATTTTGATATAAAATCATTTAAAATTAGTCCTATTTTTATAATTTGACAAAATATATGCAACTTTTTTTTTAGTACCGTCCTCATTATAAAATTTCTATAAATTAGTATTAGTATAAAAAATTCACCTAAACCAAATATGTATGTATAGCCTATTTTTTGTGCTTCCTGCAAAGTAAATATGCTACCTACTTTAATGCTCATATTTTATTTTAAATTTATAGGTAATAACTCTTTTGTAACATCTTCGTCCTTATATAACAGTACATAAATTTTTTTGAATACCCTCATATCCCCTGATTATTTATTACTACGGTCAATTTAAACGACATTCTTCATGACGTTGGAATAAAAGCTGTAAAGTGGGAAATATGTTCTAGAAGTATTAAGGAAACTCATAAAAGATAAAACAAAATGTGTTCTATATTTGCGTTTCCTTTATGTCTAACACACTGAGAAACTTTTCACTAAGTTTCCTCAAATTAGTTTCTGAAGTGAAAGAAGTTTTGAAGATTTTTTTTATATATTTATTTAATTACATTCACAAGAGGAGTTTAAAAGTTTCCTGAAACCTAGTACTTTTATGAGTAATTTAAAAACCTTAAATTAAAAATCCGGCTAGCATAATATCTCCTATCAATTTGACTTTATATTAATTCCGTATGAAACATATCTTGTTAAATTGCTTCTGCATTTATTACAAAAGATTTTTTTGATTTCCAAATCCATAAGAGTTATAATAAAGAATGTACCTATGTAAAATAGATAAAAATTAAATAATGTTCTTTAATAATTATAAGAATACCAACTGTCAAAAAATAATATTTAAACGTATTTTAATTAAAGAAAAACTGTTTAGTGCTTCAACTGAAGAGACTCTCGATTGCATCTTAATTTTCAGGAATTAAATACCTATCAAGAAATTTAGCGATAAGGCGTCATTAATTTTTTGAGAAAGAACAACACTCTAAGTTGGTCTGAATTAAAGTCGAAAGATGATCTATGGATTACGAGATTCAAATCAAAATATGAATTGCTTTGTCTCTATTCTTTGTATTTCCTGTAAGTTTAATTTGGGAGCGACCGAAATATTGTCACCTTTCGAAATAGCGTATTCGCACACCCACACACGTGCCTTACAGAGGTCGAACGTGTTACACGGAGTTAACCAATTAGTATGTGACAACTTGTCACCAAAACAGGGGAATTTATCACCTAGCGTTGGATGTTGGCACCATTGGAACGCGAGATACTATGGCTATGACTATGAGAACACGACGCTATACTTCGCTGCTATTTGATACTAGGATACAACACGTGTTTGTTCTTTCAAGATCGGAATAAAGATCAAGAAGGCTTTGATTCATATTTTATACTTTTGTGGGTTACTACGCAATTTATCATACGATGAGAAGCATGCATAAAGGGAGATGTGTATCTGGAACCGTAGTTTCATATTTCAAACTGTTCTGAAGTGATTTCTATGTTCGTAAATAGATTACGCATTGTATAGAATACAGTATATTGCCACTTGAATCTTATTAGAAGTATGTTGCTATTCAGCTCTAACCATTCAACTACTCTAGAGAGTTTATATTATTTTTACAATTTTGTTTAATATACTTTTTCTACAGACTATGTACAAAATAGCCATTTGCGCTTTGCGCTCTCTTTTGTCAACGCAAAGCTGTCCAAATTTCTAACTACAATGTTGGGAAATGTCACTTGCCTACATTCTTAATGGAAACGTTTAGTCAGGAACTAATGGCTCTGTAGTTACACATTTACCACCTTTACCAGTCAATCTGACATATAACTGCTCTGTTGGTACATTACATAACCAAACAAAATGCCGCACTGCTGTAATAAAATAGGGCATTATTCCTTTACAAAAATGAAAGTATAAAATGCTTAGACTAGATTGAAGCAATGGCTCAATAAGAATGGAAAATAACGATAAATTAAAATTAAATATAAAATAGTGTGAACATAGTTGTGCTGCCACCTGCAAAAGTTTGGCGTGAACGCTCCCAATGGACATCCACTTTTTCACTGCACTAGTTTTATGTATTTGAAACAAATAAATTTTTGTTATATAAGAGGATCCCATTGTGGCGTCTCTAGAAAAAATCTTGTGTGTGTTTAGAGCGCAAATGGACATTGTCGATTTCGAGAGAATGCCGCGCTCCTGCGTTCTCTCAATCGACAATGTCCCATTTTGCGCTCTTAATACACAAATAGCTATTATATGAAACATTGTACAATTTTCTACATTTCCTTTTTCGTTGGTAATAAGTTTAGATCACCTGCAAAAGCTGCATCAACAATCTCTGCAATCTCTTGGGGTTTCTCCGAAAGTTCTTCGCTGTATTCTTAGTACGCCATTTTAGAGAACAAAGCATGTCTGGACAGCACGTCCAGGTGTGAATCTCAAAGGGCCAATTGCATAAAACGTTGTTAGTTGATCATGTATTTGGAATCGTGAATATGTATGAAAAATACACTGGAAGATATGCCTTGTCAAAGCTAACAGCGTGATTAAACAATATTCTACGCATCTGGGCCAAAGATTGCTAGTTATTTAAATTTATTGAATTATCAAATTTGACATTGTCACTAGTTGGGGGTGTATTTAAATTCCACTTTTTGGTGCACAAAGGTCCTGAATTCTACTTCTGGTTTCGACGGAAGCGATATCACCATTTTTTAAATGGAATGATCCGATAAATTTTTGTAATTTCTGAAAGTAATTTATAATAGCTTTACCTAAAGTGATATCATCTACATTTTCATCAAAAATTAATCTAATTATTAATTTTTCCAAATTGTGAAACATTAATGCACAATCAGTTTGCTATGATATTTGTATTTTCTTTGTTTGATGTTTACCTGATGTTTTCATTTCCATTTCTTGTTTCGAATATAAAAAAATTTGAAGTTATAATGAAATTAAGTAAATGAACAAATTAGATAAATTATTGTAGGGATGATCAGAAATAATTGGAGCTGCAGTCGTGGTAAACAGTTTTTATTAAATAGTAATATTATCTTTACTATGTTTCGATTCCAAATGAATCATCATCAGGGATAGTTAAAGTACGGTTGGAAAATAAGTTCATTACATTACAAAATCAAAAATGGAAGGATGAAAATGTCGTCAAAAAATGTCAAAGGTAATAAAATACGTGCATACATCAAAAACAATTAAAGATAAGTAATTAATATTATTAGTTGTTTTACTTTATTACCTCTGATACTTTTTGATGACATTTTCATCCTTACAATTTTGATTTTGTAATGTAATGATCTTATTTTCCAACTGTACTTTAACTATCACTGATGATGATTCATTTGGAATCGAAACATAGGAAAGTTAATATTACTATTTAATAAACACTGTTGTCGGCTTGATGGCTGAGCGAGTTAGCGCACATCTCGTAGCTCGCAGTGACGTCACCCGAACCATGTTCCGTGCGTTCGATTCCCGTCGACCGACAATGCTACTTGTATTTATCACACTCGGATGCTATAAGCTGGTCACTTATACATTTTAAATAAATGTAGCAATGGCTGAAATCCAACCGGCAGTACGGCAGTGGCAAAACACTACGGCTGGTGAGTCCGGTTGGAGGGTAAAAAGGCGACAGCTGTATACAAAACCCTAAATAGATAGATAAACACTGTTTACCACGACTGCAGCTCCAATTATTTCTCATCATCCCTAGAATCATACTAACAATCAAGTAATATCAATAAATTTAGATAAATTATAATTGTAATTTTGGTACTCGTAAGTACGATACGATATCAGATTTTGCAAATAGAACTAAATAATTTGAAAATAAAGGATCTTTAGTTTGTAATATGTTATTCTTTGCACGTAATCAATTTGAAACTGAAATGAAAACTTCCACAATAGAAAAAATGCAAGTCAGTACTTATGGCAATAAATAATTTTCACAGATTTGCTGGTATGAGTTGTAGTATCTGGATTATAAATCACTAGTTTCTTATTACGCTAGTAAATAATGGAAATCAACTAATTGGCTGCACATGCGCAGTGTTGGTGTTAGTATCGTGAAAAAGCGCATGCTCATGTTCAGGTACTGCAAACAGTAATTAAAAGCGCACACGCGCATGTTAGAAGTGATGTACAAGCGCCACTGTTTTTTGCCACTGGTTAACGATCACCCTAGTAATTACCACTGGAATGGTTCGCATTTAAATGTCGTCATTACGAGGTTTACCCTATTACTTCAACATACTGCTACTGTTGAAAAACTCCCGAAGAAGAACCACGTTTATTGCTATTGCTATTTATTTACAAATAAAATTATCCGAATATGTTTGAATTAATGTGTGTGTAAATAATATAGATAAGCATGTTTTATACCTTCATTTATAGGAAAGAAGCGTAATAAAGATAAACCAAGTTTTGCAAAAAGGTGAAAATTATGTGCAAATTATTTTGGTTCATTGCACGCGCTTTAATAGCGAATACCTCAAGATATTTTAAATGAGTTTACGTTCCTTTGCTGCCAACATCAGATGATAAATTACCAGGCTCATCTTCAAGAAGATAACGATACATTTATATTAAAATTGCTTTTAAATATGTTCCAAGAAATTTAAAGAAAAGATACTCAAATATCGGAAGGCTATTAACACCTTAATAACAACAAATATGTTAACTTCCAAAAAGAAATATGACAAGTGATTCACATAACAACCAGTTTTACAAAAGATAAGAACTAATTTTAGAATAAATTTCACTCAGTTGTTAATAACGAGGATTGTTTTCTGACGGGTGGCAGGGCGCTAGTTCCGACTACTTCCGCTAAGTGTTTACTCTTCTGGGTATGCCCAAGTGTCATACTTGGGGAAACATCTAAGCCGTGAGTGATTTTTTTTTTTCGTAAGAGCTGTTTGACGTGGTCGGCTATTTTGTAACGGTGGACATTAAAAAGCAACTTGTTAACGTTAAGTTGTGGTCCCTGTTAGGGAAATCAGCAGCAATGTTTGGGAGAGCTTAAAAAATCTGGATTGGTATCTGATTGTTCTTTCAAATCCTGGCACACAGTCAAATTGTTAGCTCTCTATTCGTTGGACAGCAACAGTGGAACGAATTCCGTTGCGACACTTTTCATCTTCAAATTTTCACTAAAAATTTGTTGGCATAAACTCCAAGATATTTCAGCGAGTTCTTCCAAATCATTGATTGTTCTATGACGATTAGACATAAAATTTCATCACGGATTTTTAAATGCTTTTGGCCGTTCTGGAAGCAATTGAAGATTTCTATTTTCTATTAGCATCCAACTACTTTTAACACGAGAAAATCACTCTTAAACCCTTGCTTGGTTCAAAGCTTCCTCCCCGTAAGACTTCCGAAGCATTGCGATAGTTTCCGCTGCTGATTTCCCTTACAAGAAAGAAAACTTTAATGTTTGCTATTGAAAAATTGGCAAATACGTCAAACACCGCTTACAAAAAAATCACACTGACCGCTCAGATGTTTCTCCAAGGATGACGCTTGGGCACGGGATCTAAATAAGTGTCTAATAGACACGTAATGGGAGAAGTTGGAACTACCGCCCTACCACCCGCCAGAAAACAATTCTCGTTTTTTTTATACCCCCTCATATGATAACTTTTACCAATGAAAGGATACCCTCAGCAAAATAAAATGTTTATGCGCTGTTTTCAAGCTTGAGACTGATAATCGTTTCGTATTTAATTGGTCAAAAGTCCAACTCTTTCTTCACTGTAAAAGTAACAAAAAAAAAAATAATAATAATAATCCGTATTCATAGTAAAATAAAAATTGTAATATAATTTAGAACACGTGCAATACTATAGCTGGAAGTATTTAATAATAGTATATTATTCAAGAAGCATGTAAATCATTCGAATGAGTAATAGCCATTACATGCGAATAGAATAACTATACTTTATCCACAACTATCATAATAACATATCAATAACACATTTTAAAAAATAAGTAGAATTGACAACTGCAAATATTTTTTGTTTATATAGACAAATCTAATTATCGTTGTTACCAGTTGTTACTGTATGAAGTGATTTGACATCTTAAAACTGACTATTCAGATGAAATTTTAACTTAAGAAGAAAATAAAGTATATTAAATGACAAAACAATTGTAATTTTGACTTTATATATGAAAAAATTACTTATTAAATGTAATTTTGTTTGCAGCTTTGAAAGATAAGATTTAAATTTGACATAACGATTGAATAATATTATTTCATCGAACTGTCAATATTATTCAATTAGCAACAGTAACGAAGGTCATTAACTGATAAAAATCGGTTGAATTATGGGTATATTATTTGACAGTTGTGGATAAGGTTTGTTTTTCTTGTACAGTATTCAATGGCTTCTTCGATCAGGCAACAGTTAATAAAAGATGGCTTGGGAAAGATTTCAGTAACTTGAAATTTAATTTCTAAGGTGTTGAACCATGCGTTCAACATGAGGTGAGGTTTCAAGTTGATTTAATTTAATTATTCTTCCGTGTTTAGCTGTTAATTCTACTAGTCTGACTACTTTAGATATGTTATTAATTAAGTACAGAACTTAACTAAAAGGTTTATTTCATTCTAAAACTGAAGTATATCAAGTAAGAAGTAACAAAAACTTTGTCTAAGTGTAAAACACAGATTCATCATTGTAGTTGTCATTACTTAAGAAAAACTTTTTGAAAAGAAACTACAGAAACTGTAATACAAACAGTTTGACAAAAAACCCGAATCTGTGATTACGCTGACAAAATAATTTCCAGTTTTTTTATCGTTTTTGCTATATTTACTTCTTAATAAAGTTAAGAATCCAAAAAAGTAAAAATGAAAACATTAAAAAACCAAAAGACTATAATCAATTTTGAGTAAAACAAACTCAATCAACAAGAAGTATTTGGAAATGAGAGGTCGTCTTCATTTAGCCGCGGCTTCGTTTGTGCGTTCAGGATTAATTATCACATGAATTCGCAGGCAAGGCTGCCCTTGATTAAAAAATCTCAATTTAATAACGGCAGTAGCAGCGGGTACGCCTCTGCCCCGCATTACCCCGCAACCGCAGTGATTGATGATGTAAGAGCTCGAGGAACGGCCATGCTCAGCAAGTGTTGCTCCAAAACTTAACCCTTGGAATATGAAGTCATCGATGAAGGAAGGAAATTTATACATAGGTATGTCATCATACGACTCATAGTTTGCATATGGCACTATTGCACATGCAATATATAGGTAGGAATAATTAGATTTTTGCACAACAGTTGTCCCATTTAAATTATATATTATCTGGCTCCATATGCACACGTTTTGTTTTAATGGCGTATGTGACACATTATATTAATCCATTAAATTATAGTTAATAATAATATACCCGTATTTTTCAAATTTGTTAAATATTAATATAATTCGAGGAAAACGGCATTAAAACATCTATTACCACTGCGAAGTTACGCTAGAATTATTAAGAATAAGAAAATCAGATAGGCCGTGGAATTAAAAATTTGCACTATTATTTTAAACAATTATGGCTGGTTTATGATGGATTTAATTTATAAATTTAGATTTGAAATTTACTTTTATACTTAGTGAATTTAAAGATATGAAATATGCCCATCAATTTATATTAGGTCACGTGGTTTGACACAGATGGGGTGACAGTTATATGACATTTATCACTTTTATCATAATCAATCTGTATTGTTCTAGAGATATTAATATATTAATAATATATCCATATTTTTAGAATCCATTTTACAAATCAAAATTAAAATGTTTCAAATGTCACTTGAAACTGTCATTTTCCTCACCAAAATCGTTGTTTGATATACTGTGAAATGATTGGACGCATTCACAAATTTACATTTGAAATAAATCATAAATTTCTTAAATTCATTATGAATCAGTAAAAGCAAATATGTACAATTTATATTTATAAATGTAAATTCGTTAATCTAAATTTGTAAATTAAATCTATCATAAAACAGCTATTATTTACCTGTAAATTGAATTAATTGTTTAATAGATCTTCAGAATTTGTAGAAAAACGAGTAATAGAACACCCGCCATACTAACCTGATTTGACAAATTCCGACTTTTGGCTATTTTTTGGGCTTTTTTAAAATACAGATAGATAGTTTTCGGCTGATGAATATATTGATTATTACTTTGAAAGCATCCCAAAAGAAGATTGGATGCAAGCTTTTATAGGAAGTGGAAGAAAAGAATGGTAAACTGTATTATTGTTGAAGGGAACTACTGTGAATATATTTAAAATAAAATTCTAAAAAATTCAAAGGGTGTAAAAATATTTAAGGGGAAATGGATCATTGTATGAACAAAGAAAATATGTTTATTATTTTATTCATAATCAATATAGTAGTCGATTTCTAACCTTTTAGAAATTGGGATATACGCCAATCCTAACTGTAATGGTAATCTTTTGGGTGGGAAATACCAAACTTTACGTTTATGTAGGGGTTGTCTAGCACCATTGTCTTAGATCCTTCTAATAAAGCAGGCTAAGCAAATTTTAATAGAGCTGTCAAAAATAATAATTTATTTTGAAAATTATTGATTTAAAAAGAGGATGATTGTGAATAAAATAGTATACATATCTCGGTGGGAGTTTCATCACAGCCTCGCGCTGTATCTCACCTCGAGGCTTCCCCTTTCAGTAATATGCATAAGCCCTCGGCTGTAATGAAACATATCCCACGTCGGATGTAATATACTACTTTTTTTATAATGAAATCATAGAAAACCAAAAATTAGGAATATATGCTATTACTAGTACTAGCATTAATATTTGCTTAGTATTAAATTAAAATTGTGGCTTGCAACACACATAAATTGGTGTAAAAACTTAATGTTTAATAGTATTTTCTCCAATTCGTTGCATTTATTCAGAAATGAGAAGCTATGAAAGAGAATCTCGCAACGTAATACGTATAGATTGTCTCATAAAAGTAACTCTCACATTTCATAATAGCTCTTCGAAATGTTATTTACGTATGGTTATTAAAACTTGTTGCGTTACAAAATTCTTTAGAAGGGGAGGCCGTGAAAAAGAAATAAACCTCAGTGACAAATGACGATGGAGAGATTGCGTTAAAACAAAGAGCTCCATCAAGAACTTAATCTGCTAGGAGTGAGCCAGTGCACGGTCCATCAGCCGTTCGTCACAGTTCCAATCAAGAAACAACCGAACACCTAAATCAAACAAAACAAAATCCAACCCGTGAGTGTAGTGTGAGTAGAGAGACTCAATAACAAAAGCAATCAACGTTGGGTCTGGTCTGGGGATTTTTATTAAGTAATAACGTGCACGAAATCGCAATGTTCCAGGGCGCTAGGTCTTGGCTCTTGACCCAGACTGAGTATGAGACTGAGACACAACTAACTGCGAGCCTGAATAATAAATATGTAATCCATGTTGGATCGTAAAGGCAGAGTCGTAAACTGAACGTGCACTTGCCAAGCTTCTCTTGCATTGCCTTGCGTCTCGTGTGAAACTTGCGCCAGACCTGCAAGACTATAATATCGCAGTACGCTGTGACTATATTACGCGCGGATAAAGCCTGCTAGCCGCGACTACTTATTGTTCCAACGCTTTCAAGATGAATAAGTCAATTATTTACTGTTATATACTTACGAATTTTTGTTTCTTCTCGCAATTTCAGTAAAATATTTTTCTGCAATCATATTTTTTCATGTGGGAATCAAACAGATTTTCTATGACTACGTTTATCTCGACGTTTGAAGCCGCTTGAATTTAGTAAATCCCTTTTCAATCTTCGAAATAAACGATCGAGATTAATATTTCAATCCGCTTGAAAATGTCAAGTCAAGCCTATAAAATAACAGCCTTGGACTTATGAAGCGGCTTGACTTCTGTCGACATAAACAGTCAAGCTTCAAATAATGGAACTTCGCATGCGCACATCCGCAATATGTTGGAGTGTTAATAAATTCATATCATTTGGTTATTTATATTTTACCTCATTTTATAAAAGTCGCGACATAAAACTCAATAAAATTGTCCAAAAGCGAAATATTTGGAGTGATGAAGAAACAAATATTTTTTTAATTTTTTTGAAAGAAAAGTCTAATAACAACATGACAATTTTTGGATTTTGAGGTTACATATCCAGCATGAAATTAGATCATATACCTCTCCCTGTCTGTCTGCATAATCTAGTATTTAACTATCTTTTTTTAGTCGATAAGAATTTAAAGAAAATTGAAAATAAGTCATTCCTAATTTCAATCCGCTGAGATAAACCAATAGGATTTTTGAAGTCATAATATACTTGAAGCCGCTTGAATTGTCGAGATAAACGTAGTCAATGTAGGCTTGAAATTAGTAATTACATTTTGTTCTTACATAAATATTATTTTCTTTTGTTATTTTGTTTTCATAAGAAATTGACTGCTTTTTCTTGCTTTTTCCAATGCAGTGGAAAATTTTTTTCATGATACCAGGCCTACACATTTTAAAGCAATCACAGATAAAGAACAATACTTCAATTAATTCGTTTTGAAAATGACTGAACCCAGCCACATAAAAAGTAAAATAAAATATATGTGGCATTAGTTGCTATTTTGTCACAGGAATTTGAGAATAGATTTTAGGATTTTCAATTCAGTTGCCATCAATACATTGCCTGTGTACTTGCAAATTGAGTGAGTAGCAATTAGTTGTGCAAATTGATAACTTTTTTGGAGTTTTAATCAAACGAATAGTAAAATCAGAAGAAAAATTTCAGACCAGTTTCTTGAAAATATTTTTTTTCTGCCGATTGACATTAAAAGTGCGATTTTTTTGACAACAGTCTGTAAAATGTCACTTTTACTGCCTATTCTTGCTATTTACATAGCAACCGCTCAACGGACAAATAGCAAGCTAATTTGATGGCGATACTTATAACTGTCAAAATAGGTATTACAAATAGTCACTAATTTATTATTAATTGTAAAATCGGCAAAAATAGTTATTTATACAAGGCACTAAAATAGGGGAGACCGGTGTCAATTGTAACAGGTGTCAAATGTAACAAGGGTAGATAACAGGGCCATCTTTTCGAAGTAGATTAAAACGCGCTTGCAGAGTGAAGCAGAAAGAGTCATAGTTCTTTGGTATTTAGTATAAGTACATACGCGCAAATACGTCGTCTGTTTCTGACGAATGTCTATAAATCGACAAAAAAGTAAATACAGGTAGTGACACACATTGTTTCTAAAACACTATAAGTGCTCTGATTCGGAAATATTTCAAGTTAAGGATCAGTTTGTGAGTTATATCTGCTTTTATTTTTCATTAAAAAACATTTCGATTTATTACCTAATAAATACAAAAAAGCAAATAATATCTTTATAAGTGAAGCGGTGTCAGTTGTAACACATGCCACGGTGTCGATTGTAACGTGTTTAATAATTAAATCATGATAAAAATTACAAGAAAAACCACTGCTATCGAAAACATAAAAGAAGAGCAAAAAAAAAACGAAAAACAGTTCCGAAAGTAACAGTCGCAGATTACTCTTCAGATGGGTCCGATGAGGAAACTCTCTGATATGTATTGGCCCATATTTTTTGAGCACAGTAGATTAGTTGCAGTGGCGAAAATGTAAAATCTGGACACCGGACAAGTTAAATTGTACGAAGAAAGACCTATTTTATGTTTACCTAAACTGCAATTTCGTTAGCGACTAAAGGCATTGGTCAAAATGGTCCATATAACCAACAGAATATATATTTTGTTTGCTTTTAGTTGTCATCAGAATTTATTTTCTGAGGTAATAAATAAAGGTTTATTTTTTCAATAATTTTTTCTTTTATCTGTTATTTTATCTTATTACATCACTGTTAAAGTTTGTTACAATTGACACTGGCCCTGTTACTATTGACACCAGTTAGGTGTCAATTGTAACATATGTAATGCCTGACTAAAAATCCTTATATACTTTTATATTTGTCACATTTTCAAAAATTTAAAATTCAAAATATTATTCACTAATGTGGGTAGATTCTCATATAGGTAATTTCAAAATTTCGAAATGTAACGTTAACTCGTGAAAAATTAAAATTAAAATTTTGTAACAATTGACACCGGTCTCCCCTACCAGATTTACAGCAGAGGCTGCCGTTTCATGAACGCTGCCGTGTTTGGTGCCGCGTTAAACATAGCATTTTTTTTGTCGATTTTAGAATTAATATTAATACAGTGATTACTTATAATACCTATTTTGAAAGTTATCGCCATCAAATTATGTTGCTATGCGTTTGTTGAACGCTTGCTGTACGTATATTGACCAGTTGCTATGTAAATAGCAACAATAGGCAGTAAAAATATTTCTCCGGTTTCAGGATATTAAGCCTTTGTTTACATATACAAAAGCACACTGGTAACTATACTTACAAGTAATAACTGTATCTGTACGCTAATGTCATAACCATACTGACATGTCAACAGTAATAAAAAATGAAAATAAAATATAATGAAAGTATAATGCTTTTCATTAATACATACAGATAACGTTAAGCCTCGTTCACAGCTCTAAACATAGTCACTGTTTTTGTCGTTTGTCATAATTTTGAGAATACACAATAACGACAGTTTATTCCCAGCTACAGTTTTAATCTTCGTCTTAAGCATAAACACAAACATAAAAGTTTGCAAACTTCAAACTATTGTATTTATTTTGTCGTTCGCTTTAAAATGTTAGGTTCGTATTTTTTGTTTAAAAATTAAACGTCATTTTACTCAAATAATACTTAATGGTATTATTATAAGCAGTCATAAATAAATATAAAATACTATATGTGGCACTTGATAAATTTTGGATGGTCAATCCAGGAATCCGGGCCAAAAGTTCCAAAAAGTTGGGGACCCATATTTAACAAAGCAAGGCGAGCAAAATACTAGCTCATTGGAAACGAATTTGATTTACTGTTTTGTATTACAATTTTTATTTACCTTCTGCTTGGAATTTTTTATGAGATTAATGGAGCTCTTATAAATATTACAAATATACACGAAATGTCATTCTGTATTACACAGGCATTTCACGAATGATCACCGCTACCATTATAATAAACAACATATTTAAAAAAATGTTATATAAGTTTCATATACCTACGTGTAACGGAAAAGTTTCTAACAAGAACACCTTATATATTATTTATAGCCTTGATCTTGAAACAATAAGAACATGAATTAATGAACATCTCATAGTTAAGTAATGAGGAAAAACATGTCTTGTTATGATAGTAAGTAGTTTATTAATATTCATATATGCAAAGCAATTTAACGTTATAGAAGAACGTACAGGTATATTTATAATATCTAAAATCATTGAGCAGTTTAAATATTTTGCCTCAATATTGACTAAGTAAGTAGATAATTTGTTTATAAGCATAAATACCCGTATATTCGTCGGTGGAAACCTCCAGAGTCAATATGTACCCGGGCAACGATGTATGCCTGGCACTTAGAGCTGGAGTGGCCAGCACATGTGCGAGGGTCAATATTTGCCCGCGTGCTTGGCGAGCAGGTGCGAAACTACAGCCTTTGACAATTATCAAACATCAGGGACACGTATCTACCTACTAAGGCAAGAGGCAAGGGTTCAACTTGGCTCCTTCTTATAGTTCTTCAGAGTCGAGATAGCAATAGTGCCCCATTTACATTGAACACACTGTATGCAGACTTTCAGGTAAAATTTTCAAATATCTACTTTTTGATTTTTAAATACATTTTGAGATTTTCTGAGATATTCGCGTTTATATTTGGATAAAAAAATAATTTTGGAAAATAATACAAAAATGTTTGGGGGTCTAGTGGCCGCGTGCCAGAGTGTCTGGTCGCGAATCTGAGGAACCGGATTCGATCCCGACCGACGCCAAATATTTCAAATGGCATAAAATTGACCCCTGTGGTACACTCTTCTCGTCAGCAATGAGTGCCCGTGAGGTAACGCCTTGTAAACGCCCGCACGGTACAAATATATCATTACCAAAATCTGAGTACAAAACAGACTGGCACACCCAGCAATGGGTAATAAGCCGTGATGATATATTTTTTATATTTTACTTTTACATGTTTGAAGATATATAAGAATTTATAATAAAAATTAACCATGGTAGAGCTAAATAACTGAAAATGTAGTTTCAATCTCAGCAAGAATTTTTAATTAATTCTAAAAACATTTTTTTGTAGTTTTAAATGTTAAACAATACCTTCGTAAGTTTAATGAGTAGAAAACAACGCATTTGTATATATTTTAAGTGGCTCTACCATAAAAAATGTTCCACGAGCCGCCACTGTCTCCACCCATTTTTGGGTAACAACCGAGAAATTGATAAAGTTTTAAAAGTAAATATCTCGAGGACGAAAAGAGATATACCTATATAAGGTAGATTTTGGGGAAAATGAGATAGGTATTTATTCTCGTATAATCAAAAGGGCATATTATAATCGATATAAATAAATATATACATACTTACATCCAGATTTAAGTAATCTATATAAGATGTCTACTACATTGAATGTTAATAAAAGGTATGATGGTAACATTTATTTATTTTTTATGATTTTTTATACTTCTGTACAATCTTGCACTGTAATGTCCTTAGACGTCTAGACTGATTTGGTCTACCACAATAGAAAAAAAAGTAGAAAGTAAGAAAAAATATTACTTACGAGTACAGTTGTCTTGTGGTTTTCTATCTCAGTTTGTGTCTACGTTTGTACGTTCAAATATTTCAAAACCAACTAAACAAAAAATAATCTAATTTAATTCTCGTACTATAACCAATCTTCTTCTAATGTTTCCCATTGGTTTTTTTTGAAGACGTGCTACGTACGCGTCATAAGTGTATACGAGTATTAATCGAAATTTGTATTGAATCTTAGACACAAGTAAAAAATGTAGTCATAAAAATACGATTATTATGATGTTTATTAGAAATAAAAGTATGTATATCTTAATGGAAACGTTAAAATAGGAATTTGAGAAAAGAAATATTTAATAGATAATTGACTTTTAATGTGCATACAAATCCCAACGTTTTCTCAGCCACAAAAGTAATAAATTTCATTGCTTTAAAACTACCAGCAGTGATTTTTTCCACTTTGTCGTTGAATCCAACAATAAAATCTAACCTTATAACTTGACATTTATTATTCCCAGACGACAGTTCTTTACATCGCATTAAACATGTTATTCCACCAATAAAGATAACATTAAATTTCTGTAAAAATCACTTTAAAACGAACAAGTTCTCAAAACAAATTAGTAAGACGTCAGGCAGGGCATACTTGATTTTCGGTAACTGTCATAATAATTTAAAAAAGGTAGAATTAGATGAAAATTTTTGTTTTCAAACTTATTCTCAGCAAACTTAATAAAAATTATTAGTGAATGATTTTTTCGACAATTTTTACCAGCAAGTTACGACTGCTTGCGAAAAGCAGGAGTATTGTATAACGTGGAATGCCCGCCGTCGCCACCGCTGTAAGCAAACAGGTCGCAACGTGTTTAATTACTTCCGGTGGCCTGAACCTTTTGTGTTCACTGTTATTATGCGGTCGAACATTCTGGACTTTTCTAGAAAATAATGGCAGCTGTATATAAGAGGCGTAGCTATGCTCGAGGGACACGGTCAGTTACATATATAGAGTCATAGAGATATTCGCATAAAGTGTTAGGAGAAGCACAGCAGTATCGTAGTGAGCGTATGCAGTTGGTGTCGAGTAGGTACTCGGGAAGATACTGGTATATTGGGATAGCTGCGGATGTAAATACTCGGTAGTGTTGACGAGTATTGGGAAGCTATAGTGTGCAAGAACAGTAACGGCGAGTCGGAAAGTTACTGGTATACCGGGATTGCTGTTAAAGAGAATACTCGATAGTGTTGAAGAGCATTGGGAAGCTAGGTATATGGGGACAGTTACGGCAAGTAGAAGCGAATACTCGGCAGTGGTGTTGAAGAATTGTGGCATACGGACAGTCGGTGATACTGAGGCTGTGGAAGTTAGACAGAGAGTTACATAAATAGATAGTGTTGTGAAAGAGGTGACTTCAGTCCGAGCAGTTGAATATACAGACGCTGTTGAGTCAGTTGAGTATATAGACGCTGTGGAGGTCGGTAGGCGGACAGTTGAACGTGATATAAGTAATAGTGATATAAATATAGTGATATAAATATCGCGTAAACAGTCTATAAGAGTCTGCAACAGACCGGCAGTCTAAGATTGGAACGCGTAGTGAAATAAATAATTTGTAATATCGTGGAAATAAATAGTAATGTTAATTGGTTAAATAAATAGTGTTAGTGGTATCTAGTTAATTAAAAATTTAGTCTTAATTGTTTAATATTAGTACTAATAACTTTCATTATAGTTTAATAAACACAATTTTAATTAATAATAATTGTCTACTATTTACATTTCACCCAGATAAATAAAAACATTACAGTAGGTTCACAAAAATTCTTTGTTAATATTAATATTATTAATATCTAATAATTGTATCTTAGCAACGTAAATTTCAAAATATTTCCGTGGTAATACTGCAGCTTGATAATTGTCAACATTGCCCGTGTAATACGGCTCTCAAAATAACAAAATATTGTGAGAGAAGTAAGTTCTTAAATTCAAAATGAGCGCGGGAAATAAATACATCATTAAAATGGTCTACTAATGGAGCAACTTCGCCCCAATTTAACCGGTTAAATCACCGTGTACAGGAAATGAAATGTGGATTTTTTTTTACTTCTATCATGCGGGAAATAAGTGATCTCAAACTGAAAATTGATGCGGGAAATAATTAAAGCATAAGATTTTTGATTTGTTGTCATGAAAGCAATTGCCATCATCACTTACAAATATTGGCTGGTAGCACGAGCTAGGTTCTAACACCGATGCTAGAACCAAAGCAACGACTTTGCAC